>OY720368.1:14146331-14746331 GCA_963082945.1 Cerastis leucographa
GCTGCGTTCCGCAGCTCGGTCATGCGCGGATCTTTTTATTGCATTTTTGTTATTGTACCTATGTTTGGGTGCGCTCGCGCTTTCCTGACGTACTTACTTATAAATGGGTTCCTAGGACGAGACTAGATGTCCGCTCGATGTCACTAATTGAGAGATAATATTATTCAGCGTAGTTTTATTCAGTCAGATTCGTAGTCAGACTCGGAGTAAGAGTCAGACTCGGAGTTCGATTCAGACTCGTGGTCAGACTCTGAGTTGGAGTCAGACTCAAGTCAGGCTCGTAGTCAGACTCGGAGTTAGAGTCAGACTCGTAGTCAGAGTACGATTCGGATTCAGACTCGTTGTCAGACTCGAAGTCAGACTCGTAGACAGACTTGTAGTCAGAGTCGGACTCGGAGTCAGAGTCAGACTCGGAGTCAGAGTCAGACTCGGAGTCAGAGTCACACTCGGAGTCTGACTCTGACTCCAAGTCTGTCTACGAGTCTGACTTCGAGTCTGACAACGAGTCTGAATCCGAATCTGAGTAAGATCTCTACTAAAAGGGCTATTTCATGATCCTATTTTAGAATCCTAACTAGGAAATAGGTACGTGTAATCGCAGTTAGAACAGATTGCATCCGATTTAGACCTAACTAGGAAGTAAGAAGATTTCCACCGCTCTGTAAGAATCTACGACGAGCGATTGTGAACTTTATGTTCTTTTACATAAAGTTGAAAATCTATTAAAGACAAACTGTCTCAACGACGAAGACCGAAACAGTTCGTCTTTAATAAACAGTTCGATTTTCAACTTTATGCTCTAGTGCATACAGTTGAAAATCTACGAAACTAGTTTCTGCCTGTCCTAGTTAGGATCCGATTTAGAATCCTATTTAGTAGTGTAGTATGATCACTAGCTGACTATTTAGGTTCCTAGTTAGAATTTTTATAAATAGGGTCGTGAAATAGCTCCTTTACCTAGACAGGTAACTATGTAGAGCACACTGTATTTTTATTCAAATTTGTAACAAAACAATAATTAAACCTCTAGTAATATAAACAAACTATAAATAATAATAAAAAATTTGACTAACTATGTTGTGTTTATATGTTTTTAGTAAAGGTAAATAATTAGAATATACAGGTAGTTATATGACGTTATGCATTTTAGCTGCTTTTAGAGCTCTCTGTCTAATATTACTTTTCTTCGGCATTTTGATAGCACTACACAAAACAACACTTTTCTCAAATAAAAAGTTTATTTTTTTTATTTTTTTTAATAAAACGTTGCCCCACACTAGGAATCTCTCCAGTTTCGTTTACAAACATTAAAATTCACTTTCACACCTGTATATCAATACAAATATTTGTTCCTTGCGGGGATCGAACCCGCGACACGCAGCGCCAACCGTGCCGTCGAGTTATCCTACTTACTGACTAAACAAGCGTCCAAATCGCGAAAACAAACAAACTTAGTACTAATGGTAAATTGTCCTTGCGCGAGTCAGGTAAATAAAATTTTAGAGAACGAGCAGCACAACCTCCACGTCCGACAGTTCGAGCTACACTGCCGCCCGTCGCCCGCGCACGGACCCGCTCATTTCATTTCATTTAGAAAACAGTGATTAATTAATTGTAGCTAAATTGAACTTGCCTTGTCTCGCCAATTGTACAATTTGTGACAAAAACCTTTTAAAATATTATTGTGAAAGAAAAATACTAAAACTCCATGCCGTTTAGACGTAGTTACGAAATTTCAAACAAGAAAATGCTCTATTTTGGATATTTTTTTCACACACTATTTTTATAAATAGAGTCATTTCAAATGTACAAATTAAAGTTTAAGATCTAATGAGTAACATATATTTTTTTTGGACATTTATATTCACTTATCGAAGAGTAGTTAGACGAACAAAACAGCTCATTGGCAGTAAGTAGCCCCTTAAGAGGTGTTTTACACCCTTTATTAACGTTGTGACGATACTGCTAGCTTTTTCCGAATACTCGTATACTCGCAAACTTTGTTGACGCTTGTTTGTTCTTAAAAGTCCGATTCTATGGAATTTAATCTGATGATAAGTCTATTACCAATTTACACAGAGCACCTATGACCTTTTCTACAGTTGATTTTCCATTTGCATAAAACGACAATAAACATAAATTCCACCTTAAACCTTTCTTTCCGAGATCGCACGGAACTTAACCTCAATAATAATTTCCCACAGCATTCAATAAATAATGATATTAAAAAGCGCATTACTATTCTACAATCTTACGACGACGGCGACTAATCAAGCTATACATAACTAGCTTATGCAGATCTCTCACTCTACGGGAATTCTATACAAAACGAGGCCATATTACACTGGAAAAGCATAGTTTGATATGTCGTCGTGTGTACCGTTTATCTATCTACTAGATGTCGATGTTTGACAGTATTTACTTAAGCCGTCGTAAAATATTGAATTACGTCGTTACTACGTATAGCTTTTATGATCAGCCTGTATAATAAGATAATGCTGGTTCGTGTTATTTTTATGTTATTGCCTACTTGTCACGTTTTTACATTTTTTTTTTATTCGTTTTACTTGTCTTAATGGTGTAGTAGTAATGTGAAACCGAAGGTGTACATCACAGATATACAAGGTGTTGTTTTGCAACCTCGTCAAATTTCAGGGAGTGTGGTCACGAAAGACATAAACAATCAATTAAAATTACGGTACTTAGTTAGTTATTAATAAACGCTGATTTTTTTGGTTGTTTAAGTTTGTCAATATTTCAGAATAACCCCCTTATCGTGGTTTAGGGAATAAGAAATTATTAATTAAACGTTTGAGATTGTTTGTATGTGTGGAAGCGCGGTTATAGGGCGAGAATCAGACGGGCCGCGTTTAAGACACAGCAGGTTCACACTTACCGATTTCTGTAACTAAGAAAAAGAATAAAAATTACCTACCCATTTTATTATTGCTTCGGGACGAAAATCATTAGCACAGTTACCTTCTTGAATTTTACGAGAATACAAAACAACATCTTGTATATGTACCTTTTAGATAACATAAGAGCACCTACTTCGCGCAAGCATTTTATGCTTAAAGTGGCTACGTTCGCAGCAAGCTGGTTTATTTAAAACAACAACGTTACAGTTTTCAAGAGAAGAGTAAAAGAACATTATCTTTCCATTCCATCATACATATCCTTTTTATTATTATTTTTTACGACTCATTTTTTTTTGTTTACTTTACTGTTAAGCAAGCTTGAAAGTTGTGCGAAAGGTTCTGGGTTGGTGTTATGTTATTAGGTTATCCATCAGCGATTTCTCAGTAGTGTTTCACTGACACTAAGCGTCAAGCGTCGTGGAATTCACTCTCAAAATCCTACATAGCGGTTTTACTTCGTCATTTTTATTTGATGAAACCATCACGCAGTAAAGCTGAAGAGTTTGTTTGTTTGGTTGAATTTGGCTCATTTTAGGAACTGAAAAAATATTTTAGTGTTAGATAGCCAATTTATGGAGGCTTACATTACGCTACAACCAATAGTTATAAATGTAATGTAAGCCTCCATAAATTGGCTATTGGTACAAAATGTTACAAAAACGGGGCAAAAATCCTTTTGAGACCTTCCGTTGCGTACGCAGACGAAGCTGTAAGTACCGTAAATGTCACCTTGTGTTTATTAAAAACGCCTCCACGACAGGCTATAACTTAGACAGAATAATTATAATTCTGTTTTCCGCAAATTACCCTACCATCTTTTCTAATACACATTTAATGTCATGTGAGATATATACTATTAATAGTAATAGCTTCTACCTGTACATGGACACCTCTTCATTTATGCAAATATACACCATGTTTCGAACACAGTAATGTCTCTTTTGCATTTTCTGTTCTCTCGCTCTGTCTTGTATTCCAAGATATTTTTAACCGACTTCAAAAAAAAGGAAGAGGTTCTGAATTGGGTACCTTATAACTCCGTCATTTATGAATCGATTAAAAAAAACTATTTTTTTCATGCGAAAGTATATTTTTTCCTATTGGTCACATAGAAATTTCAAAATCTGTTTTGTAATTTGTTTTTTTTTTTGCATATTTAGATAACATGATGTTCGACTATCAAAGTCGAACATCATGTTATCATGTGAAAATATTTGCTATTGCAAAGAAGGCATTGACGCTTCACCACTACTAATAACTACTAATAAGGGAATAATAAAAAACTGACTTCCAAAAAAAACACAAAAAAGTCTCAAAATAACTTTTATTTCGGAAGTCTGTGGCAAAAAAAGTCAATGAAACAAACATAATCACCGACTTCTGAAAGTAAAGTTATTTTAGTGTTTTTTTTTGTACATTTTCTGTTCTCTCGCTTTGCCTTGTATTCCAAGATATTTTTACTCGAAGTTTCCAGTTTAACGGCGGCGCCTACACTTATTAAATGAAGTATATTTACTGAGCCAATCTTTTCACTGTCCACAAGACCCATAGATACTTATTACCCTCTATCAATCCTTACAATTTGCATTAAGAACAGGTATCGTAATTCCTAGCTAAGAATGGCATCAATATCCTTGATATTGAAAAAGATAGGAATAGCTTTAGCCGCTAAACCAACATTGAGCCCTTTTTTCCATTCATTGGATTTGCTGTTTTTTTTTTTGTTCTTAAAGAAGTATTTCTATGAAAGTCGTAACTTAAGGTCTGGCAGGACGGTTCAGTTTAATTGAGCAGGTTAAGTAAAAAACATCGTTTGTTGTAGTTGAACTTTTGCTACATACAATCTCAAACTAAAGTAAATTGAAATTATAAAATAAATAAGTCGATCACCATGTTCGCAACCTTAGCTACAGCTTATTCATAATTTAGGTAGTAACAGCTGCCCAAGAAGCTTTAAAAATCATATTTAAATTCCACATAAAAATGAACTAAAATATTTAAATGTCAAAAACTCCAATAATCCATTCAGTCAAATAAAAAAGAAGCACTAAAATCTACGAGTTTTATACTTAGTTTATGTTGTGTAACAAAATATACTGGCTATTTCAATAAACATAAAAATTATAATATTTTTACGACTTCCTCTAAACCCCATGTGGATTGATTCATTATAAAGGTCCGTTCCCACTTCTCCCTTACAAGTGGCGGGCAAGTTGGCGAGGCGAAGCGAAACAAGGCAAGAGAAAATATGAGGGCATTTCAACCCTTTTCAAGTGCCATCATTGAAGATAATGGCATGGAACGCATTGGAGTTACTCTTGTAGTCTTGAACGATGCTCAAGTATCTGTCCATCGATGTTTAAGTCGTGATTTTTACGAAATCAATCGGTACTGGATAGACAATTTTAGTACGATCGAGTGTGAGTGCCTAAACAAGAACCTCATTGTTTTTATCGATAGCCCGCTTTTCTAACCAAAGTTGACTATCGACCGTCATTTGTAAAACGCGTTGTTTCTGTCAAAGAATTTTTCCTTGCCTTGCATCCACCTGTTATGAACACACCTTTACGATCCAAAGTTACGCTTCGATGAATATGTAGAGGAGCTGCATAATATTATATTATTAAAAACTTTATTAATATGGATCGCGTGCTAAAATGTTGCGGCGTGAGAGAACCGTTTACCTGAGCGTTCTGAAGGCGGATTTTATTAGAAATTACATTGTATTAGGAAGCTGGTTATGGAATGATTGTTAAATATATTAATGGCAAATAACTCAATATCTAGGAATAAGAATTTATAAATCCAGGCATTATGGTTTATCTCTTTTTGTATCATTTTATAGTCTACCTAATGGAGACCACATAATTGTGTGTGTATATTCTTAATAAAAAGGAATTAGAATGGTGACAATTGGCAACATATAATGGTAGAAAAAGTCATATACCGCTGGCTAGTGATAATCAAGAGCCAGCGAGCAACAAGTGTGAGACTTGTTGCTAGCTGTTTTGGCTTCTTATGAAGTGTTTTCACAGCAAATATTTCCCCAAAATTTTTATATCGTACCTATATTTTGTAGAGGAACTCGTGGCTAAATCATAACTGCTGCTCGTGTCGATGTTCAGGGTAAGCCGCGCTTGCCTAGGTTGGTCCGTGGATGGGTGACCGCCCATTACATACCGAGTTTCCTTCGTATCTCGGAAAACATAGTCATTTGTCAATCTTTGACAGTCGTTACAGGAACTTAGTGGCCCGAAATTCTGACAACCAGTGTTACCAAGGAGAATCGTATTACCCAGTACTCTCTGGGTTGTGGAGGTCAGATCGGCAGTCGCTCCATGTAAAATACTGGTATTCAGCTGCATCTGATTGAACTGGAAGCCGATTCCAAATTAGTTTGGAAAAAGCTAGACGAAAAAAAAGTTCTCGTGGTTCGATTGATCGGACTAAGCAATCGGACCAAGTGTTCTCAGGGGAATTTTCACATCGCACCTATATTTGGTAGGTAAGGAACTTATCAGTCTTCAAAAAAGGAGGCCCTGCTCACGATAAAACCTTCACAAAAAACACCTTCACATCTATTCTCTAAATCCCAACCGAATGCTTCACCCTACATTCGGCCGCTATCATTCCGCAAATCGCTCCGTACCATCGTATCGAATTCGTGGGAACGCCGCGAGCGTTCGATCCCCGAGTATTGATTAGCCTCCTGATTTATCTGCTTATTGTTGGCATCTGATACACGTCACGAATATTGCAGATTAGATGGATGGATCGGGAATTGTCGTGGCTTTGTTTGCTTGTAAATAAAGACGGTTGTTGACTTGTAGAATTGGCGAGTCATTGTGAAAACTGAAGGCCTTATTGCATTAAAACTGACTGGTGTAGGTACATAAGATTATTGTGTGAAGTGACTATACGTACAAACATATTCTTTATACCTTTTTTTATGTAATAATTTTCCTTTAAATGCCTTTTGGACCACCGTACTATTCGATGCATCCATCAACGCAATGTTTTGAATGCGTTATATTGAGTTATACAGAAGAAACAGAAGTCGCTCGCCAATTAGTCAAAGCTTTTGGAAATTAAGCGCCATAAAGGTCATGTTCTGTTTTTTTTTTTTTAAACTGCCCTTCTTTTCGATTTAGTTTTCTCATGATGAAAATAATCTAGAGTAGTCTTTAATTACGTGAGCAGCTCGTGGCTAAATAATAACAGCCGCACGGGTCGATCTTTAAGGTTAAGCCGTGCTTGCCAAGGTTGGTCTGTGGATCTGCCTAGCCCTTTTGCCAACTATGTTGGAGTCGGCTTCTAGTCTAACCAGAAGCAGCTTAATACCAGTATTTTACATGGAGCGACTACCTATCTGACCTCCACAACCCAGTTAGTACTGGGTAATACGATACCCCTAAGAAAGACTGGTCTTCAGACTTTTGAAAATAAAAAACATTAACCTAGTAAGATTCCTAGAATAAATTACAATAGTCCAATGCCTATAAACTTATCAATTACAGCTGACACGGCCAGCTTCCTTCAATTTACATTGAGACCGCACATGTAGACCGTAGATCATTAACTGTTTGTCTGTACTTTCCTCTAGAAAGCTTGTTCTGCCGATGAATGTGTCTGCAGTATTGAAGCCGCCAGGACGTTGGGAAAGCTTTGATGACAACTAATTTAATTGAGAATGCAAAATACTGTAAACCTTCACCTGGGACCTGTAAACCACACATTGAAACATCCATTTTTTTCTAGGCAAGCGTGCTCCACCCTAAGCTGCATCATCGCTTCAAAAGGCGAGTTGCGGCCAAACACAGGCATTTAGTATTAATTAACAATATGACTGAAATAAAATATGTTGGATGGTCGAGTATTTTAGAGGTGAGGCTTATGACTTTGTTGACGCTAATAAAATGTTTGATTAGCTTATTGTTTGATTAGCTCAATGTTAGATTAGCTCGTTGGGGAGAAATAAAAGTAGACTGTATAAAGGCTTGGTATATTGCCGATTAAATTTAAAAAATTGAACTGTCCCAAGCATAAAATAATTATGAAAGCGTTTGAGAGTGTTGTCCGTCGCGGTGGTGTGCGAGGAAACGAGACACATCTGGTGGATTTTACCAATGTTTCACGTAATAGGCACGCGTAAGCCTCGTTTAAGAGCTGTTCGCCTGCCAGTGTCATCATTGCAAAAAAATCATGTTTCTGACCGCTTTTATACAAAGTTTCGATGTGCTCCATTGCAAAACCTTGTTTAAAAGCTGTCAGAGGCATCATCATCTCCCTAGCCTCTTCCCAACTATGATATTCAGCTGCATCCGCTTAGACTGTAAGCCGACCCCAAGGCTTCCAGTCTAACCGGATGCAGCTGAATATCAATATTTTACATGGAGCGACTGCCTATCTGACCTCCACAACCCAGTTAGTACTGGTTAATACTCTATTCCTTAGTAAGACTCGTTGTCAGACTTTCAGGCCACTGACTATCTGTTTGTATAATCAAACATTTTTTGACAGCCGTAGTATTGGGACACGCAGGAAACTCGGTATGAAATGGACCATCCACAGACCGGCCAAGGCAAGTGCGGTATAACCTGAAAAATTGACCCGAGCTGATGTTGGTCCTCAGAGGCATACATTATAACCGGGCGCGTCTAACTAAGGGGCCCTCTATTAATCAGGTGATGTTTTTTTAGCATTTTTAACCCCCCCCCCTCCCCCTTGGTGATACGTGGTGAGGTTTAAGACGAACCCCCCGCCCCCACCCAAAATCACGTGTATTTTTAGTACCTACACAGAATCTCAAAATTTTTAGAATATTATCTTTAAATACAGGTACTTCGTTCGTTGCAACGGCGAGTCAAGGTCACACTACAAGCCGCTTTTCGGTTTAGAATCGCGCGTTTGACGAAAAAATAAATACACGTGATATCTTACTACACCCCCCCTCCCCCCTTGTGATATTTCGTGATTTTCGCTAAACCCCCTCCCCCCCTTTTCAAGCCTCACGTGATTAATGGACGGTCCCTAATAGATAGCTAAAAATTGTTTGCGAACGGCAGCAGCTAATAGATTACTAAGTAAGATTTAATTTATGCTCATCAGAAAGTTTTCTCCTCGCCACGTTTCATTCACACAGCCTTTAATCTTAGCGATCAGGTATAACTTGGCTAGCGAAAGGGGTTAACTAGCCATGGACATAAAATGACAGGTGATCACAGGTAATTAAGGCTGTTATGTTTTGCTGAGGATTGAGTTAGTAATCAAAGATTGAGATAGTAATCAGAGATTAGTTAGCACTTTGATTTCCGTTGCCATATCTCTACGCTAATTTGATGGCACAGTTGGCGCAGTGGTTGAGCAATCGACTGCTGCGCTGCGTGTCGCAGGTTCGATCCCCGTACGGAACAAATAATTTTATAAGAATAAGAATAAGAATAAGAAATTTTATTTGATCAAACATGTGTATACATACAGAATTAAAATAATATGCATGCAAGATCTTACTCAAGATTTATGGATAAGATTTATGGCCTACAGATAGTTGTTCCGGGTCTGATTGTTTGTGTATGTGAGTTTAAATGTTTGTAAACGCACCCACGACACCGGAGAAACTCCTAGTGTGGGGCAAAGCAAAAATTACAGATTGGTGAAAATAAATTTTGTCGCTTAGGGTTGTCGTTACTTGAAGTAGATTTTATCTAAGGTTCAAGACATATTTCGACTTCCATTTCTGAATGTTTCTTACTATCAATTTCTGCGAACATTTGAATACCAGCTGCTTTCTGGAAAACGACTTATCTTGACTGTTAACACAACGCAACTTACTTATACGCCTTGATTTTGCATACACTAGGTACACACTTACATTTTAACATGGAATTTAAAAATAACTGGCGAAATGTGGGTGTACCTATAACTATTAGGTATACCTCTGCCAAACCCCATCGTTACGAGAGACGTGATGTTATTTTATGTGAGCTGACCAAGATTATGTCTGGACCTTAAAAGAGATCTCCGAGTTTGTTTCAGCTGTTTCTTCTCAGGACTACTTTAAGGGGTTATTCCCGTTTGAGCACCTTTTTTAAGAGCACTTAGACATTGAGCACCAAAGGTATTCCCATTTGAGCACCAACCGTTTTCGGCCTCATCTAGTTAAAAAAGACGACGCGTAAAAGTGTTTGTAAAACATATTGGCAAAATAAAAACATCATTGATATTTTTTATTTGTTGAACTTAATAAAACAATAAGTAGTTACACGTTGTAAACGTGGTTGCATATTTTGCAATATATCAAAGGCAATCAGTATTAGGCAGGCAGGCATGTCTTAAAGTGTCTCAAGAATCGTGCTGTGTTTTAATTTGATCAGTAAATTCACATGACCTTGAATTGTTTCCTCCGGCTGATTTATATCGCAAACCAGACTATTTACGATGTATTTAAATACTATTTTGGGAGCTTCACTATCAGGGTTTAGACAAACTGAGGAGTACGTTAATTTGATATAATCAACTACCTAGTCAATATTATAGCGATCTAAATATCTCCAAATAGACCTAGATTTCGCATTTTTATTTCTGAAAGCAGACGTACTTCACTTCCTCATTAATTCAGCTTTGTTTGAGTTTATGTGTGCTCTTTAACAAAGGCCTTTTTTTAACATTTCCTCTTCCCTTGCCTTTGCCAGATTTTCCTAGCTGTCTTCACTATTTCACCTTACAATCTTTTAAGTGGTTTTATTTTCATTGTCTTTCCTTCTCTTGGGTTCTAGAGCATCTAGAATATTCCAATTCGCTTCGCTTTTACCCTCCTCCATTTAAGACTTCTCATATTTTAATTCCACATCACTGTGTCTGTTTCTTTATATCCATATTTATTTAAAATGTCGGTTAAGACGCGTATAATTTTACTGCTGTTTTTAATTTTCCAAATTATGAAATGGAACTTCATGCGCGAATATCGGAAAGTAGCCAAGATATGCCAATATCTTCATGGAAAACATTAAATGCAATAGTTCAAAATCGTCTAAAGTGATATGAATATTCTGTTCTACAGCTACAAAAGACTGATCGTTTAGACAGGAACACGCGAGAAAATACATGGATGTCCTAAATTCGATTCCTAGTGCGGTGAACTTGTAATTCGAGTTTCCTGTCAGAAAATTTACTGCCTGGAGTTTATAATTCTGGGCGATAAATAGCAACAAGCTTGCTTCGGGACCCACAATACCGTTATTTGCTATCTGTGGGTGTACAATAGCACAGCTAACCCTAAGATCAGAACCTATTTACAGTCAAGTCATAAAGTTTTGTATGTGGCAATGATTATGAATCATCGAAAGTGGTCCCAAAAAGAGAACCGACACTTTAAAAATCCATGCCTCATATTTTGATTTGTCATAAATTGTGAATGCACATATAACACCACTGTTTTACATCAGGGTTATGCACATTTCATCATTTATGTTTAATTCCCATGTAATAGTGGGAGTCTATTGCCATCTGTCAATTCTCAAATCTGAACTACAGATCCTCTCAACTTAAGGTTACATATGCAGGCAAATCTTACGCACTAACAACCAGAATTCAGAAATGAAACAACCAGTTCTACCATACAAATATTTGTCACCCATACTGCTAAGCCCATTTATTATCGTTTTCGCCAATCGAGCCGTCATATTGTTTGGTCCCAAATCCCAAAAGGAACTTGAAGATAGAGGTTAGGGAGCTATTAACAATGAATGGCAATCCTACTTCAATATAAATTCGAAAGTTTGTGAGGATGTATGGATGTTTGTGAATCTTTCATGCAAAAACTACTGAATCTAATTGGATGAAATTTGGCACAGGGATAGATAAAAACCTGGAATGGCACATAGGATACTTTTGGTCCCGGTAGTACTATCCCATGGGACAATTTCCTTACAAAACGGGGGGAAGCCGTGCCTATAAGCTTGTATTGAGTGCGCTTAATATCGGTAAATCATGGTGGTCTGTCCAGATGCAGAACAATTACTGTCTTTTTATAGCATTAGTATGCCTAAGTCGACGCAGGCAAGAAAGGGATGATAAATGACTGATTCTGGATCTTAATGTGTTCATTTTATTCCGAGATTAATATGCCAACCTATTCAAGTTGTTAATTGGATTTTAATAACTAGAACCTAAGCTCTTAACGGGGGACAACTTTATCCTTCTAAACTACAGGCAGCTTTAAGCTTTGTCGTTCGAAAAATAAAGTCCAAATTATAAATGCAGGATTGTGATAGTAATTGTGATTCGGTTTATGTCAGCCATATATAGTGAAGTTTATATACAGTTCATATTTATATATTCAATTTGCAGTACAGTACAGGAGACCTAGTTACAAAACTATATTTTAAACGTTTAATGCACTCTTGCGCAAGTTAAGTACCAAATAAAGTGGCGTGTTAGACTAGATTTGTACAGCAAAACGAGATAAAGGACATTCGGCTGTGTACAAAGATATTATGTGTCTTATTTATTTCTTTGTGCGTTTGGTCTTGCGGCAACAAACGCTGGTACTAGATTAAATTTCTAAAGAGCTTAGAATAGTAGTGAAGCGTGAATGTCCATTCAAATCTGTCAGTTTTCACGGGGTATTGTATATCCAGTACTAACTAGGCTGTGGAGGTCAGATAGGCAGTTGGCTCCATGTAAAGTACTGGTATTCAGCTGCATCCGATATAGACTGGAAACCGACCTCAAAACAGCTGGGAAAAGGCTAGGCAGATGATGATGATGACAAAATGTATAGAATTATACTCAAATCTAGTTTTGAATCGAATGCGGGCCATAGTTACCTGGTATTATTTAAAGTTTGCATTACATTATTATAAAAGAAAACACGTTTGGCGCTCCTAAACTAGTCAGACCCAAAAGCTGATACTGACTATATACTTTTAACATTAAAGCCGTATCTTTGTCAATAGAGAAGTTCTTTGGTTTTATGGTATAGAGAGCTTAGACACATTTTTTTAACCAGTCTTAACAAACGGTATTGTATTCTTGTTCTTCCTCGTTTCCTCATGACTGAGAGTGAGAAAGCGACGACCTCATGGTCACCAGGTCGTCGCCTTCTCCACCAACACTCTCCATGCTGAACGGTTTTCGGCCATGCGGACAGATGCCTGGAAATTCCCTTAGCAGACTTCCTTCACCGCATCTGTCCATCGGGTTGGTGATCTTCCACGGCCCCTTTTTCCTTCCACGTCACCAGATACAATAAGCTTCTCCAAGCTATCAGGCTCCTTCCTTGCCACGTGTCCAAAGGTATTGTATTACTAAATGGTTTGTGGACATCAGGTAGGCTAGGCAGATGAGAGCTTGGACACATTCGTATTCAAACTTGTGCACGATATTTTTGACTGGGTTTGTATTATCACCGGCTTCTCTCCATTACGTCTTCAGACCTTATCAGTTGCTCGAGTAATCTTTATTATTTCTTTCATCATAGGCAGTTAACGACTGGTGATCTTAATAGCAAAGCCGGATAGTCACTTCTCAAACTAAAACACAACAAGGTGACGGGCAGAAAAAAAATGTTTGCTGTTATTCTCCGAACATTCTGTTTGTCCTAACTGTCATTTGTAGATCTTTGACAGTCTCTACGAGAAAGTCAGAGAGATGGGTCAGTCTCTATCCTACCAAGGAGTATCGTATTACCTTATTTTTCCGGATAGGAAATCATCAAATGACTTCTCCCGCTCTGGGCGGGAGCGGGAGGGAGTGTCAGACTTGTACTGCTAAAACCCACCCATGTTCCTTCTTCGCCTTTTGTGTTCCAGGGCCGCGGTATCTCTTTCGAACAACCCGCAGCCCTGGCAGGCATCGGCCCTCTCGGACCCCTTCCAATTTGCCCAATTTTTCCAATTTAGTATCGTATTACCTTATAAATGAGTTGCGGAGGTCAGACATGAAAACAGCCTGCTGCATTCCAAGTAATGAAAATTTGTTGGGATGGATGGATGGATGTTTGTTACTCTTTCATGCAAAAACTAGTGAACTGATTCGGATGAAGTTTGTCACACAGATAGTTTATAACCTGGATTAACACATAAGATACTTTTTATCCTAGCAGAACATTCGATCAGACATTAGGCGGTACGGTCAGAAGTGGGGCAGTTGCCGAACTCCACGCGGGCGATTCCGCGGGCATAAGCTAGTCTCTTATATTTTTAATGATTTAACTTGTTCACATTTTTATCATTTCCATTTTTTTTTCGAGAATTCTCAAGCTTCTCCTCATTATTAGGAAAATATGTCAGTTGCGAAAGCATTTTAATCGTGTGTATGGAATGAGTCTTACAAGAAGTAACAATTACGAATTCAATTTAATCTATATAAATAAAAATCAATTGCTGTTCGTTTGTCTCGCTAAAACTCGAGAACGACTGGGCCGATTTAGCTGATTTTGGTTTTAAAATATTTGTTGTAGTCCAGGGAAGGTTTAAAAGGTGAGAAAGGTAGGGTAAGTAGGTAGGAAAAAGTGCATTACAACGCATGCCGGGTACAGCTAGTTTTGATTATACTTTGTATCAACTTGATAGCATCACTTTAGTTTAAGATATGAACATAACTTGTACTTTTGGAAATTCAGGAGCCAAATTTACATCAAACAGCCACTACTCTAAAATACTTAATAACTTATACAGAAAATGCGCCTGCAGGAGATTCCAAACAAGGCATCCAGTTATGAATGTTTGCCGGCTAAGAACTTAAAATTCAACTCGAAATGTCCCACACACAGGTTTGAAGTTGGTAACATAACGTCAAGTCTGAATCAAAGTTGTTTAGAAAGTGTACTCCTAAGTTAAATATAACTTAAGTAACGACTATGTCATGCAAATGAGGCTTACCTATACAGTGGTCCCCTTTTTCCTCACAGATTTGACGTAGAAAATGTTTTCCCACATTTTCAACTGGAGTCAAATCCTTCCATATCCAACATGAGAGCGGGTTTCAATCACTAAACTCACAATCACTCATAGTTTCACTTAACACAAACTTAATTAAACCCCAACTTGAACCGAAACTTAACACGTCGGAACCGGGATGACAATGTTGATGGCACTATGACAACTTTCAAGTAGCACTTAACTGTTACGGCACTCCAACTTGTTGTAAGGCAAGGTGGAACTTTTCAAGGTAGTATTTTTGATAGTTTTTAATAAATATGTCAAAATAATTTGACGTGTGAAGTTATAAGGGGTCCCTATAAAGCGTTTGATGACCTCTAAAGTTGCTTTACAACTGAGTGTTGAATGCAAAGCGCACGGTTTCTCCAGCGCGCGCGCAGCTCGGTATGCGGGCACGTCGCTGTGTGAGTACATAGGGACACGACGACACGCACACATTCAAACGCAGGCTGCACGGTTTTTGTCGATGTCCACGGGGCAAGTAACCTTAGTAGAAAAGCGTTGTAGCTCGAGAATTGACGAAGGCATTTTTATGGATTTTCTAAATATCGGTAATGTTAGTCAAGTTTTCTGACATGTGGGCCTCTTTGTCTTCAAATAAAGCATACGATATCAGTTAAAATGAAAAATAATTTAGTTAATATAAGATTGTAACAAGCAACAACAATTTAATTTAAATCTCCGAAGGCAAATCCAACTGATTTAATTGCAAAAATTAAAGTAATCTTCTGCTAGGTTTATTTAAGTGTTTTTCATATAATTTCGCATTAGGTATGTCATTAATGATATAATTTATTTAAAAAAAGTAAATATAGTTTTAATACAAAACTATTCATAAAAGTTCTACAACAACGATCACATAAGTTTCCAAGTTGCAACGCTACGGTACTGCGTCAAAGTTTTTCTGAAAGCTGCTGGTCGATGTCCCGCTAGTGAGACTCGAGCTTCGTCACCCTACTCTCTCGCACTTTGAATTAACCATACATTAGAAAGAGACAACTATACGTCTTAGGACGCGCTATAATTTTGCAAAACTTGAAGCGGTCTTACTACGATACTATTGATGGAAAGAGTTACGGTCGTTTAGATATAACCTGACTCATTTTGAAAGTGCATCGGAATACCCTGTTTCTTTGATGATAAGATACATTTTCATCTGGCGGCATTGGCAATATTGTTCTTGGCTAGTTTACATGGATAGCGGGCTGATTGGTTCGAATATAAGTCTATTGAACAGTTTCCATCAGTTCGAGACTATTTTTTGTTAGATAATCTAATTATGAATTGGTATGTAGATATGGTAGTCAACTGTATCTTGTAAAGAGATTAGTTGTGCTCATATTAAATAGAAATATATAACCTGTGTGGATCGTAGTATTTAATTAAATAAAAAAAATGTATTATGCTGGTGTGCCATTATGTTATGCCATTTGTGTCGTGTTAATAAACTGACACGACACAAATGGATCAAACAAAATATATACATAACATTAATTTCAATATATTTTTTTTATTATTCAGATGTTTTCATGCACTTGATCAGTTTTCCACTCATCATCTGCCTAGCCTTTTCCCAAACTATCTTGGGGTCGGCTTCCAGTCTAACCGGATGCAGCTGAGTACCAGTATTTTACATGAAGCGGCTGCCTATCTGACCACTAACTACTAACCCAGTGAATGGGTAATACGATACCCCTTGGTAAGACTGGATGTCAGACTTTCGGCTTCTGACTACTCGTAACGACTGTCAAAGATCTACAAATGACAGCCGGGACCAACGGCTTAACGTGCTTTCCGAGGCACGGCGGAAACTCAGTATGTAATGATGGTCACCCATCCACGACCAACCTCGGCAAGCACGGCTTAACCTCGAAGATGGACCCATGCGGCTGTTAATATTTAGCCACGAGCTCCTCGATCAGTTTTCCACTAATAGTATTTTTTTATAACTAGCACCTCTTCGATCTCTTCAGGGTAGGCATCAGTACCCTTATAGAGTACCTAATCTAACTGAGACCTTCACATCGTAAAACATCACCCCCTGCTAATATCCGATCAGCTGATCCAGCATCACCCTCTTTGTGCACACGGGGATACATCAAGCAATACATTTCAAGAATAATATGGCCTCGCTTTGAATATGTTTCCCGTACAATGAGAGATCAGCATATACTGGTTTTGTGTGGCTTGATTGGTCGTCATGCGTATAAAAACAAAACATCGTCCCTCCAGCCTGCGCCTGCGCCGCATTTCAAGTCGCCAACTTACATAATACCCGCCATTTCAATACACCGTCAACCCACAACAACGTAGTAATTTGTTAACCGACGATTTAAATAAAAACAACTCGCTTACGTAACTTAATATAGAACTGTTTATTTTTTCAACAAACTTCGCATTTAACAAGATATGCTATTAGATAATAAATACATAATGAGCACTTTAATGTTAGGTTTTTTGCTTGTTTTCGTGTAAATGCAGTTATCGGGTTAGCTAGAATCACTCGCCTAAGGGGTCTGGTAGATAATAATATTATTGAACGTGCTGTTTCGCTGTAATTAAGATGCGATGGTAAGTACTTATATTAAATTTTTTGATAAAAAATACGTGGGTCAATAAAACCAACCTATTATATGGGCGTAAACAGAAGAAGATCAAGTGCAGTGATCCTGCGTCTAAAAAGAATAAATCCTGGCTTTTTTCATGCAAAGATCACAAGTAAAAAAGCAGTTATGAAGGCCATCAGATCATTTCCTGCAGCAATATTAAGTAGATTAGTAGATTTTATACACATTTCAAAAAAGCGATATGGAGTATAGGACGTGATTAAAAACTTACATCATCTGAGGATATCAGGCCCGAAGGCGCCTAACAAGCCGGCCCGAAGGCACCTAACGAGCCGAGTTCATATTTGATGGATAAACCTGAATTCTATCATGATCTCATACTGCAGCCAGGATTGTCTTCTCACGAGGGAACTCCTCAACGGTTAATAGCATGGACACGAAACTTTGCATACGAGTTCATATTTAATGGATAATCAGGATTTGTATCATGAACTCATCCTGCAGCCAGGATCGTCTTCTCACGAGGGAACTCCTCAACGGTTAATAGCACGGATTTAAAAAAATGATGAGATACTAATGTGTGGTCAGAAACGATTATAACAAAACTAAAAATATTAAAGTAAAATGAACAGGCTTTTATAAAGATACACTAATTTCGTGGTAGCTGATAACAAAAGTGAGGCCAAAATTAAAAATGGCGCCGACGTAAATTTCTAGTTTTTTCGTCATGAGTGTCGTTTTCGGGGTTTTCGGGTTCGCTGATAATCAAAAGGAAAATTAGAAAATGCGAAGACGAAAAACAAAATTAAAATTCTCATTTTTATCTTCGGCTTCCCCTTACAGAAATTTGACCCTTCGCCACTGGAAGATATGTTTAAAATTCAAAAGGTAGCATTGACTGCGAGACTTCTTTTACTACCAGAGACAGAAATAAAAAACTTAATATAACCCGCAGAAATAATAAAGATCCATATGTTTTCAAATTTCAGAAATACGTATAAAATTATTGGATTACAGATTACTTCTTAAAAGTATGGTGTATTTTGGGGAAAGGTTAAGTTCAATAAGTTTTGTTTTTTTTAAAGTCAAACTTATATTACGTCGTCTCAAACTTTTTCGTCTGTGTGGCATGTCGCGTGACGGTCGGCCGCGGAGTAGGGATAAAGTGAAAGGCGCTCCCAAAAATTTTTTCGTTAAATGTCTATAGTGTGAAAAAAAGTTTCACTTTTACCGTGTTTTTTTTTAATCTTTTATTTTATTGGATAAGTTCAATAATTTCATTAAACGTCTATCAGCCAGGTTTGGACTAAGAGAATAGTAAATGTTTGAAAAAGTTATAGCCGTGTCCACCAGCGGTGGCTACAGTGAATTATTTTAATGATTCTCACTGGCCTCCCACTGGGGACAGTGGGAATTATTTTTAAATGTTGTGACCCTGTCGACCCGGGGTGGAAAAGCAGGGGGTGGACAGCGGTAATAATCGATTACTAATTGAAAAACCCAATAACACTTTGCTTGGGAATCGAACCCAGAAAGTCATGCTAACAGTCGTGCTTGCGACCACTAGACCAACGAGACAGACAAGTTACCAATACTTCTGTAGCGATACAAAAAGCAACTTTCTACAAAAAGTACTACAGCGCCATCTATGACACAACGGAAGAACTAACATCAATTTCCTACATCTCGCAAGCAGAGTTTACATCGAGTTAAGAGTATATAGAAAAACCCGACTATTACTGTTGGGCAGTTGCCCGCCAGACATAACACCGGTCTGGCCGGAGGATTCTCCCTTTTCTAAAGGGTATGAAGAACTTTATACCCTGTTCCTCATACCCCTAAACTTCCTTATTCCAACTGCATTTACTAGATTGCTTGTTTCGAACTTGCACTTTTCTAAGACACATAATCAAGCAGACCATGCCTTCCAAAGTTCTTGATCCCCAGAAACAACTTGGCAAGGAGATTATTGGTGCAATGCATCTTACTACGAAAATCTGTACCAGTTTAAAATTCGTACGTTATTTTTCAAAATTTACAGTTATTCTTTTTTTAAATATAATGAGGCACTCCAGACGGCCAGTGACGTCATTTTAATGTGTCCATACGGTGCACCAATGAGGTTACACCAACGAGGCGGGCGCAGTCAGGTGAGACATACAGCGGAAACGGGATTTAATTCCGGATAAGGCTAACTTAGTCAATGGTACAGGCCTGAAATTGTAAAACGTGATTACATAATTATTAATTATCTACATAATTAG
Source organism: Cerastis leucographa (assembly GCA_963082945.1). Taxonomy (NCBI): domain Eukaryota; kingdom Metazoa; phylum Arthropoda; class Insecta; order Lepidoptera; family Noctuidae; genus Cerastis; species Cerastis leucographa. Next base: position 14,166,023 of record OY720368.1, read on the forward strand.
CATAATTTACAGCAGAACATGAGTTTCCTATATCCGCTGCTTGAGTGAAATAACGAAAAGCAATTTTCGTACCACGTGATTACAGTATTACCTACGACGCCCAGTCGGCCAAAAAGAATCCTTAAAATCTGTCAAAAACAAAAGATTGATACAAAATATAATTTTAAAACTCCCTCTTGATGATACTTTCGATGAATAATAACAAAATGCTGTGTGACATTCCTTATACAGTCCCGTCTCTTTCGCACACAAGTCTACAACAACGTTAGAGCGAGACGGCGATACCGAAGGAAGCACTCCCTTATCGTTCATTCCAGGAATAACTTTCCCATAGATTGTGATGGTAGAGAGGTTATGCATTTGGAATGCAAAAAGTACGACGCGCATTTTATACGGAGTGGTAATAAGTCATAATTTGACCATAACATGTTCGGATGATTAGTAAGTGTGCTTACAATTTAAAGCCTCATTTACACGATGCAAGAACTTGCATGCAAGTTTCATTACATTGCAGACTATTGACGGGCAATGAATCAGTTAATAAAACAAAAACAGCAATGTAGTGAAACTTGCATGCAAGTTCTTGCATCGTGTAAATGAGGCTTTAGTACCACCTCAATCATTGTAGGATATATGTAGATATATCATTATACATTAAACGTAGTTTGCATAGCTAGAATCACTCTGTGAGAAAATAACATGGTGACCAATCAAGATTTTCTAAACCAGTAAATGCGAATCTCTCTTTGTATGGGAAATCTATACAAAACTAGTTCACGTTATAATGGAAATGGTATAACTTGGTGTTTCGACGTGTGTGCTTATAAAAGCAGGTATCCATACTTCCATACTAATATTATAAATGCGCATGTCACTCTGTTTGTTTGTTTGTTACCTTTTCACAACTTAACGGCTGATCGGATCTTAATGAAATTTGGCAAGAAGATAGATTTCAACCTGGGGAAACACATAGGCTATATATCATCACGCTACGACCAATAGGAAATGCGAAAACGGGGAAAATTTGACGCAGACGAAGTTGCGCGGGACAGCTAGTATACATATAAATTAATGTATAATTTATTATTTGAAAACGTAGGCAGCTGGACAACGTGATTGAATAGCGTTTTATGGACAACGCCCAAAGAATTCTCGATGCCAAGCTGAAATATATCCTGTATACACACGACGACACATCAACCTATACATTACCAGTACAACATGACCTTGCTTTGTTCAGATTTCCCTTACAATGACGGATTCGCATAAACTGGTTTTGTATAGCTTAATTGGTCGCCGTACGTACAAAGTAACTAGATTGTGGAGTTCAACTGTCCTATCATGACGTCATGAAACATTATTGTTTTAGTCCTTTTCCAGTGTGAGAAAGAGATAACGCTAGACGTCCTGTATAGCTATGTCTCTTTCCCACACTGGATTAAGAGTCAAACAATACTGGTTTAAGACCAGCAGAAAGGCCGTCACTCCATGGAACTTTGATCTTCAACAGCAACAAACAAACATCAAATTAGTAACTCCACGCAAAAATTACCGGGAAAGATTTTTTTTTTGGGTGTACTATCACGTTTATGGACTCAATGTTAAGCAGTCAAAGCATTGTGCTGTTGGAAGCATTGAATAGAACAGGTTCTATTAAAGTAAAGTTATAATATAACTAATATCATAAAATGTTTAAAAAAAAATTGAAACAGTTGGAACTTTGACTTCTAATATCTCTGTTACTAGAAGTTTCCCAAGAATGATCAATACAAATAAAATGATCGTAACGATGGGAAGATCAAGTGCCTTTCGGTTTGTTGAGGATTTTTCTTCATTCGTAATATTGGAAACGGCTAAGCAGATGATGATGGTGATAATTGAAACGAAATCCAACTCAATAGCAGAAAAGATGGTCCAATTTCTCTATAAAATCACTTTCACGTGGAATTCGATTTATCATTCACACTTACTAGAATTAATTACTGTATATCAATTATTTTCATTCATACACTTCCTCGTCTATGGCCACCTGACAGTCCTGCTGAACCAGTTTAAGAAAATGCACGTGAATACTATCTTAATTCCTATAAATATTAATGGAACATTATCCTTTACTTCATTTGAATAAAATGACTGAGTCAATTTGTTTCATGCCAGCTTCACTTATTTTGAAAATATAATTTTCAGAACGCTCGAATTTAGTATCTACTTGCGATTGTTGAATTATCTAATAGTGACGTAAATATCTAAGTGGGCATGTTAATTTTCAATTAATTGTACTGCAATCTTATATTCGTTTTTAAATTACATTCATAAATTATACGCCCACATTTCGCCAATTATGTTTAATTTCCGTATGTGTCATTAGGGACAAACATTAAAAACCACAATAACACGCTCATTCTCAAAAAAGGCTCAAAATTTAGAAATGATTGTCGTGTCAATTCCTTACAGTCTAGTATACTATTGTACGCCCACGGTTTTCATAAGACGATATTAACACACAAAGTGATAGGGTGTCAGCCTAGCGCCATTTATCAGCCAATTCCAGACTATGACTATCTTTTTTTTCTAACAGGAGGATCCAATTACATTGCCTGGCTGCCTATTGAGGTTATTGTACGATGAGTTAGAGGAATATCAGCAGTTACTACCGATCTGAAGTCGAGATCAGAAGCCAGTTTTCAATAGTTTTTGCATAAATTCGGTCAGGAACTTATCAGATGTATATCCTACATAGCTATATGTATATATTTAATTGTAGATGTAAAAGTGGAAGATGATGCAAGTGAGATCATCGCTGGCTTAGCAGCATCCACCGAGACGGCGTTGAGGCTTTGCTAGAAGCTTAACAGCCTATCAGATAGCCATCCCGAAGAACGCGAGAACTACACTTACGGATATCTCTAATGCAGCATCTGACTTTTTTTTTCACAGAAAACCACAAAAGCAAGAAGTGATGGAACAAGAATCCCTGGAACATTTTTCCCGTACGTGGAACTAACTTTATAAATGATGTTTCCTTTTGCAAATAAGTTTTCACCTGAACACGTATTTTTTTTTTAAACTATGTTTAGCTGGTGTTTCGTACCTGGCTACTCTGAGAAGAAACAGCCGAAACAAACTCACAGTTCATACTCTGGTTTAAAGTCCAGACATAATCCTGGTTAACACGCATGAGGATTATGCAGATTAATGTCAGAGATGGTCGTTTGAAGAAAGAACCACACGCATTTGAATGGACCTTTCCAGTCAATGCAAGTATTTGCCGGTGAAATCACCGTCCTCATAGTGAAGATCAACTCGACTAACCTGGACCTTTCAGTAACAAGCAACCTCTAAAAAGATTGTGAAAGCAAAAATCCAGATTTGGATGCAGGATATAGAACCGCTCTTTCGCCCGCAAATCCAAATTAAAACGAAAACTTGCATGTTTGCATGTGGCTGAGATGAGAATGCTAAGGGCAGATGTGATTACGCGAATGGATAAAATAAGAAATGAATCAAATCAAATCATTTATTGCATCCATAATTTACATTTAACAGGTGGTCAAATAAGTTAAGTAATTTTAGACACAATTATGGACCCTGTCGGGCACAGCAAGTTTTAAATAAGTAGAGAGAGGAAGAGTGCTTCTCTAATTTTCCTTGTCAAAGAAGAGTAATTATACAACACAATAGGGGATAATCCTATTTTTTTTTCTTTGTCCGTCGGGTAGTTTATTGAAAAGCATTGGACACGTATTTTTTCTTTTTTCACGTGGTCATAAAATTACGGAGATATATTGAGTTGAAATGGCGCATGACGTCACATGTAGGTAACTTTTATACCTACTTGTGACGTAGTAAGCCCCTCTCCAACTTTAATGAGTTCTAACTAAGTAATTTTTTGATATTTTGATAAAACAAAAAATACGTGTCTAATATTTTTGTATTACCTGTCTGACGGACAAAATAGAATGTCGTTTTCTTTACCCAGTCCGACCCCTATTATCACAATTATCACAATTATCACAATTACTACTAATGTTACAAATATTACAACTATTTGAATTTCTAATTATTTTATATCCTTGTTATTATTAAGTATGTCTGTTTACTTATTATATTAATATAGATTACAAAAGCGGAAGTCTGAAAGTGGCGGCGGTGAATGAAAAATTGTCTAGTAATTGGTTGGCTTGGTATAGGATGTGATGCGCAGGAATGAGGAAAATGTCGTGAGAGAAGTTTTGAATATGAATGAATGTGGATGGGTACATAAGAGTATAAGGGCAAGAGAATATTGATAATTTATCCTATAATTTAATGTTTCTTGTATTGAATTTAATTTAATGCTTCTTGTATTGAACTGAATTTAATGTTTCTTGTATTGAATTGAATTTAATGTGCCTTGTATTGAATTGAATTTAATGTTTCTTGTATTGAATTGAATTTAATGTTTCTTGTATTGAATTGAATTTAATGTTTCTTGTATTGAATTCAATTTAATGTTTCTTGTGTGAATTAAGTGTGGTATAATTCATTGATTTCCCCAAAGTAACTCCTGATTAAATGACTTATTTATTGGACACGGTTAGGAACACCTCGCAGATACAAATACAACACTGATGGAAAATCTCCACAGATGACCAGTACAAACTCTCAAAGTGAAACATGCCAGTAAAACACGACAACGGATGGAAGCACGTTCCTACAGAATTTCTATACTGTTTAGTGTTAAATGTAATCATGTTATATTGCGCATTTACTGCGTTTTACTTTGGTAGTAAACGTTGCCGGTGATAAAAACATTGATTATTTTCTTGGGTACGGGAAAGGTGAAATTAAAGATAGACACATGCTTTATACGGTCTGGCGTTGGTATAATGGTAGCAAGCGTGACTGCTGAGAATGAGATCCTGGGGTCTATTCCCGGATCTGGCAAAGCATTATTGGGATTTTCAGTCAGGAATTTCTCAGTAGCAGCCACGGAGTCTGGATTTGTGCCCGGTTTATGGCAATAGGCTCGTCCCCTATTACATGGGACTTAAACGTAACTGGCGGAATGTGGTGGTACTATTAGGTACACCTCTGTCTAACCTTTCGGGGATTACACAGGCGCGATGTTATGCGCGATGTTACTTGCGACCAATGTGACAGCCACTAGACCAATGAAGCAGAGGCATTCGGCAGAATACATGCCGAAGCTTGATCGAATAGGGGATAATCCAATTTTTTTTTTCTTTGTCCGTCGGGTAGTTTATTGAAAAGTATTGGACACGTATTTTTTTTATTTTTTCACGTGGTCATAAAATTACGGAGATATGATGAATTGAAATGGCGCATGACGTCACATGTAGGTAAGTTTTATACCTACTTGTGACGTAGTAAGCCCCCACTCTCCAACTTTATTGACTTTTAACTAAGTAATATTTTGATATTTTGATAGAACAAAAAATACTTGTCTAATATTTTTGTATTACCTGTCTAACGGACAAAATAGAATGTCGTTTTCTTTACCCAGTCCGCACCCCTATTGTATACTGCCCAACTATTACAATACAATTAATATTCTACGGATTTAATTAGATGACTTACATTCTGAGATGAACTACACGATAGCTGACATATGTGTGCACTAACTGCTGTCAGTTCACTCAAACCGGAGTAGTTTTCCCCATTTCACTCATCTACATGATCCTTACATGACCTGTCATGTGTGAGGATCATGTACCTAGATTACTGTCTGAAATGGACCTGACTAAGATGGAGTTTTTGAATTGAAACTTCTTATGCGACTTCCAAGAAGGTTGCATTAAACGTTTAACGCTACCATGGAGGGGCAATAGAAAGAGACAGAGCGAGAGTGAATGCGTGGCACTCGAACGCTTGCGTGTAGTATTACGAAATTTCACTTCTTCCGCGCGGAGGGACTTCACGCACATTTTTTTTTTCAGAGTATTCAGATAAGAAACACATTTTGAAATGTTATTGAAGTATGGAATAAGAAAAAATGCTACCCCGACCCCAAATAAAAAGGGCCATTGGGATAAGGGCAGAAGAAAGATGATGAGTGACGTGTGGCTGCAAGAGATACACGATATTTGCACGTGAAAACCTCAGCAAGTACCTTAGCTAGTCTGAGGCATGTAGAGATAAAATAACTTTTTTTAAAGTCAAGACTTACACCATACTATAAAACAGAAGGAACAATAGAATGTCCAAATAGAGATTGTGTTTATAATTTATGACATATTCCAAGTAAAATGTTGCCCATACAGCCGAATATTTTGGACGTATGAACATATATTCCAAAGACATTTAGAGTCACTCTTAAATTATTTTATATCGCTGTATGTTTTTTTGATATCTGTTTAAGTAGCCTGTAAATATAATGTAGGTGAGGAATATCACAATAAATTGTCGTAGGAATCTCGTAAACTTGAACAGCGCCCATTATGTTGCGCAACAACTAAGCTGAGCTTAGATTGTTGTTCTTCTCGAACACGCAGTGCAGGAAAGAGATGAAAGAGGTTTTATCAAATTTGTTGTTTACTCTTAGAGCCATATAATGGTATTTGTTTCTGTAGTTGGGTGATACCGTCAATAAAACACAATTGAGTTTCTCTGTTAAATTTATTAATGATTATAAATTTATGTAATAATAAATTTATGTATTTATATAATAATATGTACCTTTTCTATACTTCTTTGTCAAGTGTTGGGGCTGGAGACAACTCAAAGGATATGGAAAAAGCATACTTTGAGGAAGATGAAAACGTGATGTTTGAGAACCAATACGTAGAAGAAGTTACCCAAGAACAATTGGCGAATAGCAACAAAACTAATTCAGAAGATAATTTGGTGAAGATTCTAGAAAAAATTGTTGAAAGTCAACAAAGAAAAAAAAAACAAAGTGAAAAAATAATTGCCCACAGATTTGTACTAGGAAAATTGGATGGCAAAAATGGTACTTACTGCATGTCAAAGGCTGAACGTTTTTGAAAAGGAATGTAGAAGATTTTATATAATAGAAAATGAAGAGACAATTTAAAACCCCGTTAAAGTGCAGTGCTTTCAGTGGTATTTTTGCGGTGTAAGAGAAATAATTGAAAATCTTGTAATAAAGGTTTTCTTGTTTTGCCCAATTATTAATTTCAGTAATACACGTTTACAATACCTTGCCATATCATACATAAGAAGAAAAAAGAAAATTGGATTCTCTATTCGGTTTTTTTTTCACGCTGTCAAACCCAAAACCATTATCACATACCGCCACTGCGCCATTCGCATCTAATTTATGGACACACTCACAGTTACACAGCGAAATAACGATCCGCAATCGATAAATAACAAAAAACTCAGTCAAAATAAATCAACGTTTATCGATAATCTTTAACATCGATTGAATCGAAATGCGTATCGATAGGGAACGGTACCCGCCTGGGGCACAGAATGTTTAGTATACAGAGACCTTACTGTATACAAAACAACTAGCAAAAGCTGAAAGGGACAGAAAAGTTGAAAGGGAATGAATCGCATGTGACTAAAAGAGTAATATTTAAATATAAAGCTCGACATCAGAAGCATAAAGTTTTATGTACAAAAACAAAGTTTTGTACATCCGACCCGTATGCTTCTGATGTCAAGAAATGTTGATAGATGAAGATGGAGAGGAAGACCAAAGAAATGAAAAAAAGGACTACATAGAATAGAAGAAAAAATCGTGTTGCGGCGACCCCATTAATCCATTAACCCCATTAATTTGATTAATGGTTTACGAAGATCAACAATAAGATGCATTAGGCCTGGACTCCATCAAAGCGGGGCCGAGTGGAGCGGAGATGTGCAAGATTCGACCAATCACAGGAGAGGCGAGAGATGCGAGGCGTAGATTTCAACCAATGTGCTTGGTCGGTTTCCGCACGTTTCCTCCCCGCTCCACTCGTCTCCGCTTTGGTGGAGTTCGGGCATTAGGTTCTGGTTAGGATAACAAGCATGGATTTTAGTCAGATGAAGAAGACTCTGCTATATGGGTTGGAAAATCACAGAATGGATTTGACCTTAGGCGACGTCCGGGCTCACCTGAGACATCGCCACCGGCGACACACACAACGACGCACACGACGATAGACTTCCCAATCTATCGCCCGCTGGCACCTCCTCCACAGCCCTCCTCCTGCGACAAATCGCATCAGAAAGCGGGAGAAAGTCCTCCCTGACGCGCTACGCCGCGTCTTTCTGCGAGATGACGTCCTCGCAAAAGCATGCTACTGTATCCCATGCTCCCCTTCTGTCGACCATGACCTTGGGCACAGCCGGCAAAGATATCTCCACGCTCCTGTGCTAACCACACCCACGTTTTTATTACTCGCGATGGCTACAACGTTGTCTGCCCATCTAGCCGACCGACGACCAAAACTTCTTTTTCTTTTCCTAAAACACTACTCGGTTCCCAATAGGTACTCCCCGCATAATTTCATACAAACAAAACGTTAACATGTGAGTGGATCTCTCAACCACTTGTACGAAGTCAACTGTCTGTACCACACATCATCTGTGGTTTGCCGTTCATTAGCGAATGACGTCACGACGCTCGTCCACCCGCTCCCAATCGTTAACCTAATTAAAACATTCTCCAGCTTCGATTATCTGGCTGCACCGATACATTGATTATGGGCTTTTTATATAACCTTGGTTACATAGTGTGCATGTATGTTAGGGCTTTTAAATACCGGATTTATTCAATACCAGTATCAATACCTGTATTGGAACTCAATACCGTGATCACGGTATTAATACCGGTATTGAACGCAACTTCAATTAGGACATTCATAAAACCATTAAAATACGTGTTTTATTTTCAAATCAGTCTTTATTGTTCTTATTTATTACTAGCTTTTGCCCGCGGCTTCTCTCTTGTTAATTTAGAATTTGACAATTAATTCGGGTTGTACTCTGCAAGACACGTGGCGCCATCTATTACCATAAGAACATTGTTGTTGTTTTCCTCGGGAACAGTACTTTTTTTCGGGTGAAAAGTACCCTATGTACGTTTCTGTACACCTGACAACGTATATGCAAAATATTAGGATGATCGCTTCAGGGGTTAAGGCGTGCAAAGGTAACAAACAAACATTTTACAATATTCATTTATAATATTAGTTAGGCAGTTAGGATAAGTATATTTACATAGCTCTCTTATATAACAATTCGGTATTGGCTGATTATTTATTTAGGTAAGACAAGGTGCCCAATCATGTCAGCCATACTGCTCCATCTTTTCTTGCAATCTAGTATTAAAGTTATTTCATTCGTATACATCTCAATAACATTTTTTTGTAACAAACCATTCTTTGTAGTGAACTTACGAAAAAGTTTTTGTAAATAAACTCAAGTCTTTCTGTTTCGAGCTGTTGTGTTTCAACATGATTTAAAGCATCGTCTTCGCTTTGATTAGTCTGATTAGCGTTGTCGTCCTCGCTGTCAGTATAAAACTCAATGTCAGTATTTAGCGGTGAGGCGATTGAGATAGAGGGAACAGCAGAAATAGTCCTTTGAAACTGGTATGTATACATCACGTCTATAACCGCTAGTTGAATTCCATGCACCAGGTAGACCTGATGGTGACCCTCTAAACTTATTCCCATTTTAGTCATCACACTGTCACAATCTTTCATAAAAGCTATTATATCTTCATGTAGCTTAATACCAAATACGCGCTAGATCACAATTTCACAAGTCAACACAACATTCACAACGCAATGACAAAGTCTACGCGTTACCCCGCCGTCTTTGCGAAATTGACTTACAATAACAAAAAAGACATAAGTACAGCTTGTTTTTGGGCATTGTCTCAGGCGCCGCATAGGATGATGAGCTAAAGACAACAGCGAGACGACTGTGTTGGTGAAAAGTAGTGAAAGAATAAGACCACATCTAATGTTTAAAATACCGTAATCACGGTATTAGGGCGTCAATACCGGTATTGAAAAAGGCCCATTTTAAATACGTAATCACGGTATTACGGGATCCCGGAAATATCTCAATACCTACCGGTATTGAAAGCCTTAATGTGTGTGCAGATAAGCGTGTGTATGTGCTGGAGTTATTGGTGAGATATTATGGTATTGGAGTTCGGTGGTGAACTTGATAAAACTGGATGATAGGTGGTGATTCAGACTATTAAACTGAAACTTGTCCAGTTTGATGGTTCCGAATGAAATAGAGATTGAAAAAAAAATGGACTCTTCATACCAATTGCGTCAGCCAATGCGATATTTTGTATATATAATTCCAAATATGCACCATTGCCACACTTCTGAATTTAGATGAAAACCACTAACGTAAAGAAGACCATAAAGCGAAACTGGCGTAGTGTTGGACATTTTTTTCTACCCAATGTGCGTCACAGTTGAACTTTCAAAACTTAGCCCTGCATTTGATTTGAGACGATACGGAACAATAATTTAACAAGTATGACTCACACTTGACAGTCTTTTGTTTTTCATTGCTGGATAATTTTGTGAGTTATGAAACTTGGGACTAATTGTTTGTTTTTGAGCCATCGCTTAAAATAATTATAAAATACAAATGGCATCCGCTACAATTATTAAGTTTTAATTAATTTTGAGAAACAAAACTGTTCACGGTTGTTATCTGAAACAAAAATTATACAATAAAATCTATTAAATATCTGTTCCTTTAGGCGTAAATTATGGTGCATTAAAAAATATATTGTGTTCATTTAATATTGTTTTGATGGTAAACTTAGTATTATTAGTATTGTGTTGTGTTTATTTATTTGTCTCTGATTTTTTAATTACTATCATTATTTTAAGTGTACATAACAATTTAACATTGTGCATCATTGTGTCTGAAATATAAATGAATTTATTTACATATACACTACAACACAACCCAATTGAAATTAACTAGAAAAGTTATAAAATATAAATTCATGTGACCATGTTTAGATTGTAGGTATAATTAGGATAATTAATGAACTAAATAATATATGCATGCATATTGGGAGTTTAAGATTTTTATACCTGAATATAAAAATATTCTATTTGCATTTACACTAAATAGCTTTTAAAAGAAACTTTAAAATAATAAAAATAAAATAATCTATTTACATAATTTAAAAATATTTAAACAAATTTTTGGTAGCACATAAAATGTGACATGTTTTATTATTATCAAACATTTGATTTTATCTGATTTTAAAGTTACAAGCGCGTTTATGTCTTTTATATGGAGCGTTTCAAACTAGTTCTCATGCACAGTACAATGGGTAATTTTAATTTTATACCAAGAAGTTATCTTGCGATTTAGTTAAAGCTTAACAATTGTTGACTTAACAAATTAAGGTTCAAAACGTGGTTGGTCTAACATATGAAAACGTGTGATGTGATGATAGGCATTTTTTTTGTAGTATTATTAATTATAAAAGCATCTTTTTGATAAAAGTTTCACTGTCAATAATACTATAAGCGTTTGAAAAAGCCAAAACTAAAAATTCATATAGTGATATGTTCCATTTCCACTTTCAAAAAATCAAAATCATTTATTTCAAGTAGGCCAGTTACAGGCACTTTTGAATAGTCGAAAAACAATAAAAATGAAGCTACAGTCCCAGTCACAAGACATAATAATAGTAGTTACATTAACTATTAACAGAACAGAAGCACCAAAGGCTAACCTAATTTCCAATCGCTTTCTGCTTTAGTCAGTCGTTTGATGATGAACGAGTCGGAATCACGTTGAAATGTGTTTAGTACTAACACAACCAGTGTCCTTGTTTTGTGGTGCGATTGGGGACTAGCGTTTTTTTTTAAGAGTAAGTTCCACCCTATCAACTTCGAATTCAAATGTTAAATTAAGCGATACAAAAGAATGTGTGTGTTTCAGCCCACGCCCATCGTAAAAGTCAATTCAGAATACGTTTAATGTGATGCGTGGGCCCCTACGTAATTTGTTACTGGCGTTACTGCACTTTTGCAATATCCAATCTTAGAGTTATGTCTTTAAATGTCACATGCCTGAAGTTTACACCATAGTGCTTTGGCATATTTAAGTTAATGATCCACAAAAAATAATTAATGATGGAGATTTGTAATTATCGTGTTTGAGTTACGTCATTGGTTTTGAGTTTGGAGCGATTACTTAACATAGGATTATTTATTTCAATTAGACTATTAGACGGCACCTTTTAAAAAATAGAAAGATAATAATAATTTTCTATTGGTTCTTGTTGTCCGTTCGCAAACGTAATTTTATCAGCGAACAAATGCGTTATTGTCTGACACTGGGTATTTAATTCTAAGTCAAGTTTATAATTTTAAGTTTTGTATGATAAACGAGCGCTTCTCGCCATCAAACTGTAAAGTTTGGCGAGTATAAAATGTAAAAAAAATAACTTGTATTTTAAATATTAAGAGTAATAAAGAAAAAAAAAAGTTGGATTTGAATTTAGATCATCTTTTGAAGTTTATGGTAAATCTACATTTATCGTTGATATTTAAATGAATTGGGCCCAAATGGTGGTCTTTGGGTCATCATTTTAGGTGTGTGGGACACAGTGGTCATTCCAACATATAGAACGTGGTTTGATCAGGAGCACCGCATTCGCATTGGGTATTCTCAGAGTCTTATGTACCCCATTTACCTGGATCGCATATTTTTCGCTTCCAGCACTTACATACAATTTTCTTTATTCCATTTTCATTTCTTCTTTAGCAGGCCTGCTGGAAGATTTTTCTTGAGAAATAAACACAAAAGTTTTATTGTGGTTTTCTTATGTTTTACTGTGTGACAAAAAAAAAAACTTTACTTCGGATAAGCAACATCCATAAGAACAATAAAAAAAAAAACAAACAATTAAAAAAAAAAAAAAACAACAATAAAATAATCTACAGTGACAGAGAATACATAGTAAATAAATAGTTTACCAAAAGGTATACGCAACCCTAAAAAGTTGCCACAAAACTTTGCTATAATTTGACTCGTGTGAAGTGTGTTTTAACCCTTAAAATAGGGGTGGCAATTATTGAAGTCCTAAACAAACAAAACCACAATCCTTTTCAAACAAAAACCTGCTAATGAAATGCCCACCGTGGCAAAAAATCTGTTTTCAATGTTACAAAAATATTTTTAAGTTCCTGCAATTCGGAAAATCAGGACAGAGACGGATAGAATACACATTCTATCTTTTGCCTTTTAGCTTTTCACTTTATTCCCCACCCCTTAAAACGCATTATACGGTGGCGAAATAACAGCCAAAACCCTCAAATAAAGGAACCTCGCGTACTACGCGTACAACCATGACTAGTGGAATGACCGCAGAAGTTTCGACTTCTAGGTAGTACCTTCTGCGGTCAATATTACGACCAAGAAATTCGTGAGGTCTCTTAAACGGCAGCTATAAGAGGTAGGTCGCCCTATTCCCAGGCTTTTAGTTTTACTTTCTCAATAGACACACAAAAATGTTAGTACCGCCCGGTGCGCTTTTGTTTTATGCAATTGTTTAGTTGCATAACTGGTCGACTAGGGCTTATAACAATGCAACAACTGGAATTATACACACGGCCTTTAAAAATAAACGACAAAACAAAGAGGGATGATTTCTAGCATCTCTTGAATTTGGTTGGAAAATTTTTATGGTCCAACCAAACCTGTCCTGAAAAAAACGGAGTCTTTTTGCGATTTCAGAATTGATCCTACAGCGCATAGTAACCATAGTGACCTTAAGAAGTACCGCTCTATTTTGATCCCTTTTTAGGGTTCCGTAGCCGAATGGCAAAAAAGGAACCCTTATAGATTCGTCATGTCTGTCTGTCCGTCCGTATGTCACAGCCACTTTATTCCGAAACTATAAGAACTATACTGTTGAAACTTGGTAGGTCAGATGACATCTTTTCTGTGAACCGCATTAAGATTTTCACACAAAAATTGAAAAAAAACAATAAATTTTGGGGGTTCCCCATACTTAGAACTGAAACTTTTTTTTATGAAACCCATACGTGTGGGGTATCAATGGATAGGTCTTCAAAAATGATATTGAGGTTACTAATATCATTTTTTTCTAAACTGAATAGTTTGCGCGAGAGACACTTCCAAAGTGGTAAAATGTGTGTGTGTCCCCCCCCTCTAATTTCTAAAGTAAGAGGATGAAAATTCTGAAAATATTTAGGATTATAAGAACGTAAAAAAACTTTCAACGAAAATTGGTTTGAATAAGATATGATGTTTTAGTTTTTGAGATATAGGACTTTTTCATCAAACTGCAGCAGTAACTTTGTTTTTCATTAACATACTATGAAAAACAAATTTAGTTTTGCTGTTACATATAAAAATAATTTTAATAATATAAAAAATATTTTTATTTTATTGTTTGGTGGTACGGAACCCTGTGTGCGTGTGAGTACGACACGCACTTGACCGGTTTTTTAATTGTAAATCTGCTTGCGTTTGGCCGCTCTCCTGATGTGTAGCGTTGATGCGTCCTAGGGTGGAGCACGGTTGTCTAGAAGAAAAAGATTCACTAGAACTTTGAAGAGATCCAGGTTATAATGATCAGGGAACAGAGAAGCCGGCAATGAATTCCACAGAGATTCCCATTTCTTTCAGTTTATCGTTCAGCACTGCCAACAAAAAGCTCCCAGTTCCATTACCCCGTGTGCCCCGCCTAGCTCCGTAAGGCGCCATGCAATGACCCACTGAGAGAGTTATTTATATCGCGCGGCAGATATTTCACATTGTTATGTTTCCAACGGTTGCCAACGGTTCACTTCCAACAATGGACAGTACAACATTATTAAACACATACTTATTCAATTTGCCTGATATGGCTTTAAGATCTTGTTTGACGGTAGGCCGTTTTGTAAGACGATTTCAATGTGGGTAAATGGCGGCTTTGATTTTCTGATTCCTTGATAATATGGCTACTATTTCATTTGCACACGTTTTCTTGAAGGTTATCTAGACAAAAAGCTAACATATTGCCAAACTTATGCCAAGTGACTGTATCTTAATCATATTTTTATTTATAATTTAAACACAACAGTTATTGTGAGTATATTAATTACTAGCTTAATTACTAGCTGAAGAAGACACGGATGAAAAAAGATTGCATGCAGCAGAGATGAGAATGTTGAGATGGATGTGTGGAGTGACTAAAATGGATAAAATTAGAAATGAGCATATAAGAGGAAGTTAGAAAGTGGCGCCTGTTACAGAAAAGATGAAAGGGAGTCGTCTGTCTTGGTATGGACATGTGATGAGGAGGGATGGAACACATGTGACTAAAAGAGTGATGAATATAAATGTGGATGGATGGAGAGGGAGAGGAAGACCAAAGAAAAGATGGATGGAATGTGTGAAAAATGAAATGAAGGAAAAAGGAGTAAATGATAGCATGACGAATGACAGAGGAGTATGGAGAAAAGAGACGTGTTGCGCCGACCCCAAATAAAATGGGACAAGCGCAGGAAGATGATGATTAATTACTAGGTTATACCCACCCGCGTCTTCGCCCGCGTGGTTTTCGGTAAGTGTCTCATGGAATCGTACTTCCGGGATAGAAAGTATCTTATATATTAAATACAGATTATAAACTATATGTGTTAGCACACATCTTCCATTATTTCATCGAATTTTTTTTTTTAGTTTTCCCTTTATAGAGTAACTAACATGCATCCATCCTCACAAAATTTCGCTTTTATAATAGTAGTAAGATAAGATATAAAATATGTCAGCCAATATTTATTTTGTGTTCTCAACGAAAATTATTTTGTTCTAAACAAATGTTTAGAACTACGAGTATATGATGGAAACATGGCTTTAGATTTTAAGTGTAAGGTAAGACAAACAATGCAAGTATTATTTTCTTCTTCAGCTATTTACGTACCCCGAGGGTAACGGTAGAAGGAACACAAATTTAATATTTTATTGACTATTGTCTCTATGTGTAATTGTGTACCGTTCGGTGGCTTCTGTGCTGTCTTGGCTATAATTGTGTAGCCATTTTCAAAGTCCACTAATAGGTTTTTCATGAGAATGAACCTATCATTACATTCTGTACCTACGCCCTGGGTAATCTAATCAGCCACGTTGACAGCCTTACTGACTGGAGTCTAACTAACGTAAGAGCGAATAGTGTTTATATCACGCTATGAACAAAGTAAAGAAGAAATACAGAAGTGTGCACTATAAAATACGTAGTTTTTTTTTTGTAATATTATGCCTGATTTAATAAAAATAAAAAAATAAAAAACATTAAAAATATATTTGCTATTAATGCCCTGATGCTTCTTGATAATATACAAGAATATAAATAATTAAAGTATTTATTTCGATGTACTAGTACTGGAATATGAATGGGGATGGCTATAAGAGTAAAGGAAG
This sequence comes from Cerastis leucographa, assembly GCA_963082945.1. NCBI lineage: Eukaryota > Metazoa > Arthropoda > Insecta > Lepidoptera > Noctuidae > Cerastis > Cerastis leucographa. The sequence goes on from OY720368.1 coordinate 14,182,412, forward strand.
ACCAAAGAAACAATGGATGGACAGTGTGAAGGATGATTTGGTAAGGAAGGAGGTGACTGCTGACATGACGAGTAATAGAGGAGTCTGGATGAAGAAGACATGCTGCGCCGACCCCAAATAAATTACGGTTAGCCAGGAGAATGATGATGATGAGTATTAGCCAAATTATTTGTAAAAAACATTTTCAAATTCAAATTAACCATGTAATGACACAGAAATCTCGCGATTCCACTAAACAAACTCAAACATCCATAAAATTCATACTTAAAGCCGTGTACGCACTAATTTGTTGCGTTGCATGATACGCAACAACTTGGTTCGCACGTGTGTACCACTAACGAACATCGAATACCCTGTTCGTCAAACATGTTTGCGGCGATCCTTTTAGTATGTTCTGTATGGACGGTGTCCGAAGAGCTCGTATAGATCTTGGCGGGCTGCGGGCGGGGCGGCAGAGGTAGCTAATCCTACCATCATGACTATTAAGATATAGTTCACGACTGTTGTACGCGAACTCGACTCGAACTATGTTCGCATTCGTGTTCGAATATGCCGTCCATACGTACGAACTAAATGTTCAGATTTGATGTTTGTGTTCGCTATGTTCGTGTTCGTACGTGCGTACACGGCTTAATATAACCACGTAACCACAAATATTTTAGTCGGCCAGAACGACAAGTAAGAAATCTTTATAATTGAGCGTCCGAGCAATTAGTCACAATTAGTGGCAAATGAGTGTCTTAGAAGTGGCGCCGTGTGCGGTAGGACTATTAGCTTTATGCTATGCAGGTTATGCTTGCAGTATCTTGTGCGACTGCATTCTTAATGTTCGGATACCATTGCTAGGTTTCTGCTAAATGCGGGACACAGGAAATATGTGCGTTCCACGTTGTAATAGTGATCTTCAAGGCTCTTATTGCTATGATAACGTGTTGTTTTAGCCAGTAGAAGACAAACACGCACAAAAAACAAAAGTTAGTTATTCTTACAGGAGATATTTTATGAGTAGGTATCAGTGCGTATTTTATTTGAATCGTGTGGACCAAATGGATTATGTTCCTGATGATACGACTAAACTGATAAAGACTACAATGAACAAAATAACCATTTTTCTCCAATATTTCTTATGATCTATGTACAAAATCATAAACACTACAATTCATCGTCCATCATCCATCACGACTCATAGGCAGTCGCGTCATATAATATACCGGTATTCACCTGCATCAGACATGACATGATGATCGACATGTGATGAGGAGGGATGGAACACAAGTGACTAAAAGAGTGATGAATATAAATGTGGATGGATGGAGAGGCAGGAGAAGACCAAAGAAAAGATGGATGGATTGTGTGAAAAATGATATGAAGGAAAAAGGAGTAAATGATAGCATGACGAATGACAGAGGAGAATGGAGGAACGAGATATGTTGCGCCGACCCCAAATAAAATGGGATAAGGGGAGCAAGATGATGATGATTTACCTGCATCAGGTTGAACTGGAAACCGACCCAACATAGTCAGGAAAAGGCTAGGCAGATGATGAACCTAGTCCACGAATAACCAATACCCATCAATGGCTTGTTTCGACGTCATTCACAAAACAAATCTATACAGAGTGTTTATTTTTAATGTACACCAGACACCAACATGCTTCGACATACCAAGATGCATCACATACCCAATCGTGCGTAACAAACTCGTAAAAAACAGATAAAATCTAAAATATATCTCTAGATACAAAGCGGCAATGCATTCGATCCAAATCAAATGTAACTGCTCGCCCGTCCAAAAGGATAACATCCTATGTCTCATATGATTGATAACCCCTCTAAATGCTACCTTACAATACTCATTTATCACGACATTGAAGAAAAATAAGCCTTAAGTGGATAGTCATAGAGGAGGTTAAATGTTTAAGGATATCGTGGTAACGCAGTATGGGGTTGTTCAAGAATGTATTTCTTTAAATTTTGACGTGTCCTCTTCGATAGTGATTTAGATAAGATATCTTTATGTTACCGAAAGCGATCCACTTTTGTTACCGACTAGCTTTTGCCCGCTGGAAAGTAAATTCCAAGTCCCTAATCCGACATGAAAGAACATTACGAGTACCTACGTCATGAAAGAGGCTGTATCAAATTTAATTATGTGTGTATGTTTAACGTAACTCGATCAGCAAAACGTCGATAGTAAATATTGACTGTCCAGAATAAACTGCGACGCAGGATTAGGTAACAATTTGACAGTTCCTAGGTAAGTCATCATCTGCCTAGCCGTTTCTCACATATGTTGGGGTCGGCTTCCAGTCTAACCGGATGCAGCTGAATACCAGTATTTTACACAGAGCGACTGCCTATCTGTACTGGGTAATACGACAACCCTTGGTAAGACTGGTTGTCAGATATTTGGGCCACTGATTAATGAACGACTGCCAATGATCTACAGTTAACAGTTGGGACCAACGGCTTAACATGCTTCCTAAGTAAGTGACAGATTTGAATAATATACATAAACTTTCAACTTTCCCTGCGGAAAGAAACGAAATTGCAGAAGCAATTCCTGTAAAGTCAGCAATGTTCACTTTCGACACTTTACATAGAAGTAGGCGAGATATTTGCAACACGTTTTTATTCAGATAAATATAACAAAATAAGGATCGAAAATCAACAAAATTACTTACATAAAATAAATCATGAGGAAACCCACGAAACTTGTAAGTAAGGGTAGTGAGAACATTGACCACAGCGCCCGTATCAAAAGTCTCAATTGTGAATAAACTATAAAACCACCCGTATCACATTCTCAAACAATAACAATTCTGAAACCGCAACAATAAAAATAATGTGACGATTTAATATTATTATGTACTTATATAGATGCAACCTCTAAATACATAGTCTATCTCGAATTAGTAAATAGTTTACAACATACTTAACTAAAAGAAAGAATCAAACTTAACTAGAAGAAAGAAAACGAAGATTGAATGTTAAGCAAATTAAACTATGCAATCATTTTATTTTATGAAAATGCTTTTAGGAAAGACTTCATCCATCACCAATAGGCACTTGCTATACAAATGGATTTCAAAGAAAAATGCTGTTTGAAAAACGACCTTACGTTACTGACCAACGAATTAGGGTCAGTTCACACCGAGACGCGAAGCGACGCGACGCTGCGGGCACACTTTTAAAGAGCGATTCAAAATATAACTTTATTTTCTAAAAAATGTGCGCGCAGCGTCGCGTCTCGGTGTGAGCTGACCCTTAGTGCCATTCACCATGACCTTCTGACGTGATATGATCTATTTGCTGAGAGTTGCAACCTCCTTCCTTGCTAACCTCTAATTTTATTCCTGCTTGTCATGTCTGTCATTCAGATTTTCTACGTATCAAATAATGTACAATTTTATGTTTATTAAAACCTAATTACAGGTTTTATCATTATTTCACCTTCATTTGCCCGTAAAAGACTTTTATCCATATCGAACCGGTATCAGCACGTTCAAAATTTTATTTTGCTCGAACACCTCAAGAAAATCTTCTCATATTAAGTCCCTAACGAGCGACCATTTAAAAATGACATTCACTAAAATACAGGCCAAACTTGAAGCATAAGCCAAAACGCGTCATGTTAGCACTGGCAGTAAATAAAATACGCCACAAGAATAATAAAGAACAAAATAAAATCTAATTCTTAAGAACACTTTGTCAGTATGGAGAAAAGTGCAGAAGTTTTATTCTACTGTGCTTGTATGGTAATAGTAGCGCACTTTTACGACAGACTACCCCAATGCTTGGTTGATGACCCGTCTTTCTCCCGTTTTTTCTTATGAGGGGTCCAGAAGATTCAGACTTTACTTTAGCAAGCATCCCATACATATGCAATGTAAAATTTGTAAGTAGGTCTAATTTGGACCTAAATTACGACTACATTTTGTTAAGTAATTTAATTTTAAGTTAGCATGCTAAAAGAAGTCTGCGAAATATGCGAAACATTTACCATTCTGACCATAATGTACCATATTTCATGCAAGCAAAGAATCTTGAACATTCAATGAATAGTATCAATGTTAGTATTTAAAATTAATTTCAACCGATCAAATGGATTAATCTAGTTTTAAGGGGGAAGCGCCAGGGTAAGCCCGCAACTTTTATTTTGTCTTGTTTTTTTTTAAATTTCAGGTTAGTGCCGGGTATGGTTTTGAGCCGTTATAATAATTAAAAACATCAATAGAACCCGCTAAGTTCTTTTAATTCCATTGAAAAACTTTGTATGACATAGTCATTGAATGGGATTAAATAAACTGAAGAAGAAAATAATTTCGCGGACTATCCTGGCGCTTTCACCTCTAAGCAATGCTTGAGTCTCGAACTCTTGAGTCACGATCTGTTATACGGACCTTAGTCTCCGTCTCGAAGGGTACCTTATGGGAAGCATAGTCATGTTCAGTGCAAAGAAAAATATGTTGATATTATTTCTTGTCATGAGTAGTCCTTCTTAACCCACCTGTTCTATGTCTTTACGATCTTGGGTCGTTTGTGTTTTACATACATTTTATTGATGTTTGTTCCAAAGCTTTGATATTTGTAAAGGTATTTCTATGGGCGGTAGTTTCTTTCTTCCCTCTCTGAAGACTTACTGGTTAAGTTTTTTGACCACTGCGGTGGTTGTCATACTTACTTTAGGTACCAAAGTAAATGTTGGAAACTTCTTTTTATTGCCCTTTGAATAGGCTGGCGTCTGCTAAAACTTTTTTGAAAGGGTTTTCTGAAGTTTACTTTCACATGACAATGTTAGACATTTTCATTACAGCTCCATTCAAAGCCAGGTCTTAGCCTTCTCAGGTTTTTCTAGGACTGAGCCCAAGCACATTTTCTCTTAAATATTCAACCAACCATAACCCCGCATAAACAAAAGGATCACGTAACAAAGATTGTGCGTTACGCCTCAGTGAACAAAGACCTTAAGTCTGTAAGCAGATACGATTTGGTAACGACTGTATTTGAATTCCTTGTTAAATTTATGTCTCCTTGAACAATAGTAGCGGTTATGATTACATAAATTGAGTAGGGACTATAAAACGCTATTATTGTCTTGAATTTCTTTTTATTACCCTACCGGTCTAGTGGGCCAGCACGCGTAGCATGATCGCCGTAGAAACGAGCTATGTCGACGAAAGAATTGACAAACTGACACATTGTCATTGTCTATCTTTCATTATGTCGATTCTTCCGTAGACAAAACTCGTTTCTACAGAGGTCATGCTACGCGTGTAGGGTGACATACGAGCGATGGGTACTTGTTTTGATTTTTAGATTAGGCAATCTTTTTGATGTGGAGTTTTATGAGTCTGTATATTGTCTCATAAAGCTTTAATAAACTTCTTTAAGATCTCTGGACAGTCAATAAATATTAATATTAGTGGACAGTCAGGAGGATGATCTCTCAAGAGCCCTGTTCACTGGTAGCTCGAACCCTTTCCCTTTTTTGGTGGAACACAATTTTTAAACCGTTTTTTGTTTTAATATTTAAAAAAGTAATTAAATTAATATGGTTGATAATTCAATAAAGGAATATACAGTACCTAATAACATGCAAGAAAATAAACAATTCACCATAAGACTATCGACAAAATAGACTTTTTTACTTGATTAGTGACCCGCCACTGCTTGGCATGTTTTTTACGACTAAACAAAACATAATACTTATATTAAAATTGACTTCAGTTTCGGTGATCGACGACCGTTCTAAATCCAACATCGCGCTTATATTTAGGCATCCGTTTTGGTGCTGCCTAGTGTTATTGAAAACGAGCATCAGGTGTCGTAGTCTTCAGCTCATATTCTAGAACGAGGCTTAAGTATTTAAGGCTCCAACACAGATTTGTAAAAATCTTTTCATATTAGATTATTGTTTGAGTCTCACTCTACTAGAATTAGTGACTGACATACAGTTTCTAAAAGACTAAGGGTCAGCTCACACCGAGACGCGACGCGACGCGACGCTGCGCGCACCTTGAGAATTCAGAATACGTTGCGCAACGTTTTATGAATTCTCACAACGAAATGTGTATCTTTTCGTGTAGAAAATAAAGTTATATTTTGAATCGCTTTTTTAAAGTGTGCGCGCAGCTTCGCGTCGCGTCGCGTCTCGGTGTGAGCTGACTCTAATCAACACAGAAATGGATACAAGGTTTTAACGGACGCTTCATGCAGCCATCAATGAAGTTAAAAGACTAAACAAAAAATTATCCTGGGAACAGACTTTTTTTTTTGGGGATCAAAAATCACGTTTTACGCCAGGACTCAATGTAACGCACCCAAAACATTGTGCTGATGGATGCATTGAATAGTACGGTGGTCATGGAAGTATTTAAAGTGAAGTTACAACAACATAAAACCTTATATTTAAGAAAAACAAAATAACTAAACGTTTTATAGCACATTTATTTTAAAATTATCCTTACGCATATTTTAAACCTACTTGCATGAGGTTTGCATTAAGCATATCTACGACTTGCAATAAGGATACAGTTTTCATAGTTATTTGCATAATTTTCTACCGTAATAAGGTGGGACTTAGATTTTATTTATTAACCTATCTTAGGGCATTTAAAGTAAGATTTGTTCGTGGATATTTTACTAACATTTCCCGGTTTGAATGGCTTAAGCTAAGGTCTTTTAGTTGAAATGTCTACCTTACACACTTTCGGACTATAACGTTCTATGCATAGATATATTCGATGGCTTTTAAACTATTCATATGTACTAAAGCTTAAGTGTAAGAAGACTGGCCGTAGAAACTCGAGAGTGAGACAGGAGTCGAAGAAAATTTATTTGTTTATTTATACTTCACGTACATTGTTGGTACATAGGCGGACTTAATGCCACAAGGCATTCTCTACCAGTCAACCTTTATAGGACAGCATTGCGGTAGAGTACAAAAAAAATAAGAAAAATACCATTTAGCTAACATAAACTGATATACATAAATAGGTACATACTAATACATATATACTGATCAAATAAACTAATATATATCCCACCAAAAACATTTCATGTAAATTGTTGCCAAGACGACCACATTAGGTTTGCCCTGTGAAAAAGATATCAGATCTCATGTAGAGCCAAGCTTCTGAATCTACACGGCCTAACTCTACCGACCCTAACTTCACAAATTCTACATATCAGTTAAAAATGTATGGCTTTGCCGTTTCGCTACCGTCGTCGTGGAGGTGATGCGAAATTTAGTTTCTGAAGTAAGTAACGAAACAGCCATCCATGCATTTTACTGATATGTAGAATTTGTGAAGTTAGGGTCGGTAGAGTTAAGGCGGAAACACACTCACGTGTCGTGGCGTGTCGTGACGCGCCAGAAGCAAATCGGTTTCATACATTTAATATGGTTAGGGACATATTTGCATGGCGTGTCGTGTAGCAACGATGTATGAAACCGAATGCTTCTGGCGCGTCACGACACGTAAGTGTGTTACCGCCTTTAGGCCGTGTAGATTCAGAAGCTTGACTCTACATGAGATCTGATATCTTTTTCACAAATTTCTCTCTGATACGAGAAACCCACAATAATTACTAAGTTTGACAGACTAGGTTGCGGGCAATTTAGTCTGACTTTAAATAGTACTTCCGAACTGCTCTTTTGAAAGTAATTTTGAAAATGACGATAAGACAAATAAAATACATACAGCTATACAGCGTGAAAGGGACACCAACGCGAAAACGGTTAAGTAAATTACTCAGTATATCAATCTAAATTTTTCATCGAAAATTTAGAAAACACATCTACTGTTATGTCATACATTTTGGCAGTGTAGGTATTAACAAAACAACAGTCTTTAAAAAAAATACCAATGCTAAATTTCTATGTTGGGGTGGGGGGGTCAGAATGATGAACTGATTACCTATGTGGTAACCGTTTTCGCCTCAGTGTTCGTTCCACCCTGTATACTTCAATACAGCGAGATTGAGACTTAAAAATCATTGAAGTGTATCTTCTCAAAATCAACTTCAAACCTAGAACCAAAATACTTTTTCCAGGCGATTATCTTTTGCTAAAGTTTTGCCTTATGAAACGACTGTCGATAAAACTTTTCCAACGACACAAGTTATAATAGCAGCGCTCAAACTGACGAAGATTTTGTAGTTTTGTTTGCAAGAACCAAAAGATTTATATAGCCAAGAGAATAAATACTTAGTGCAACCATACAAATAATAAATATATATTGAAAAAAACAGCCATTCCATTCACATTCCTCGCCATACTTTTAATTTTAACGACCAATAACTCAGTCGAGTGACTACCAATGTCCCGATCAATCCACAAGAGCCACATCCCTACGCGCATGCATTTCCCGCGCGTCGACGCCCCACCGCGCATGCGCGTCCCGCCACGCCAACTGTCACTTTGACAGCGAATAAAGCAATAAACGCGATGATAAACAACCGGGTACGTTCAGAAAACAAGCGGAGCGATTGAAATAAATATGTAATCATTTATTAAGTTATTGCCGTTCGCTGGTATTGTCCGTTTGGGCCGGTTTTGTTTGGCGATAATGAATTGTGTCCGGTTTGGAGGCGAAAGCCCTTTTGAATATAACAGAAGCTTTGATAACTTCGTTTCGTGAAAGATTGATTTTGAAAGATTTGATTAATTTTTCTTTTGTTTAAGAATTGATTACGAGTTTCTTCAAGCTTCCGATCGGAAGAAGTCACAACAATAGGGGACCGGACTGGGTAAAGAAAACGACATTCTATTTTGTCCGTCAGACAGGTAATACAAAAATATTAGACACGGTATTTTTTGTTTTATCAAAATATCAAAAAATTACTTAGTTAAAATTCATTAAAGTTGGAGAGTGGGGGCTTACTACGTCACAAGTAGGTATAAAACTTACCTACATGTGTCGTCATGCGCCATTTCAACTCAATATATCTCCGTAATTTTATGACCACGTGAAAAAAGAAAAAATACGTGTCCAATACTTTTCAATAAACTACCCGACGGACAAAGAAAAAAAAATGGATTATCCCCTATTGCTTTGTTTCATTCTCCAACAGCAGTCCTGCGCCTCACGCAGGACTGTCAAGATTAAAACAAGGAGACCGTCAAGATACAAGCAGGAGACCCTCAATAGAAAACCCACCCATATTTTCGACACGAATAGTAAGAAGGAAAATTGGCAGGACTTGAAACTGGGCTATGGACTGGAAATTAAGACATTTTAATTATTTTGCTAAAACGCCAACAACACGTGAAAAAAGCTGGAGTGTTCTCCAGCCAACAAAATATAAAAAAGAAAAAAAATAGAAAGGATTAAATGATGCCGTAACGTGTGACAGGGGAGAATGTGTGTTGCGTCGTCCCAAAGTAGAATACGACCAGCAAAATAAAAACGAACATATCTATATATCTACACATTTATTAACAGTCTTAATTCTACAACTATTCTACAGCGGGAACCATCGTAGCGCCCCATCTAACCGTATGACTTCACCGTTCAACATAGGATTCTCTACTATGCTTGTGACAAGATGCGCGAATTCTTCTGGCTTGCCCAGACGGGTAGGGAATGGTGTCATACGCTTTATAAAGTCCAGCATTTTGTCTGGTAGGTAGGCTAGAAGGGGCGTTTCGAAGAGACCTGGGAACAACACAATAATAGATAAGTATACAAGGTGTAAATCACCTCATCACGAAGCCGTCAACCAAGCATTCTGTACATGAAACTAAGTAACTTTACGCAAAAATTATTGCTGGGAAACGACTTTTTTGGGGGGGGTAAAATCATGTTTTGTGGTAGAACTCAATGTAACGCACTCAAAACATTGTGCTGATGGACGGATTGAATAGTACGGGGGTCGTGGAGGTGTTTACAGTAAAAATCTTACATTAAAAACTTTTATTTAAAAAAACAAACTTGTCAAAAAGTTGGAACCTTGACCCCTAATATCTCCGTAACTAGAAGGGTGGGTGGGTGAAGGTTCCCAGGTATGGTGTAAAACAAAACAATGATCGAAATGACAGGGAGAACCAGTGCCTTTCGGCTTCGTTAAGAGGTGTTTTACACTCGCATATCTTTATAACATCACGCCTCTAATCCACGAATGATTAGGCAGAGTAAACCCACATTCCGCCAGTTATGTTTAAGTCTCACGTAATATGAGGCGAGCCTTTGACCATCAACCAGGAACAAATCCAGACTCCGTAGCTGCTGCTGAAAAATTCTTGATGCCAGAACCCAATAACACTGCCCGTCCTACTCGTGGGAATCGAACCCAGGACCCAGGATCTCATGCTCAACAATCGCGTTTGTGGCCACTAATAGCTATTTATACAACTGTTACGTTATGGACGGTTTTTTAATACGAGTGCCATTTTTCGGTACAAGCGTAGCGCGTACTGAAATAGGTGGGCACGAGTTATTAAAAGACCAATAACGTACAGTTGCATACAAGATTTTATCTACGAAGGAAGGAATAAAACACAGATATAGACAAATAAGTATTTTTATCTACTTCTTATTAGCTATAAAGCAAAGATCTTGTAGCCGCAACAGCTAACTAGTATACGATACTTTTGTTCTAAACTTGTTCAATTTTTAGGGTTCCGTACCCAAAGGGTCAAACGGGACCCTATTACTGAGACTTCGCTGTCTGTCCGTCCGTCCGTCCGTCCGTCCGTCTGTCACCAGGCTGTATCTCATGAACCGTGATAGCTAGCCAGTTGAAATTTCTACAGATTATGTATTTCTGTTCATGCTATAACAACAAATACTAAAAACAGAATGAAATAAATATTTAAGGGGGCACCCATACAAAAAATTAAAATTGGGTAAAACTTTTTAAACAGCGCCATCTATTAGTTATAAAGAGAACTTGCTTCTGATAAAAAACAATTAGCATGTCGATGTGGCCGTATGGCAACAAACGCCATTTAATTATTATTATATTAAATTAAATTACCCTAAGTGTATGAGGACTATTAATATTATTTTTTTAAGTGATAAGATTTATAATAAACATTTCGTGCAGAGTTGATGAAAGCGCCATCTGCCACCAACTCAGTGTGTAACAATTGACAAAGTTCGGCTGCTGATTTTTTTATGCTCGTTTTTATAAATAATGGTACGGAACCCTTCGTGCGCGAGTCCGACTCGCACTTGGCCAGTTTTTAAAAACATAATTTACAGTGTCTCGATTTCGAAGTAATATTAAGTATAGGTACCTGGCTGTAGGTATGTTCAGAATGTCTTTGCTTGTGTTTTAGAATTTATGACGATTCGCATAATGCAACCCGATGTCGTTATGGGTACCATAATGAACCCGCTGTCAATTTTGTAATTCGAATATAACGAAACCGAAGTAGATAAACCAATAAACACTTCTTTTTCAGGAAATAATGAAACCAGATAGAACAAACCTCAGCAGACTTCGACAGAAATAAATAAAAATATCATCGAAACAAACTTTTTTGCTTGGCCGAAATCGGGTAAAGAAGGACCTTCATAGTTGTACCTTCGTTATGATAGTGGCGGTACTTTAATAGAAGCCTTAAAGCTTGGCTTGCCCTTATCACCTACTAGTCTTCATGATGTTAGGGTTTCTGAACAGCCTGCTTGCCTTATGGGCTTGTCGTATTTTAGACCCATAGGCACGCCACTACTTCGTTATATGTAAATAAATAAACTATTTCTCACCTGGAGCGACAGTAACTACTCTAATTCCTTGTGAAGCCAGATCCCTCGCTATTGGCAGCGTCATGCCAATGATCGCAGCAGACGACGCCGCATATGCCGCCTGTCCTATGTCCCCTTCATACGCTATTGTGGACGCTGTGTTCACTATCACGCCTCTTTGGCCATTGTCATCTGGGTTGTTCTTGCCTATTAGTCCTGCTGATAACCGTATTGTGTTGAATGTGCCTATTGTGTTTACCTGCAAGTAAAGATAGATATTTAGGAAAAATAGGTCATAATCTTATGATGATATAGATGATATTATGGCAAGAAAGGAGGTGACTCAGATTTTGTGCGACCAGTATGTAAAGAAAAAGCCTCGTATTCAAGGTAAACAAAATATATGTAATATTGTTGCTAGAAATAAAATGCATGTCCTGTGAAAACTGCATGCAAGTTCCCAGCTTCATCCATCTTATTGCATTCCTGATTACCATGAATACGTGGCTTTAGGTAGTTGAATCTGCGTTTGTCGTAAAATGTGATTAAGAATTCAGAGCAATTAGAAAGAAAGATGTCAGTTGCCATGCCATGTCTGCCCTCTTACTGTGCGTAAGGAGGCATCGACTAAAATCAAATCCTGGCTGGTTCTACGTTCTCTTTTTAAACAAACATTAAAATGTCAGGGAAGATTTATTTCACCTAAGAAATCAAATCCATTATAGGGCACTGCCATAATTAACGCCTAGCTAATCTTATTCTTCTTAGCGTATCGATGGCAATCTAAATTATGTCGAGCCAGAACTGAGCCACTAGTCTTCAGTAGCGTCCATCAGTTTCTGTATTGAACAAACAACAGGACAAGCGGGAATATTAAGTAACCCAGTTCAGTGAGTCGGTCCGTTTGTGGAACAGCACCACATTTAACCTCCAGGGTAAAGTCATTAAGGCCCAGCTAATAACACCGGTGATAGACCGCATGGATATGCAGTAAATCTTACTGCCAACTAATTAGCTAATAACATCGTATTGCATTCTTGGACTGGTATAAACTTTCCTACAATTGCCGTTATTATGACCATTAACTTCGAATGTTGTAAAAGGTGTGCCTTCACAGATTTCACATGTTCTGGCTGCTGAAAAATCGCCACCACCACCACAAATCTTGCCGTGAACGCACGACGACCCATCAAGCTGTACAAAACCAGTTTATGCGAATCTCTCATTGTACGGTAAAGCTATATATAGCGATAGCCATGGTAAACTAGATAGTATAATAATTGTTCTAAGCACCGTAATATCCTGATCACAGCGGCCGCCCGTTACGAACCCTCGCGCATTAGTTCAGGACGCCGCCGTCCGAGGCATACCCTCGTCACTCCTTATGATGCTATCACCCTGCTTCAGGACAGTATCAAAGAGATAAGCACTCTTGAAAAGTTCAGACGCAAACCGCCGTCTTTCCGACCTCGCCATCGTGGTCCGTCCCAACGTCCCGGAGACTTTGCCCTCCCTACCCTCGCTCGAGCCAGCCCGCGATGCTGTGTGAGTAGTTTTAAATCAGCCCTTAAATAATAATATCATTCAGATCCGGGTATTTTTTTTTCTTATCGGACCGATTTTTTTTTCTTCTTCCATTTTCACACATTTGCCAAAAAGAGAGAAAGGTAAAGCTTGTGGTCATTAAAACAGTAAAATCTTCTGCTGTAATCAAATATGAGGTACTTACATTTATGCACCGCTTGAAACCATCCAATTCACAGGACTTGTCTTTGAGGAAGTTGTATACTTGATGTGTCTGTGACTGCCCCGCACAGTTTACTAGTGTGTCGAGCCGCCCAAACTTGTCTCTTACCATGTCTAACGCTTTCTTTACATCTTCTTCTGATGTCACCTGTAAGGAATGGAATTTGGAATAGACAGAACTCTATTCATAAATGTTTAAAAAAAAAAAGGAGGAGAATTTGAGGTTGAACTGTTATTTATTTGGGCATTCTATTTTTATCCATGATATAACAATTTTACCTCAAATTCTCCTCAATCTGTTTCCCATTGTCACTTTGCTGTAAAATATTTTTTATATTTATACAAGGTGTTGTTTTGCATCCTCGTCAAAATTCAGGAGGTTGTCACAAAAGACATAAATAATCAATTTAAATTACGGTACATAGTTAATTATTAATAAATGCAAATTTTTTTGGTCATTTAAGATAGTTTGTATGTGTCAAAGCGCGGTTATAGGGCGAGAATCATACGGGCATCGTTTAAAACACGGGTGGTTCACACTTACCGATTTCCGTAAATAAGTAAAAGAATAAAAATCACCTACCCATTTTATTATTGAATTGGGTCAAGAATCATTAGCATAGTTACCTCCTTGAATTTGACGCGGATGCAATACAACATCTTGTATAAAGCTTTGTCCTGAGAGACGAGAAGTCCAAACTAGACAGAGATCTTGTCTGTCCTAGACAAGATTTGTCAACAAGGAATGAAGCACAGCATAATAGGTGTTAAGCGAATAGATCGCGTTAGAAACACCTTCCTGCGGTCCATAACTCAAGTAGCTGATGTTGGAGAAAAAACAGCCAGACTGAAGTGGGAGTGGGCAGGCCACATAGCATGGATGCACCTGGAGAGATGGGCAAAGATGGTAACACACTGGACGCCTGAGGAAGGACAGCGCTGTAGAGGTCGACCACGGCGTAGATGGTGGTGACGATCTGATCCTCTTTGCAGGGCTAACATGGCCAGAGATCGCACAGGATAGAGAGGTATGGAAGGAGAAAGGGGAGGCCTTTGCTCAGCAGTGACACCATGTAGGCTAAAAAAAAAAAAAAAAACTGCTCTGTACAATTACTTTACTTATTTCTTTAAAATAAAAATATTTTATAATTTAAGAAATAGTAGCCAAACACTATCAGGAACAGTGTCCAATAGCTTTGTTATTATTATCTGTTTCGTTTTGTCTCATATTTTTAAGTAGAAATGCTAACCTAACACATAACAACAACAGCTAACAAATCAATTATAAATGTTTTTCTTTCGATCTTTTAGTAAAAATGACACCCTGTTTTGTTCTAAAACAAAAGAATTAATACCTCATCTTGAAAGAGAAGAAACCTATATTACAAGTATGTATTACACTCTAGTAAATGCAGGCTATAAAAGTCATCTATAGGAAATATTATGTTAAAGGAAACATAAACTAGAACTAGACCCTATGATTACCGACACTGCAGCAAGCTTTAAACTGCATAATTATGTCTGCAATTATTACTGTGTACTTATTTATTGAAAGTAGGTTTATAACTCCCTCTATGAAGGAAACTTAAATCTGACTTGACTTGGTTTAAGACACAAGGTTACATGCTCGCCTTTTGAGTGAAATACTGTGAAGTTTTTCAACATTTTTGAACAACATATTATGGGGCAAGGGTCTGATTCGCCACTTGACAGCTTTTTAAGTAGGTAGGTAAATATTTTAGTGATGATTCCTGTCACTGACCAGACTATCAAATCAAGGACTTTTAATAATCCTGATAAACGAACCTTTCACATTTATGTTTCCCTGGATTTATTTTTCTTTATTTTTTTAGGCTGTCAGGTGTCCCACGGCTAGGCAAAGGCCATGTTCTTCTAAAAA
Organism: Cerastis leucographa; assembly: GCA_963082945.1. NCBI lineage: Eukaryota > Metazoa > Arthropoda > Insecta > Lepidoptera > Noctuidae > Cerastis > Cerastis leucographa. The sequence continues at coordinate 14,197,753 of OY720368.1, forward strand.
AATCTTTCCTACTTATCTATCTTGTGCGATATCTGGCCCATATTGCCCCGTAAACATGATCAGATCGTCACGATACGTGGCCAGCCCACTTTAGCTTGGCTGTTTTTTCTCGAAAATAAATCAGTAAAAAACCAACAAATAAGACTAAAAACTCACACAACCGGTGGCCACAGCTACGTTCTCTCCCAACTCTTGAGCTACCTGCTTAGCTCTTGTTCCCTGTAAATCGAGAATAACCACTTTCCCGCCATTTTTCACAAATCTTTCGACTGTAGCTTTTCCTAGACCCGAAGCTCCGCCGGTTACCAAGCTTACCATTCCCTGCAAGAGGTTATATTTCAGGTTATGTTTACAATAACAAATTCATGAATGAAATATGCAATGGCTGCTGAAACAGGGTTACCTTTAACATTCTTGTACTTTAGTTGTTTGTCTGGCACATAAACACAATTGTATTGCTAATTATTATTCCGTCGACTTTACCACTTAGTATTTCTAATAGACAAAAAATATGTCAATAAAATTTGACAGGCTCGTTTCGTTCCAACTCCTACGTTCCTTTCTAGTTTGAAAATTGCACTGGAGGAAACAATTTTGAATTTATACTTATATTTTATTATTATTATTATTATTAAATACAAGCTAAAACTATAAAATAAATGTGAGAAAATATTACCCGATCTCATTTAATCATTGTCATGTATAAAAATCTTAATTCCATTCAGGAACTGCTTTACAATGCGACAAAATTGTATTGTAAGTCATATCTTTCATTTCACTATGCAACACGTGAAATACATCCAACATTTCAAGACTTCTTTACTTAGTCGTATTAAAATAATGGCCGGCGGTGTTTGTTATTTTTATTCTTCGGCAAGTTTTTAACATACTTGTGCATAATTATTGTGTTTTAACTACATTTTTGCGTTCCAAAGTGTAAGCAGCTATGGCTAAAGTGGAACAGCCTATATTTATACTGCCGAAAAAACGAAATGGGAAGAAGCAGAATACAATAGCCAGCCATGTAGACCACATAATTACTGTACAGGTAAATATATTATTTTACGATCTAATTGCAGCATTCCCATCAATGATTTATGTCTGAATGCCTCCGGCTAACGTTGCAGAAGTTTCTAGTGTTCAGTTATTGTAATAAGCAATTGAAATTAATGTTGTATTTCGTTTCCGACGAAAGCGGTGTACTTCTATTGTGATAGCTTTTGTTAAATTTTTAATCGAGCCGGTTTTACGCGTGGTTCACTTATTCTCATTTCGGTGTTTTTGGTATTGCAATTAATGGAAAAGGTAATGGAGATTTCAACTAATATATATTTTACTAATCTGTGTGCCTCTTTGTTCCTCCCTTAATTTTAATTGTAAAATTAATTAATGGTTGGTGATTAAATCGTCTTATAACTCGATTAAGACATTTGTACTAGATTCCTTCCAATTTTAGTAGTTAGAGTTATCAGGAGGAAAATAGGTCAACTTATCAAGTACCTACCTAGTTTACATGGTATATTAGGGAAGCATTGTTTTAATCCGTTTTTTTTTATTCTTACAGGGTGTTGCAGATGAAGTCCAGACAAAATACAAGAACGGCTTGTCACCAGTATCAGAACATGGGGCAAATGGAATAATCCACTCAACCATGGAAGGCCTGAAGTCCAACATGAAAATCAATCTCCCAATTATCAATGATGTCAATGATGAAGAACTGAATGATTTCAATGGAGACTCAGAATCTCAGAAGCAGAATATCCAGAAGAATGGATATCAAGCTTTGTCTACTCTCAACAACAGCCGGGAGATAATAGACCTGTCACCAATATATGAAAACTCGTCTGATGCTTGCTCCAGCCATGGCGATCTGCGAGATGCCAACGACAGTGATGTACAGAAGACCTGCAAGCTTCTAAACTCTGATCAGAATGAAAGCTCATCAGCTACACCAAACAGCTTGTCGCAGACACAGTCTGAAAACAGCTTCGAAATGGGCAATCTTACTGACAGCCTGAAAAACAGTGCTAAAAGGAAAAAACGAGTGAACATTGTCCCAGGAATTATGGAGGGGGACAACACTGATACTGAAGCGATGGCTTTGCACATGGAATCTGAAGGATCAATGTCACCTGACTGCTCTCTGACCGATACTTCCAAGGATGGATATTTGACTATGACGGGGACAATTAAAAGAGGAAAGAAGAAAGGCCAGAATGTTGATGTAAAACTTAACATATCCAGGGAGGAACTTGAGATTATTGAAGCAGCTATTGTTGCTGAAGAGTACAACAAGATGGACATATCAAAATGTTCTCTGTACAATGGCCCACACATTTTTCTCTTTAGTCTGGTGTGCATACCGTTTGTTGCTTTCATTTCAGCCCTGTATTCATTCTACATTGGCACAATGTCTTGGTATAATGTATTCTCTCATGTCACAGAGAACTTCAGCTGCATTAAAAAGGTTTTACTGGCTCCAATTGTGATTCTGTCATACCCATTTCTGATAGTACTTTTTACTATTGGGCTGGGACTCTATGCTGGTATAGTCCAGCTTACTTTCAGTGCTGCCAACTGGTGTAAGGATGTTTGCGATTTTGAGAAAGGGTTTTATGGTTGGCTCTGCAATACTTTGGGTATGTCAGAGTGCAGCCCGTATGAAGTTGTTGTGCTAATGGATGTTAAACCTTAGATAAACTGGTTTTCATCAGTCAACAACACTGCCATTTATAGATGTCTATTATATACTTATTTATTTTCTGAAAATGAGTCTCAATGAAAAAAAGAAATCAAGGGTAACAATTTACATCCAATACTGAAAACAAAACTTTTCATATTCTGTATGAGCCTAATTTCTTAGTAGTATATCCAAAATAACCATTTCATAAAATTGTTAACTTAGAAAAATGTAAGTTTAAACGTTAGTGGTAAGATTTTTCAAAATCCATATTTGGAGGAGGTATTAGGTAAAAGATCGATTTTCGAAAAGTGATAATTATACATGGGGTGGGAACAAGTGATGGTATACCTTATACTCGTAGATATCTTTTAAAAAATTGATGTGTATCCAGATAGAACCGTTTTGCTCAATTTCTTCCATTGTGTCATTCCATACTATGCAGTAATTTCTAGTCATTTTTAAACTGTTTGGTTGCGTACTTGTTGTTGTAAGGAATTGTAATCGTAGATGTATTTAGGTTAATGTTTTACATATCCACTAAGAGTTACAGATGTAGTAGTTTGTTGCAGGAGTAATGGAAAGCCAATGATCTCATATGATGTAATACCATGCAAGACTGGTCTGAATTCAACATTACATAATGTTGGTCCTGTTATTTTAACTTTTACATAAGTTAATGTTTAATTATTATGACTGAAATAATGTTACATGTTACTGTGCACAAATTCAATATTTAAAAGCTTCCATGCACAATAGATACTTATAATAGCTTGTCATCTAATCAAGTTTTAGGATATACTTATTGCTGTATTGGGAGTAAAAATCAGTGTTTTGCATAACAAATATTTATTGATTTCTAAATTATTTTAGGACATAATGCTTCAGCATTCATGGGTTATGATGGTTTTACAATGTTTTATGAATTTATTTGATTATTTTTTGTATTTTTTTAATGTGTAATCAACAATGTATGTTATGAAGACTGATGTATTCTAGTCACTATTGTGGTATCCATTTTCTACGCAATAAATATTTTACAAAACTGAAAACCGTTTTAACTAAAACAATATCTACAACAATAAAAATAACAGATATAGTCCAAAGAAATTAACTTAAGAGTCATGATGGATCTGCTTGACTTTGTGCACCCTTTTGTTTACTCCCTTCCTGCTTCACTTGTTTAAATTCTTCATCTATTCTTTCTTTTGCTCTTACGATTTTTGATTGTAAATAGAAGGATCCACCTTTCGCCTTATCATTAGCTTGAAAAAGATGTTCGTAGTTTTTGACTATTTTTTCGTTTTCCAATTTGTCTAAATTTAATATCTGCATTGCTTCTTCTAACGTGAGACCTGTGGAAGCATTTGCTGCCGCTCTCCGGGTACCTTCAGGTCCACCACCAGCTCGCTTCGCTGCCTCCTGAGACGCAGCTATTTCTTGCTTGAGGGCTCTCGCAAAAGCTCGTCCCACTACTTGGGCACCAAGAACTATAATTTGAGCTATGTATTTAGCCATATTTTCTTTACTATTGATGAAATAACTACTGACATTACTAGCAAAATAAATGTCACTTCTCTAAATGGTCATGTCAATCTGAAATCTTTAAGGTTAAGTTGCGTTCAAGTGAGTAAGAACAATCTAATTTCCAAAATTCGTCAACTTCAACATTTTGGGAATTTAACAGCAGTGGTAAAGGCCCCGACTTACGAAGTCTTAGGTCGTGGGTTTGCACCCAAGCAGATATGTTATTTTTTGTAATTTACTACATCACCACTGCTGTCAAAATGGTGAAGGAAAGGTATAAGAATTTTACTCTTTGGAAACCAGCCTGTCATTGACCAAAAAAAGACATTGTGTGACATACCTAACAACAACCGGCACTGTGCCCTCAATGGTGTCCCTTTTGGTACACTAAATACCTCTTTGACTCAGTGAAATTGACTAAGTCCTGAGAAAAGTTTTGAGTTTGAATGTGGATGGGTGTAACATAAGAGTAGAGAATGATCACAGAAACGATGAATGAACTGGAACTGTATGAAGTATGATATGGCAAAAAAGGAGGTGTCTGAACTCTAATGAGATGACAAATTTTGGAGAAGTATGGAAGAAGAAGTCATGCTGCGCCGACCCCAAATAAATTGGGATAAGGTCAGGTTAGGAGAATGATGTTGGCTGTGTCCGCGTGGTGGATGAGCGAGGTGGCGTGTTTCCAGCCCCAGGAACATTATAGGTTAATTATGTTTAGAAATTTGAACGTATCGGAATGGGAGTTGCTGAAGCCGGACATAATTTGGTTCCATTCTTAACAAGCAGATGGCACAAAAATAATTTTCCATTGATTGAGCTGTACTGCAATGAGATAAGGTTGAAAACTCTAACGAACAGGTTTGACAGTTTCTCAAAGTCACAGAGCATAGCAAAGGGATGTCAATGTCATCCCTTGATTCGCGCGTTTTTTTGACATTCACAAAGATAACCTGTGTGTCAATCTGTTTGTTTTTTGTAACGACTATAAAAGTCGTTTATTTGTGATAAAACGTTATTAAGTGTAAAGTTCAGTGTAGTTTTGTGCATTATTAAGTTAAAAGAACAATGGTGAGTAAAGATTTGACTACTTTTTGCAGTATTTACTAATTTATTACTACTTAATGGTTGGAGCCGTTCGGCTTGGCCGTTTGACGCTTTGTCTGTACATTATGTAGTAGTTTTATGTTCATAATACTTACAGAGATGTTAAAAATAAAAGAATCGAACACTTCACACGAAATATGAAACCCAATCATCGTTATTTGCTAGTTGATTATTAACAATCACTTTTATGCCATTAACCTTAAAATCACTTTTTAAATTGTAAAAATCAGCCAAATGATCATTATTAATACCACAATATTAGTCACAAAATACTTGTTTTATTGTTCAGTTACCTCACTCCTTATACATATAATTAAACCCCGGTCCCTACATACAAATTGGATTTAGGTACAGGAAGAAGTTATAAGCGCGTAACGCCATTAATTAAAAAGTCTCTATTAATAGTACTAAATTTACATTAAAAATAATATATTTTTAATCTGTGGGAACTCACCTCTCGGATTCCATCCTTAGATCCCTTTCCTCAACAGAAACCTACAAGTATTTGGGTATGTCGGAAGCATTAGGTATCAATACTGCTGACATGAAACAATTGTTGAAGGAATGTTTCTTTGGCCGCCTGAATAAGGTGCTTAGCAGTCTTCTGTCAGGCGGAAACAAGGTGCTCGCCTTCAACGGTTGGGTCATGCTGGTTTTGATATATTCTTTTGGCATACTCAAATAGACTCAGACAGAACTTGATGCCCTGAATAGGAGGGTCCGCATACTGCTGACAGCAAATCGGATTCATCACCCACGGTCGTCGGTGATGAGACTGTATATCCCGGGGAAGTGTGGGGGTCGTGGCTTCTTAAATGCTAAGACCCTGCACAACCGTGAGGTATGCAGTCTCAGGGAATACTTCCTAGAACCCGACATGGGGATACACATAAATGTGGCATCAGTGGACAAGGGCCTAGGGTAGCGAGGACTGGCGCAAGCCTGTAGAATTAGACACTAATGATCTCAGGGAAGTATGGCAGAGCAAGGAGCTTCATGGACGCTTTTGCCAGGCCCTACATGGGCCCGATGTAGATTTCTTAGTGTCCGTATCCTGGCTCCGTTTTGGTGACCTCTTTGGGGAAACCGAAGGTTTTGTCTGTGCAAAAATGGACGAAGTTATGATGACGAATAACTAACACATTGTAATGACATGTTTGTGTTGTGTGATGGCATGGTTGACATATGTCGGGCATGTCACCGTCCGGGAGAATCGATCCGACACATTGTTTCTGAGTGTTCTCATCTGGCTAACGGAGAGTACTTGCATAGACACAACCTTGTTGCCAGGATTATCCACCAGCAACTTGCTTTGAAATACAACCTTGTGGAATCAGAAGTGCCATACTATAAGTATGCGCCCGACCCAGTTTTCGATAATGGTAATATCACGTTGTATTGGGATGGACCTATCATCACTGACAGGACTATTGTTGCCAATAAACCTGACATTCTGTTTATAGATCGATTGGAGCGTCGCGCAATGATTGTTGATATAACAGTCCCGCATGACGAGAACCTCGTGCAGAGCAGAGAAAGATAAGCAATTCAAGCATCTAGATTGAGGTTGTCAACATGTGGGACGTGACTACAGCAGTCATTGTGCCGATAGTCGTGTCGGCCAATGGCTTAATAGCCAAAAGCTTCGACCAACATCTGCGGAGTCTTTCGCTTGGCAGTTGGATCAAGGGCTTGATTCAGAAAGCAGTACTTCTGGACACGGCACATATTGTTAGGAGGTTCCTCTCTCAAGAGCCCTGACCACCGGTAGTCTGGACCCTGTTCCCGATGCCGGTGGGCTACTATTTTTTTAATTTTTATATATTTTTAAATGGTTTTTGTTTTATATAATTTTGTAAAAATATTTAAAAATGTAAATTATATGTTATCAAAATGAATAAAGGAGATATATTTTTATTTCATAGTATTCATTTTAGAATGGTTTAAGCCTTTATAAATACTCATGTGTCTAGACATGTCGCTTTGTACATAGGGACCGTCAATCTATCTGGCAAAAATCCACTGTATAATACTACAATATCTAGAGCTTGGACATTGGCAGAAGTAGAAGCCCACAGAACCCTCATTAGATTGAATTAAATTAATATAACAGTGAATACAAACCAGCTTGTGATGAAGTATTAAATACTAGCTTATGCCCGCGGCGTCGCCCGCGTGGAGTGCGATAATTGTCCCACGGGAACATACTATCGGGATAAATAGTATCCTATGTGTTAATCCAGGTTATAAACTACCCGTGTGCCAAATTTCATCCAAATCCATTCAGTAGTTTTTGCATGAAAGAGTAACAAACATCCATCCTCACAAACTTTCGCATTTATAATATTAGTAGGATATTAGTAGGATAATATTCAGCCTTATTTAATTGACCATTTTAATTTCCAGAGTTCCCCAACCCCCAACACACCAGAGCGAGATGGAGCACGGTCACGGATGACTTCACCAGCACGGGACTATGAAATGTTTGATGATGAAGGTGCCATCCTCGGAGACAACCCAGAGGAGGAAGAGGGTGATGGAGAGGAACTGTTCAATGATAATATGGAGGCGTAAGTTGTTGCATCCATGGATTTTTAAACCTATACAGCAAGCATTCTCGGTCAGGCATTGATAAAACATTATATCAATTTAAAAAACTTAAGTGGGGTAAAAACTGGCAAAGAAATGTGTGAAAGAGTAAGGGTAGAGCTTAGTCAGCTTGTTAGACAATATCAAGGTCAAGTGCAGATTCAACTGGCATGGGAATGGACTTGGATAATTTAAGCACCAGCAAAACATTAGATCTCAGAAAGGATGCAACAAAACTAGGGTAGATATATTTTGGGGTGTATGGTATGGTTCATTTTGGATATCGTACTATGTGCTAAAATATAAAAATGGGATAAAAAGTATTGTATGTGCTATTTCAGACTATGTATTATCTATCCCTGTGAAAAATATCAACTAGATCCAAGTAGTTTTTGGGTGAAAGAGTAACAACTATCCTCACAAACTTTGGCATTTATAATATTAGTAGGACAGTGGTAGCACTTTCATACAAGCCCAAAAACTTGGCTTGCCCTTAATACCAACTTTTTTTTTTTTTTTTTTTTCAGATGGGAAATCGTCAAATAACCCTTCCCGCTCTGGGCGGAGCGGGAGGGAGTGTCAGATTTGTACTGACTAAAACCCATCCATGTTTCTTCTTAGCCCTTTGTGTTCCAGGGCCATGGTATCTCTTTCGAACAGTCCTGCAGCCCCTTAATACCACACTTACATCATAAATCTTCATGATGTCACATGTGGTTTCTGAACAGTCTGCTCACAAAGTACAAAGTTGTTGCAAATACTAGGGACTTTAAATAAAACTGAATTGTAAACACTTTTGAAATAATGCATTCAATGTTTTTTCACAGTGACTACCGCCCCATGCCAGCCCTGGATCGTTATGATGCAGAAGACTTGGATGATGATGACTATGACCCAATGTCAGTACAAGACCGTGTGGCTGCTGAGCAGGAATTGAGGAGAAGAGATAGGGATGAGGGTCGCACCAGGAGAGACGATCGCGACCTGTTATATGGTAAGAAATTATTCTTTTCATTTAGAACTGTGAGACTGGTTGTCCGGCTTTTGGGCCACTGACTAGCTGTAACAACTGTCAATGCTTTACAAATGCTTAACGTGCCTTCCGAGGCATATGAAACTCAGCATGTAATGGATGGTCACCCATCCACAGACCAACCTTGGCGAGCGCTGCTTAACCTTGAAGATGGACTAGTGTGGCTGCTATTATTTAGCTACGAGCTCTGCCGTCAACATGCACCATCCATAATAAATGTTCCATATCAACAGATGAATCTGACGAAGAAAGCACTGGTGCTCCGAGAGCGAAGCGCCGCCGTGCTGCAGAGAAGGCAGCCATGGGCAGTGAGGAACAAGTGGAGGAGGGCATCGAGAGTATCGAGAACTTGGAGGATACCAAGGGATACACTACCAAGGAGTGGGTGTCGATGTTGGGGCCCAGGACTGAGATTGCTAACAGGTTTGTAATACATGATGTAACATCACTCACCAACCGCCAAGCCTTACTGAATGAAGCTGTACGTACTGGTATACTTAACATAGAACTACTGCCCATCTGACTCAGCAGTTAATGAGCATGTTCATAAAGGTACACATACAAGTTACACGATAATCTTAAATGTGCTTCCAATATCAAGTTTCATTCCAAGGATAACTGTAAAGTTTTCTCTAAGGAGTCAGCTCACACCTAGACGCGACGCTGCGCGCACTTGTGATATTTCAGAATACGTTGAGCAACGTATTTTGAATTCTCACAACGAAATGTGTATCTTTTCGTATAGAAAATAAAGTTATATTTTGAATCGCTCTTTAAAAGTGTGCGCGCAGCGTCACGTCTCGGTGTGAGCTGACCCTTACACAAATTAATGCATGTATTGTGCAAGCAAAACTGCACATGCATAAACTATTGTCTATGGCAGTGTTCCGTAAAGTTTTTGTGTTCAACGTACAACTAGAAAATCAGAAAAAAATTGAGGTACACTATAAATGAAAAATCTATCGCTTGTTTTTCGGTTGTTTAAGTAGGTGTTTTTCTTCCGTCTGTTTATTTAACTTTCAGAGGTAACCTTATTTTTCCGAGGCAAACCAACTAATAACCACGGTAAACCAGTGTGCCGCGGCACACACTTTGCGGAACACTGGTCTATGGCAGGCTTAACTCTTGTATACAAGGTGTTGTTTTGCATCCTCGTCAAGGCGGTAACTATTCTAATGATTCTCGTCTCGAATCAATAATAAAATGGGTAGGTTTTTTATTTTTTATTCTTACTTACGGAAAGCGGGAAGTAGGAACCGTCCCGTGCTTTAAACGCGATCCGTCTGATTCTCGCCCTATCAATCCAACAATCTCAAACGTTTATTCGGTAATTTCTTAAACGTTAAGGGGGTTATTCCAAAATACTGACAAATATAAAAAAAACAGCGTTTATTAACAATTAACTAGGTACCGTAATTTTAATTGTTTATTTATGTCTTGTGTGACAACATCCTGAACTTTGACGAGGATGCAAAACAACACCTTGTATTATTATTTTATCATATTTAGGAATGTTTATCATCATATGATTTTTCAATCACCAACCATTTAACTTCCAGATTCAAAAACTTCCTCCGTACATATACAAACAGTAAAGGTCAGTTTGTATACAAAGAGCGTATCCGCCGGATGTGCGAACACAATCAGGCATCGTTTCACGTGGAGTTCGATGTACTAGCTCGGAGGGAACAGGTCTTGGCTTACTTCTTGCCTGAAGCACCCTTCCAGATGTTGCAGATTTTTGATGAGGTAATTTTAATTCAGTTTTTGTTAGACATATTGGAGTTAGCTTCCAGTCTAACTGGAAGCAGCAGAATATCAGTATTTTACATAGAGCGACTGCCTATCTGTCCTCCACAACCCAGTTAGTACTGGGTAATAAGATACATCTTGGTAAGACTGGTTGTCAGACTTTCGGGCACTGACTAACAGTAACGACTGTCAAAAACTCAAAGATCTACAAATGACAGCCGGGACCAACGGCTTAACGTGCTTTCTGAGCCATGGAGGAAACTGTATGTAATGGGTCACTAATACACGGACCACCCTAGGCGAGCGCGGTTTTACCTGAAAATCGTATGTTCGAGAAATGAAATATTTAGCAAGTTTTGAGGAACTTTATTTTTTCGTGAGTTGTAATTAATTTCCGAGAGGTGAAAGCATCTCTAAATCATCTCGACGTTTTCCTAGCAAACGCTTTTCGATTCATGTCGATTCGGAAGGTCGCAATTCGCATAACATACGAACGCTGCTAATTGTAATTCGGGTTTCAGCTTTTTTTTTATTATTGGAGCTGGGTTTGCTCTTGACTCTAGTCTAGGTCACGGATGACAGAGACAAAGTCGACGATGGTACGAGCGTACCCAAAAGAAGCCAGTTCACTCTTACTTTCAAGAGATTAGGGTTGTAAGCGAACGGAAACAGATGCAGGCAGAGAGATCCACTCCTTTGTTGTGCGCATTATGAAAGACATTTGAAAACGCTTAGTGCGAACTGGTGGCTTCCAATTAATTACTATGAGTATGTGTATAGATTATGTTATTCCTTTACAGGTAGCCAAAGACATAGTCCTCCAAATATTCCCCAGCTACGAACGAGTCACTTCCGAGATCCACGTCCGTATATCCGACCTACCACTCATAGAAGAGTTGAGAACATTCCGGAAGCTTCACTTGAACCAACTTGTGAGGACTGTGGGAGTGATCACGGCAACTACTGGGGTTCTTCCTCAGCTGTCTGTGGTCAAATATGACTGTAATAGGTGCGGGTATATCCTGGGGCCGTTTGTGCAGACTCAAAATACGGAAGTGAGGCCGGGATCTTGTCCGGAGTGTCAGAGTGCTGGGCCTTTTATGGTGAGTTTAAATTTAAAAAAAAAATGTTTTATAAAAATATTATATATATTAATAAATAAATATTAACTTTTGGTGCTTTCCTACTGAGGAACATTCACGATAAAATATGTATATTTTCTGATGAGATAAAATCTTAATTTCAACTAAGAGATGAGAGGGCAGAGCACGGCACGGGTGCCGCAGTAGATGAGCGCTTGGCTGCTGCGCTGCGTGACGCGGATTCTATTTCCGCTCGGAACAAATATTTGTATGGCATACAGGTAGTTGTTCCGGGTCTTGTTTGTGTATGTGAGTTTAAATTTTGTAAACGCACCCACGATACAGGAAAAAATCCTAGTGTAGGGCAAAGTTGTACATAAAAAAAAGAGCGAGATATAAAGATTTCGACATGTTTTATGTAAATGTTTCGCCAGTGGGACAGTATCACAGTACACAGTTACTCTTCAGAGAGAGGAATTTTATTTATCAGAAATAATACCAAATGACAGATTGCACTAAAACAAGGTTTGCTGTCCTGTAAGTCGTAACATAGGATCCATGTGCACATCTATACTTGAAACTATGCTGCTACAAGCCATGTTTACAGTTTTGTATGCATGTAGCTCCAAGATATTCGTAATTGCTCCTCGAAATGTTTGTCATTGATGGTAGTGGTTTCATTTTGCAAGACACATCAATCAATGCAATTAAATTCTTATTCCAACAGTCATTAAACTCAATTTACATTAGGAGCGCTTGTTCTTTCTTACTCGGGGTTTGTGCAATAAATATAGGATTACTAGCTGTCCCGCGCAACTTCGTCTGCGTCTCATTTCCCCGTTTTCGCAACATTTTTCATTGCTGCTCCGCTTCTATTGGTCGTAGCGTGATGATATATAGCCTATGTCCTTCCCCAGGTTGTAATCTATCTCAAGATCCGATTAGCCGTTTAGTTGTGAAAAGGTAACAAATAAACATACAAACAAACAGTGACTTTCGCATTTATAATATTAGTATGGATATTAGTATGGATTCTGCTTTTTCCTACAGCCTTTTCTTGACCTATCTCTATGGTCAAAATGTATGGAACAGCCGCGTATGTTACTGTTAGCCTATGTCATCCCACTGCTGGAAGGCCTCTCCAAATCTTTCGATCCAGGGCTAATGTGGACCATTGGTCTTTGGTTCTGTCCAGCTCGTCCTGCCATCTCCTGCGAGGTCTACCGCGTCGCCTTCTGGCTGTGTCAGGGCTCCACATCGTAGTTATTTTGGCCCACATCTCGTCCGGCCCCACTTCACCTTAGCGGCTTTTTGAGCAAGCTCAGTTATTTGTGTTTTGCCGCGTATGTAAATGAAAAAAAAGTCTGCTGTTTCTATATAATTCTTCTTCATCTGTCTCTGTCACGCAGGTAAACATGGAACAAACGGTCTACCGCAACTACCAGAAGGTAACAATCCAGGAGTCCCCAGGCCGCATCCCGGCAGGCCGGATCCCGCGCAGCAAGGAGTGCATCCTGCTGGCTGACCTGTGCGACAGGTGCAAGCCAGGGGACGAGGTGGACCTCACCGGGATCTATACTAACAATTATGATGGCTCGCTTAATACTGAACAGGTAAGTCAGTTTGCGCGTTTTTTGAGTTATGGTCAATAAGTAGAAAGGTCACTTGATGGTAAGTGGTCATCACGATCTATGGATATTATTGTTATACCGGACACATCACCGGTGATTTGCCATAATTCTTGATAATATAAAGCTGAAATGTCCTTTAAAATTATCTGTATCTACTCAGCCTAGAGCAGCGGTGGCCCAGTGGTGGCAGCCCGACTTACGAGCAGTAAGTCGTAGTTTCGAACCCAGGCAGGCGCATTACTTTGTGTAATTTATATCATCACCGCTGTTCTCAAAACGGTGAAGGAAAACATCGTGAGGAAACCGGCGTGTCCTAGAACTAAAAATTCGAAGACATGTGACACCTACCAACAAGCACTGGGCCCGCGTGGTGGATTAAAGTCCACTCCCTCTCATTGAGAGGAAGCCTGTGTCCCAGCAGTGGGAACATAATAGGCTGATGATGATGAAACAGTCTAGAAATCTAGTCTCCAGGCAGCTACCGAGTAATTCTTTATCGAAAAAAATCAATCACCGTATTAGCATTCAGAACCCAGAACAAGCAGTCGAGCTCGCGACTAGACCAACAAACCAGTTCATATCTTATTTTTACACACGCGGTGTTGAATTTTCAACCATCGGTTCAGCGCCGAAAGTTGAAAATTCAACGGCGTTTACTCTCACTTAGCATTATCAGCATGATGTTCCCAATGCATCCTCTCTACAAGAGTACCACCGTGCCACTGTCGCCAAGTGATACTTAAAAGAACCAAAACATCCTAACTCCTTCCTCTCATCCCCAGGGTTTCCCAGTCTTCGCAACAGTAATAATAGCCAACTACATAGTGGTAAAAGACTGCAAGCACATCGTGGAGTCTCTAACAGACGAAGACGTGGCGAACATAGTGAAGCTGTCGAAAGACCCGCGCATTGGCGAGAGGATCGTGCAGAGCATAGCGCCGTCTATATACGGACATGAGTATATTAAGAGGGGCTTGGCTTTGGCACTGTTTGGAGGGGAGCCTAAGAATCCAGGTATGGGAAATGATAACTGAAAAATATTCAATAAAAATGTGGTTTAGCTTTTCACTTCGGAAAAACGCCTGAAAGTAAATTTTAAACTTCGTGTTAGTGGTTCGGTTTAATGGTTTTAGATATCCATAATCAAATCTAAAACCATTTAAACAAAATAAATTGATTTTCTAAACTCAAACTCTGCAGTACTCATTGCAGTAAGGTGCTCGAACATTTTTGAAGTGAAGCCGCGGTGAACGATTTTCGCTAGGGGAAAAACCAATGGGTGCGCGTCACCGATGACCTCGACATGCTCGTGACGTATTGCGCCAGATTAGCGAAGAGCAGTTCCACAGTTTTCACTTCTTTCGGAAATCCTTATGAATGCCTAAGTTTTTTTTTATCATGTTTTGTTTAAATATCGATACACATCACATCTGTACTTTGGTTAGCTAATTTATTTAACAATTTATGGTCACACTTAATACAGAGAAGAATAAAGGAACAGTAAATAGGTACAGAGGTGATGATTATTTCTAAAGGAATTTCTACCAGCATACCTGCGAAAGGAGATATTAAAAAAAGAGATGCAGACATAGTGTGTAATGGAAGATTAGAGAATTGAATACATAAAACAATAAGCAAATAACTATTTAAAATATAATATAATTTAAATCACGTAAGATTTTTTTACAAGCTTTTTCCCATTTTAGGTGACAAGCACAAAGTGAGAGGTGACATCAATGTACTGATTTGCGGAGATCCTGGTACCGCTAAATCACAGTTCCTGAAGTACACTGAAAAGGTAACTAAAAGACAGCACATTGTTTCGTTGTAAGATACTTTAAAATGTTCAATTACTCATTTATATTTTTCTAATTCTAATGCTGCTCAGGTTATTACTGTAGATTGGAGGTAAGTTATCTTGAAACGGTAACAAATGTAAGGCGTGCGATTCACTGGTTCGGGTCGGCATGATCCGGCTCGGTTGTCGATTTATTTTACCGGCCCGTGCTGGAACATCTCGACCCAAAAATTTAGCACCACGCCATAACAGGTATATACAAGACTGATTTTTTTGGTTGTTTAAGTTTTTTTCACACTTACCGATTTCTGTAAACAAGAAAAAAGTAAAAATTACGTCTACCCATTTTATTATTGGTTAGGGACGAGAATCATTAGCATATGTACCTCCTTGAATTTGACTAGGATGCAAAACAACACAATGTTTTTTTTTTATAGCCTGGACTGTCTCACTGCTGGGTAAAGGCTTCCCCCAATTTCTTCCATGAGCTCTTTTCCCGTGCCTCCTCGAACCAGATCGTCTCGCCACGTGTTCCTGGGCGCCCATCGTATGTACACTTTCCCACAGCGTCCATCGTGCACGCGACTGACGTGACCCGCCGACCCATTTTAGCCCAGCAGCCTTCTTGCCAACGTCCACTATGCCCAATTGCCCATTTTGGTGTTTCGATCCGTGTCTTGCCTTTTAAATAGGCAGTATGCTATAATTTATAGATCGCGCCCAGAGCAATCTTCACAACAGGTCAGGGCGCCAGTGCTGTCGGTCTCACTGCCTACGTCAGGAAGAATCCTACTACAAGGTAATTAATTAATTCTTTTATTCACAAAAAAAAAACCATCACATTAGAATATTTATAAAACTAAGAACTTATGAGTATTAATATAGGTTTCAATAATTTAGATACTCTGACTCCTAAACTAGGTGTAAATGCCTGTGACTTCAGAGTCAGTGATTCTCTGTAACCAAACAGAGCCATTTATTATAGTGTTACGAGCTGGGTATGGGATAAATTAACACACTACCAATTAGACAGTAAAAATCGTTAATTAACACAAAACACTTAAACTTAATCACAATTACATAAGTGATCACTATTCATTTAGATATCGCACTAGTAGTTCAATAGGGGATCGGACTGGGTAAAGAAAACGACATTCTATTTTGTCCGTCAGACAGGTAATACAAAAATATTAGACACGTATTTTTTGTTTTATCAAAATATCAAAAAATTACTTAGTTAAAACTCGTTAAAGTTGGAGAGTGGGGTTCACTACGTCACAAGTAGGTATAAAAATTACCTACTAGTGACGTCATGCGCCATTTCAACTCAATATATCTCCGTAATATTATGACCACGTGAAAAAAGAAAAAATACGAGTCCAATACTTTTCAATAAACTACCCGACGGACAAAGAAAAATAAATAGGATTATCCCCTATTCGATCGCTTCGTTTCGTAGCCAAAATCAGACTGACTACTCCCGCTAACCCGTCGTCTAATGGCCGACCCATCTTCGAGAAACTTCCACAACCTTCTTCTAGATAGCTCCATAGTGGAACCAATCCTTCTAGAAAGGTCCAGAACTTTCTCGAACATTCTTAACATTAATTTTTTTGTATTACCTGTCTGACGGACAAAATAGAATGTCGTTTTCTTTACCCAGTCCGATCCCCTATTGTTGTCGAATCTTCGAGACATACTGGATCATTCTAGACTCGAACGTAATCCTAGAATTTTCTCGTAAAGCAGACGAACGTAACAATAGTAAAGCAGGACGTTTCAACAATAGGAAATGAGAAATTGAGTTGACACTTAGCTTTGGACGGATAGTTGGATAAAATATGTCCCGACACGAACGTGGGACGTCTCACACGTGCGACCGCGTCACTGTGCGCGGGTTACGTGACGTCACTCACCGAAAATGAAAACCAACTACATGTGTATCCCACAGAGACTGGACGCTGGAAGCTGGCGCGTTAGTGCTCGCCGACCGCGGCGTGTGCCTCATAGACGAGTTCGACAAAATGAACGACGCGGACCGAACGTCCATCCACGAGGCTATGGAGCAGCAGTCCATATCTATATCTAAAGCGGGCATCGTGACGTCACTACACGCTAGGTAAGATACACGATTTTTATTGTTCACTGCATTTTCCACAAAGGGCTTAGCGCTTAGAGTTAAAAATCCAACCACCAACACTGGTGGATTCTCAGTGCCGAAAGCTGAAACTTCAGTGCACGATAAAAAAAGTGTACATTCCACTACTTGCTGCAAATGTATTTTTTTATATAATTTTATCAATTTTTCATTTGTACTCTGCAGGTGCTCAGTAATAGCGGCGTCCAATCCAATCGGCGGCCGCTACGACGCGTCGCTAACGTTCTCCGAGAACGTGAACCTGTCTGAACCGATCCTGTCACGTTTCGATGTGCTGTGCGTCGTGAGGGACGAGGCCGATCCTATGCAAGACGCTCATCTCGCTAAGTAAGTACTAAGAAATCATAACGACTGAAATAATAATAATAATAGGTGGGTATGCACCGAGATGTGGTCGCAGTGGACAAGGTACTCACCCCGCTGTCCATGGCTAAAGAGAACTGGCGCAAACCTGTTGTACTTAGTACCGATGACCGCAAGGAAGTATGGCAAGGCAAGATGCTTCACGGTCGCTTCTACCAGGCTCTTCATGGGCCCGATGTAGATTTTCTAGCGTCCGTGTCCTGGCTACGATTCAGCGACCTCTTTAGGGAAACTGAAGGTTTTGTCTGTGCAATTATGGACGAAGTTATGCTAACGAACAACTACCGGAAACATATTATGAAGGACGGGACGGTGGACGTGTGTCGGGCATGCCACTGTCCGGGTGAGTCCATCAGACATATTATTTCTGGTTGTTCTCGTCTGGCTAACGGCGAGTACTTACACAGGCACAACCAAGTAGCCAGGATTATTCACCAGCAACTTGCCTTGAAATATAAACTTGTGGAATCTGAGGTACCGTACTACAAGTATGTGCCCGACCCAGTTCTCGAGAAAGGCCACGTCACGCTGTACTGGGATCAGTCTATCATTACTGACAGGACTATTGTTGCCAATAAGCCTGACATAGTGGTGGTAGACCGATCAGCGCGCCGCGCAATGGTAGTCGATGTTACCATCCCGCATGACGAAAACCTCGTGAAAGCTGAGAAAGAGAAACAAATAAAATATCTTGACTTGGCTCACGAGGTTGTCGATATGTGGAATGTGGACTCGGCTATCATTCTGTTTTTTATATTTTTAAATGTTTTTTGTTATTTTTTTGTAAGAAATATGTAAAAATATAAAAGATAATATTATAAATGAATAAAGGACATAATAATAAATTTATTGAGAAGAAAACTCAGTTTACAAAAACTCTGTGTTCGATAACAACTGCATTAGTATAAAACTGTGTCGCAGTCATTAACGCCCACCTCCCAAAGTCGATACAAAGCAAAACAAAAAATTAAAATATATAAAATAACATAAGAATTAGAATTAAAAGTTTACAATATTTTGACTGTGTTGCTATGTAAGGCTTATGTGTGTTAGTGTGTGGAGTGTAATATGTGTGTGTGTGTGTGTGTGTGCCAGAAGGGTGTACGTTTGTGCAGGGGATGTGTGTTTGCACATGTTATACATATTAGGGCATTGGAAGTCAGTTTAAGTTTTTATAATTGTTTCTAAATCTTCATAAGTGAGTGTATAAAGCCATTTATCCGTGATTCTTCGGCATTCTTGCAAGGTCAGTGGGTATATATTGAGTTGTTTTTTACCCGATTGTACAAAGCGGAGCTAAGAAAGTGATATTGCCATCGTTCAACTTGAACTCTGGCAGATTCCACCTGGCAGACTCTGTCGGATAACTGCGCTTTTGGGTAACGATAACAGGATCGAATGGAAGGTCTAAGTGTTTACGCAGCACTACAGCGAGAAGAAAAGCATGTCTGACTGTTGGTAACTTGCATAGAGCGTACAGTTCAGTTGTTGGAAACCGAATCGGTTTGTGAGTCATGACTTTCAACACTGCCCTCTGTGCCCTTTCCAGACGGAGCATTAAGCACTTCCCAGCCCCCCCCCCCCCTCCCCAAGCTGCAATACAATATTTTATGATGGAATGTGCCAGAGCAAAGTAAATAGGAAATGAGATAGGCAGAGTTGTCTTATACCCAGATTGCGCCCGGTAGGCCCTGAATGTAGTCTGATGTTATAGGGGGTCACCCCATTAACATCAGACTTACAACTTACGGGGCCTATTGCCATTAAACGGATAATGATCAAACTATCATTAACACTCACAACGGGAAATTATCCATGTTTACTATTTACTTTGAACCCTTGCCCACTTTCTGCAAAAACATAACCACCCTATAATGTTCGCACTACGGAGGTGTCCACTGCTGGGACCATGGAGCTATCTACTCCGAAGGCAAGCTTCCTCTGTGTGAACAAGAGTGGTCTAAAATGATGCTGCGTCTGCGCCCCTACAAAAATAACAATCAACGAAATATTATTCTATAACCGTGCTGTAGTTTTATAACTATAATGTTCGTCCCAGGTTCGTAGTATCATCTCACATACGTCACCACCCGACGCAGCGCGGCACTGCGCTAGAAGACAGCAACGCTCCCGACCCTGAGTTCGTGTTGCCACAGGATCTCCTCAAGAAATACATCGTGTACTCCAGGGAGAATGTGCATCCTAAACTACAGGTTTGTTTTGTTGTCGTGTAAATTCCTGCTTAGATCTAACTTATGTTTTCACAAAGATCACACTTCACTTATATTGTAAATAATATGCTTTCTAATAATTTATTTATTCCTACCCTTGTACCATTCTACTTGGGATCGGCACAACATTCTCCCCTGTAAGACGTCATGGCATCATTAACTCCTTTCTCTTTCATATCTTTTCTCATACAATCCATCCATCTTTTATTGGACCTTCCTCCATCCATCAAATCAATTTTATTTGCATAAAACATTGTGTACAAAGTTGTTTTCAGTAATTATTAGAGCATACATGTTTTGCTTATATCAGCATGCAAATACATATCATAGGTTATATAACAAAATTTCCCGTAGTTCATATGTTAAAAAATCTTCTGAGCAGTCAAAATTATGAGTGCTTAACCATGTATGTAGCTTTTTTTAAACAATTTAAGATTTTTAAGTATCTTGGAATTTTATTAAATACCCGAACACACATGGCTAAACTGTTTTGTTATTAGCTAGTTAGCTAGTCTTGGTAGATCGTTTAATATAAGTATGTGAGGATTTCGCCGGTTTCGAGGAACATCCTCTGCCTTTTTAAATAAATCTTTATACTTCTGAACAAGAATCATCAACATTCATATCTATCACTCTTTTAATCACCTCAGTTGCTTACTTAGTAGTAAATTATGCTATTAATTACAGAACATGGATCAAGACAAGGTAGCTAAGATGTACAGTCAGCTCAGACAGGAATCTCTCGCCACCGGCAGCTTGCCTATCACCGTACGGCATATTGAATCTGGTAAGTCTTGCTTATTGCATACAAGTTATGTGTTGAAAGATCTACTTTTTCCTTCCGTGATAATAGGGGATGATCACAATTTTTTTTTCTTGGCCTGTTGGGTAGATTATTGAGAAGTATTGGACACGTATTTTTTTCTTTTTTCACGTGGTCATAAAATTACGGAAATATATTTAGTTGAAATGGCGCATGACGTCACGTGTAGGTAATTTTTATACCTACTTGTGACGTAGTGAGCCCCCACTCTACAACTTTAATGAGTTTTAACTAAGTATTTTTTTGATATTTTGGTAAAACAAAAAATACATGTCTAATATTTTTGTATTACCTGTCTGACGGACAAAATAGAATTTCGTTTTCTTTACCCAGTCTTCATCCCTATTGGAACTTAAAATGAATATAAATATGTTTTAATTTTGTATGTAGGGGGGTAATCTTCGGAACTACTGATCGGATTTCGAAAATTATTTCACTCACGGGAAGCTACGTTATCCTCGAGTGTCATAGGGTACATTTAAAAGTTCCCGTAGTTTAATTTCCGTAAAAAACTGGAGTGAAGCCGCAAACGTTTTTCGGTAGGAACTCAATAAAACGGACTGAAAACAGTGTGCTGATGGATGCATTGAATAGAACAGGGGTCGTGAAGATATTTAAAGTAAAGTTATGACATTAAAAGCTTTTACAAAAACTTGCGAATAAGTTGGACCTTCCAATATACCCAAAACTTTATTTATTTATTTACCACCAATTATAGCAACATTACAGAGAAGTCCAAAACGATGCTATAAGTCACAACATACAACTACATAAAAGTAAAATTAACATTACACCCTGTCAAAATGTTAATACTCTCTCTGTAACTATAAGGTTCCCAGGTATGGTCAAGAATAAAAAATAAAAAAACACAGTGACAGGAAGAACCAGTGCCTCTCGCCTTGGTTAAGGGTTTAATCTCACCCTTTATGTACTTACCAGGAAAGACGCGAGGTTAATATCGAAATAATCCCTACTGCGGTGTCCTTGTTTATCAGCCATGGTTCTCCTTTAAACGCAGCTAGAGGAGCTCGTGGCTAGAGAATAACAGCCACCCGGGTCGATCTTTAAGGTTAAGCCGTGCTTGCCGAGGTTGGTCCGTGGATGGGTGACCATAATTACATACCGAGTTTCCTCCGTGCCTCGGAAAGCACGTTAAGCTGTTGGTCCCGGCTGTCATTTGTAGATCTTTGACAGTCGTTACGAGTAGTCTGAAGCCAAAAAGTCTGACATCCAGTCTTACCAAGGGGTATCGTATACCTAGTTACTGGGTTGTGGAGGTCAGATAGGCAGTCGCTTCATGTAAAATACTGGTATTCAGCTGCATCCGGTTAGACTGGAAGCCGACCCGAAGATAGTTTGGGAAAAGGCTAGGCAGATGATGTTCTCCATTATACGCAGCAGTGCTTGAAGTCGAGCAGTGGATGAAATAACGATGTTGACTCAATTTGAAGAAATGTAACCTATGTAGAGCTGCCTCGTTAGTGTAGTGGTCGCGCGACTGCTGAGCATGAGCTCCGGGTTCGATTCCCAGGTCGTGCAAAGTGTTATATGATTTTTCCATCAAGAATTTCTCAGTAGCAGCCACGTAGTCTGGATGTGTGCCCGGTTGACGGCAATAGACTCGCCCCATTACTTAACGACTTAAACATTACTTGCGAAATATGTGCGTACTATTACTGTACAGTGCAAGCACAGCACAGTTTTCATATCAATATGTCAGCATTTTACCTGCGCTTGGCCGGCCAATAGGGGATCGGACTGGGTAAAGAAAACGACATTCTATTTTGTCCGTCAGACAGGTAATACAAAAATATTAGACACGTATTTTTTGTTTTATCAAAATATCAAAAAATTACTTAGTTAGAACTCATTAAAGTTTGAGAGTGGGGGCTTACTACGTCACAAGTAGGTATAAAACTTACCTTCATGTGACGTCATGCGCCATTTCAACTCAATATATCTCCGTAATTTTATGACCACGTGAAAAAAGAAAAAATACGTGTCCAATACTTTTCAATAAACTACCCGACGGACAAAGAAAAAAAATAGGATTATCCCCTATTTAGTACACGAATAGCATTCATACTGCATGCAGTCATCTATCATGCAATCATACTTTTATCAATAAATATCAATCAATCAGTAATCTGTGTATCAATCAGCATCAACTCAAGGAGTAAGGTCCCTAACCATACAATTACGTACACCTCTGCCTAACCCTTCGGGTATAACAGGCGTGATGTTATGTTGTTGTTGTTGTAACAATTTCCTAAACTTAACTTTGTCCCCAGTGATCCGTATGAGCGAAGCGCACGCCCGCATGCACCTCCGCCCGCAAGTGGCCGAGGAAGA
Organism: Cerastis leucographa; assembly: GCA_963082945.1. Taxonomy (NCBI): domain Eukaryota; kingdom Metazoa; phylum Arthropoda; class Insecta; order Lepidoptera; family Noctuidae; genus Cerastis; species Cerastis leucographa. The sequence continues at coordinate 14,220,879 of OY720368.1, forward strand.
CGTCAACATGGCCATCCGCACCATGCTGGAGAGCTTCGTCGACACACAGAAGTACAGCGTCATGAGAGCTATGCGACAGGTAATGTACTAACAAACACCAATAGCCCAAGAAAATGGTATTCATAGAAACTATTGAATTTTTTTTAGTTGATTTTGGTTGACGGCACTGTTGGCGCAGTGGTTGAGCGATCGACTGCTGCGCTACGTGTCGCGGGTTCGATCCCCGCACGGAACAAATATTTGTATAGCCTACAGATAGTTGTTTCGGGTCTGGCTGTTTGTGTATGTGAGTTTAAATGTTTGTAAACGCACCCACGATACAGGAGAAATTCCTAGTGTGGGGCAAAGTTTTCAAAAAAAAAAAAAAAATTGTTCCTCTTAAGATCCATTATGAATTACTGCAAATAAGTTAGACTATACTTCTAAAACGGAGAGCAAACAAAACATTGTTATTTTCGTTGCATGGTCATCCGTATGTTTACCTTCTAAAAAGGTCAATACTAATAAATACATACAGGCCTTTTTTCTGCACAGGCATAAACGCAACCTACTATGTTTGTACTCCTTTTGCTTCGAAGCTAAATATTTATAACCAACTAAACTTTTTTCTTCCAGACATTCCAAAAATACCTGTCCTACAAGAAAGACCACAGCGAACTCCTATACTACATTCTACGTCAACTCACAATGGACCAGCTGGCCTACATGAGAGGTCTACACAACCACTCGCAATCCACCATAGAGATATCCGAACGCGACTTACTAGAACGTGCAAGACAGATCAACATCTCAGATTTGAAGCCGTTCTATGATAGCAGGATATTCAAGATGAATAGTTTCAGCTTTGATGCTAAGAGGAAAGTTATTATTCATATTCTGCCGGATGCACCTTCCAGTAGTACTTCTTCTTCGTAATTTGTTTGTTGTTTTGTTTCCGGTTATTGTTATGTGCTACTGAGTGGATTGGGACTTAATTTGTAGTTCGTGGATGTTTTGGCGATACAGAAAAGAATCTCAAAAAATATGTCAAAGTTCAAACTAGTCACTGGGGACATCGATATTACAAATCACGTGGTCAACATAACAGTCCTTTATTAAAAAACTATAAAACCATAATGCAAATGCCCTTTATTAAAAAGCTATAAAACCATAAACCAATCATCACGTATATGGTAAGGCCAAAAGTTTTGGCTTTAACTATAAATTGAAATAAAAGGAGACTATTGAACAAATATATTAGTTTTTTACTGTGTACCCACAGTACACACTAGCTAGAGAAAACTTTAGTTATTTAGTGACATGATAATTTTGTGTCTTTGATTAATCTAATGTGTGTAGGCCAGAAACTTCTGGAACTTACTGATACCTATTTGAATTTTCTATCATCACATCACTGACCGACCTTCGAATTGAGCTTAGAACGTCTCGTTACATGCACGCCTTGCGCAACGTCAATCAGTCTACCAATCCACACAGTATTGGGCCTACCACACGCATAAGCTTCACCACAGTTTTGCCTGCGCATGCCGGTTTGTACACGGAACACCGTGCGTGCGGTTGGTAAAACTGTCACGGTGTCCCGTGTACAAACCGACTTGCTTAGGCAAAACTGGTGAAGCTTGTGCGTGTGGTAGAACCATATCACAACATTTACCGATGTCCGATACCCACCTTTAAAATATCACCACATTATAATAAAGCTTTAACATTGTCTGAAAACGATTCTTTTTCATTCGTATTATACCCGTTTCCACTAAAACGATGCAATCCTTATTAAATGTGCACTACTGGACTTTGTCCAGACAATGCCATAGTGTAATGTTATTTAGGCGGTCATCTTACGCGTCGCTCAGTTTTAGTGAAAACAGGCATAAGTGTTTCATATTCTTAAGTGTTACATATAAGTTTTTATTTCTCGATTGTTCTACGAATTCTGTGTTGGCCCCAGAAATCACATTACTTTAAAATGTATGAAGCTTAACAGCCCTAATTATAGTGATCCAACGAAAACCTACGAATAGACATGCCTTAACCCTTTAAACTAGGTTAGCTTGTTCAAATATTCATGAAGGCAGCCTTAAGTTATTTCGGAGCTTTCAATTTTAGAAACCGATCGATAAACTGAAGTTGCAATGTCTGATCTTGGCATTCAATTGTGGGCCTTATTTCGTTTGAGTGTAAATCGAAATTTCTTTGTTTTGTTCATAGGTATTTCCGTAATTTTGTATTGTAATCATGGATTCATATTGCTTCTTTGAGAGATTTAATTGTTAAATTTGAATAATAGTAAGTTGTAAGTGCCTTTGTCAGTACAAAATTGGACTTATTGTAAGTTGTTTCGTAATAACTATGTGTTTATTATCAATGATATACTTTTCTAATAAATAAGTACCTACTATAAACTATAACCATAACTTTTGGTTTTATTTGTGTTATCCACCGATCGAATCTGAAATCCTAAATTACATCAAGATTGGCAGAAGACCATTTGTTTGAAGCGAGGGAATATTCTTCTTCTTTGCGTGTCAATGTACTCAAATAATATACCCGACTAGTTAAGGATTATAGATATCCACTATTTAGCAAAAAAAATATATTCGGTTTCTACCAGTATAAAGGGTGTAAAACACCTCTTAGCGAAGCCGAAAGGCACTGGTTCTCCCTGTCATTGCGATCATTTTTTTGTTCTACACCATACCTGGGAACCTTCTAGTTACGGAGATATTAGGGGTCAAAGTCCCAACTTTTTGACAAGTATTTTTTTATATACAAGTTTTTAATGTAAGATTTTTACTTTAAACACCTCCACGACCCCCGTACTATTCAATCCGTCCATCAGCACAATGTTTTGAGTGCGTTTCATTGAGTTCTACCACAAAACATGATTTTACACCCCCTAAAAAAAAACTCGTTTCCCAGCAATAATTTTTGCGTAAAGTTACTTAGTTTCATGTACAGAATGCTTGGTTGACGGCTTCGTGATGAGGTGATTTACACCGTGTATACTCAGACCAAATAAAAAAGTTAAGACGGAACTCTGCGAACAGAGAAGTGAGGCCAGTTTTGTAAACATGTGGGCGTGGGCCGGTGTTGCCATGATAATTCAAATATCCCCAAAACTACAAAAATAACGTTATAACGATATAATTAATAACGTTATAAATAATAACGTCTTAATATGATATAAAAAGTGTCCTGGTGAGTGAGTTGTCGGTGACGGTAGGAGAAAGGAAATAGGAAATGTGTTTTAATAATAAAATTTGTTATGATTTATACAATTTAATTTACATATTTAAAAACCTTTATGCTGAATTAATTTCTTGTATGCTTGCCTCTTACTTTCGACTGATTTGGAAATAGTTTCTAACTTAGCAATATGGTGGAACCTAATGATTAAGTATTTCTCAATCACACACCGTATTAAATTAAGTTTATGTTCCTGCCCCGCATATTCATGTTTAATCTCTAAATTTCGAAAAACCTGGTTGTTTCCAATGAATCTCTTCAAGATATTCATAACAATAGTACGGTGTTGATATTCTGCGGTTACTGTGATACTTTCAATTAATAATTTTCGATTTATCTCTATTATCATAAATGTTAATTGTTAGAAAATAACCTTTGGATATCCGTTTTTTATCACATGACGTAACCCTTTATTTGTGTAGTAAAGATCTTCAATTTTAAAATGTGCAGAACAAACTACGCTGCGGGAAGTTGGTTGCCATGATAGTTCCTTTCGACTTTGATGAATCATAGCTATCCATTTCTGTTTAATTTTTTTATCTCGATCCGGAAATCTAAAAAAATAATGTAAAGCTGTAAGTATTACTACACATAGGTATTAATAAACTTGAAAAGGTAACACACGCTTTTACAATATTAATACATATTAATAAGGATATATTTGAAACACGGTTCACAAACCGTTCACAATCGGCGAAGATATCGCGTCGCGTAGTCATAAACATTTATAAAATACAGAAAACATTGTTAACCATTCAAACATTGTTAAGAAACGAGTAACGTTACGTTACTCACTTACTTACTTTTTGTTTACCCTATAAAGGGTAAAAAAAACACTTCATACTGGCAACACTTGTGTTCCAAGTAATAACCTCAAAATTTTATTTTGATTTATTGAAAAATATTTGTTTCCAAATTAATAACGTGTGAAATGTGATTCCATCCCGCTTTTTATCTTTCGAAGATTGATTGTTACACCCTTTCACGACACAATTCGGCATTTTCACACGTTTTGCTCCCACAAGCCGCGATGGCTAGACTGACAAGGCAAGGCGTAGTTTACGTTGTACGTGTGTGCGTGTATTGTGTATGTACACGGCGAGGCGTAGTTTGACCGGCCTCACTTTGCTGTTCGCAGAGTTCCGTCTTAACTTTTTTATTTGGTCTGAGCGTGTATATTATAGCTAGATGTATACTAACAGTAAATAAACGAGGGGTACTTGGATAAAGTAAATAAAAAACAGAAATAATCCAATTTCGATTATATTTATTTCCTTTTATATCAAAATTCTTACATTCTTTCTATTTAAATCATGAGACTATGTAATTGAAGAGACATTTTACTATACAGTCTTGGAAAATATTACGTCTATGACATGTAAATATGTAATTGATAATTAACTTTAAGTCTACGCTATATTAACACAGCAGTTTCACAAAGCACAAACACAAAATGACTAAATTTCCACTAACCTAAGTTTGTTAGACAATTTTATAGTTAAACCATAGAGTATTATAACATCAACAAACTTTGGCTTCATTTTTAATTAATTTATCAAGTGCTTTGTTTCCAAATGTTGTCAGTGGAAATAAAGCCTAACATTAAAAATTATCGTATCTCTAAAATTCTCAATAACTCACTCATACACATAAAATTACTTTTAGCATCTCATAGAATCATTTAAACTACAAACATTCAACAATTTCACAGCATTAAATCTAGGAAGAATGGCGCCAAAACCCATTTAGCTCTTTTCTAACATCAACTTTTATTTTAAATGTGTATTTTAAAAATCTACGAACAAAAGTGATATTTTATTAATCTGCTATTGATTATTATTTAAAGGCTGAATGAGATAAGTGCCACTACTTACACATATTAAAAAAATAAATAGATTATAAACATTGTCTGCAGGTTAAAAATATCTAAAAAAACAGTGTCATTTAAACTAAAACCTTATTTTTAATGTCCAGCATTATGAATCAATCTGGTGATAGTTTGCCTACATTCAATCCATAACTACTCAATTGGGGGTAGTTGATGGCTGGTACTAGCATGGAACCTCTTTGCAACTGAATACAAAAATAATATTGCAGTAAAGCCTCTAGTTAAATATTTGTTAGTTAGGTATAAAAAGGAGATTTTAATATAAAATAAAGTGGAAATTTAAAAGAATTAACAAATCTGAAATGGTTTTTTTTTACAAATTTCACATTCCTATATAATATAGACTAAATAAACATTCAAAAATAATATCTGTGCACTAAGACCTTATTCTTTAATGTTAATCAGCGATATTTACAGGCACTGCCCAATACAAGGGTCAAAAAATAAAAGTAATTAACTAATACACGTCACAACTTACCAGCGAATACCGACTATCATCTTAACAATCCGAGCATGATTCCGAGCCGGTGCTGCTTTCGCTGTCGCTCTCAGAGTCACTGCTGCTGGCGCTGTCTGAATCATCTGAGCTACCAGAATCTGATCCGGAGGAGCTCCCAGAGGAACTATTGTCGGAGCAGTCAGCGCAGTCTTCAGTGCGCTTCTTTTTCTTCGGTATCTTGCAACTTCCATTGCTGAAACAAGTTAAAAAATGAAGAAAGTGTCTGAATGTTGTCTGCTTGACTTTTTTTCGAGGTGTGGGTAGTTTCCATTCCATAGAAAATTTTACTGTTATAGGAAAATATATTTCAATTTTATTTATGGTGAAATTATTACGTATTCTCCATTGTCCATACCATACAAACAATTAGTTGCAGTGAATATTATGAATCAAGATAACTATGACATGTTAAAACCTGTAAGAATCATATTGAAGGTAGAAGAAAAAGATGACTATATTTTTCCAGAAAAATCTAATCTTTGGCAGACATCAAAGATTTAATCATAAAATATGACTGTACCTGCATGATCCCTCTTCCCGCGACTTCAGATTCTTCTTGAACACCTGCGTACGTGAAGGACGCACCAGAATCTTACGCTTGCCCGTACATTCGTAGCTCCAATGGCCATATTCAAGGCATTTCTGGCAACGGATCCCTTGGGGAAATGCCGCCGCCAACGCAGCTTGCCTAGAAAAATAAAGCAGTATTAATAACAAGCAAACCCACAACAACAAACACATAAAACCGAGGGAAGAAAATGGTATACTTTTTCTTTTGCGCCTGATGTCTATTGTATGTTCCCAAAGTCATGATGGAATATTTCAGTTATCTATGCAAAAATTATATGTAGGTAGGTGAAGATCACTTTCACATGAACTGTTAAACGACTGTCGTCCGCTAATACTCCCGAAACACGAATCACTAATGAATTATCAGAAAATCGCAGCAAAAGGAAGCATGGAAAATAAAAGATTTGTCAACTTGTCGTTGTCAAACACAGCGCAGATTATAAAGAGAATTCTATTTCGTCGATGGCATGTTTTCGACATGAATCCGAACGAAGTTAATGTAACTAATAGTAAACTCGGTACATACGTTTTAGCTTCAGGGACAATGGTGCCGATTCTGTCTGTTGGTCATAAAAAGGCTTTTGTTGTGCGTGTGTGCAGCAGGTGCTTTGAACGTACAAGCGACACATCAAGCAATATTTTCCAGTCATGACACGCACTGAGCGATTCGTGTAATTGTGTAAATTGGAATTTTATAGGTAGTCTTGCGTACATGACGGTTTTGCAGAAGGACAATAACGGTCGGCAGTGACAGGTCAGCCTTGGACAGTCCAAGGCACCGGGCGTCTAGCTCCCTGTTTATGCGACACTAGTGCTTCCTGAAGCAGCCGTGCCTTAAGAGCACCTGCGTCGCCGGAAACGTAAGGGAGCCGTGCTTCCTCCCAAGCCAGTCGTCGAGTACTGGACGAGCTGTCTTGATGGTATCAAGGCTGGCGGTAGGGAGGTCTAGCCTCCCCCGCCATTTCACCACCATGACCTGCCGGAGTTCAGAGAGTCTGTCGCTGCACCAGCGTCTCGCCCCGATCTCTGGCCTCGAGACTATATTAGTACCACGAGGTGAAGACGCCACTAGGTTCCACGGTGGGGATCCAGTCAGTACGCAAGTGATCGTGCGATATCCTCGAGCCGTGACCAGCATTTCTTCCGCACAACATATCAGGTTTACCCGCGGTAGGAAATTGCACCTCAAAACCCATTCTTATCCGATGTTCCACAAGAGAGGGCCCAGCACCGAGCCCTGTGGAATACCACACGACATCTCCTACAATGTTGCGTAGGTAGGAAGGCACTCTGTGGTAACGCAGCGACTCCCTTAAGCCTAGGTTACACAGTGCGAGCTGGCTTGTGAGCTGACCAAGTCAGTAACTGAGGTGCAGCTATTCGCACCGTGTGACCGCATCATACCGAGTATTGTCATGTGCGAGTGGGACATTTGCTCGCGTCCGAGTTACTTCAACATTTTTTGTTTTTACTCGCTACTCGCCTTCCCCCACCGCGCCACTCGCATGCTTCTCGGTCTTCAACTCGCACGATTTTGCGAAATGACAGCAGCTCGGCTCGTACGCTCGGGTCCACCGCAGGTGCAGTGTTTCTTGTTTCGGCGTCAAAATGGCGGACAAGTGGACATCCGATCAAAATTTAAAGTTTGTGGAGCTATACAAGGATCAAACGAACTTATGGACATATTATGCGACAACATTGCACGAGACATGATACAGACGAAATGTGCGAGTACACTGATGCAGTAGCTGTCTTCTGCGACGCCAGCAGTTTGCATAGTGTGACTGAGCGAGGCGAGTCTTCTGCGACGCCAGCAGTTTGCATAGTGTGACTGAGCGAGGCGAGTCGAGCTACTGTCATTCGAGTACACAGGCACAGTAGCTGTCTACTGTCACATCAGCTCCTCGCACTGTATAACCTATCCATTAGAGATGTCCAAGGTCACGGCTAGCACCACCCCACACGGGACATGATGGCGTCAATGACAGAGCGCTCACGCTGGAACCCAAACTGGTTTTCGTCCAGGGTCGGAGAGTAGGAGTGCCAATGGCTCTGCTACAACCGTGGTTAGCGTTGAGCAAATTATTTGTCCATCACTCAAGATGCTGCGCCCAAGGCCAGAAATTTCCATGTAGAAATATAATAATAAAGTTACACTATCCGAAATTAAATTAGATGCAATTGCTCTTGCTTTGTGCATAGGAATTACGAATACTTGCAGCCATAAGTATTAAATAATGTTCTTTCCAGAATATAGTCAAACATAGGAAAATATTTTTTATTAACTTAAACCTTGTGGCACACTAGGTTTTAAATACATTTCTGTTGCTACTTTGTAAACAATTCTTCGTTTCAACTAGCGTAATGATTCTTCAAGACTCTCGCTATAGATTTCCCATCAAAATCCTATTCAATTCAAACTCAATAATGACCCATTCCAGTAACATCATGCTCTCATTACTTCTAACTCATATTTCCAAATGACTCACACTCAATAATGTTTGAAAGAAATTCTTTTAACGGGTAAACGGGAAGTTGAGCGACCGCGTCGACAAAATATTATTGTACAAGTTTGCGTATGAGTCACTAACTAGATTTTAAAGAAAGACAAAAAAAAGAAGAAAATGTTTGGCGAACAAAACGCAATCTACCAAGTTTGACAGATATTACGTGGAGAATGTGTGCTGTCTTGCTGTGCAGTCTGTGGTGAAAGAGTTTACAGTCAGCTGCGCGCATCTCGCAATAAATTTTAAGAATTTCATAATAAAAATAAATTGCCGGTTTACAGTTTGAAATGTCCAAAAAGAATTCAGCTGTAATAAAATGTCGGACTGGTATTGGCGGGTAATTGCTTTGAAAGCAGCCTTCGCGTTAACTTTTATCGTTTGTAGTGTACGTGCTGAGGATACAGTGCAAAAGTTACCGTTCTGCAATCCTACTGTTGAAAAGGATGGTTCGGTTCTCAACGAGTAAGTTCTTTAAGATCACCTTTTGTTAATATTCCTAAAGAAAACATTGATTTACCACAGACAAATTTCTTAAGATTCTTGAGTTGCAAAAGGTTTGTTTACAAAACAGTTGGAGGCTTTAAATCTGCTGCTGATACTAAAACAGGTTTGTTAGCTTATACACTACTACATTATAACGACAAAATTCCTGCTGTTAACATAATGTAATATTTACAAACGGTTTTAGCAAAAATTTTAAACTCTCTTGAACATGTCATGACATGCTGTGCATTTTAAAATAGTGTTTTCTAGAATGTGCATAGAATCGCCTGCAACTGCCTGTGTTGTTATAGCGGTCACATAGTTTTGTAATCAACTAGAAAATGTAAACATTGTAAAAATCAAATTTCTTTCGACCTTGATAACTTATCTCTTTTACTTACCGAATTATTAAACTGCTTCATGTTTTTTTAATTTTATCTATTCTAATCTTGTATTGATAATTCTAAACAAATACATTTTAAGTTAAATAAATCATTCATCAGCTTTATTCTAGGTCATTTCTAAAACCTATGTAGCCACATGTGTATAAACATTAATTTTTACAATAGTAATTATGTAGAACATTGATGTTAACCGAGAATTGGTTTCTCTGACTGCTGTGGTAATTGATTTGTGATTAAAATGGAGACCTGCAGACGTTTACTATAAATTCAAAAGTAACACTGTCTGTCTGTTACCTTCTCATACATTAACAGATATACTATGTCCCAAGTTACAACAAAGGATCCTTTTTATCCCAGTAGCTATTTTCCCATTGCATAATTTTCAAACCATCAGGTTTTAATGTAAATTACTCATTAAAGCTTCTTCCTCTGCCCAGAATCAGAAAATACCAAAAAAGTAAACTTTAAAGTGTCTATAATTATTATCACGAATCACTTCTTTCTAGCCTGGTGATAGTAAGCACATTAGATGGAAGATTGACAGCCTTCTCAACACAGAATGGCATCAAAGCTTGGGATGTTGAGACACAGCCGCTGCTCTCCTCCAATCTACACCATGTTGAGGTAATTCTACATTTCACTCAGTAATAATAATAGTGTGATGTTGTTATCATCATAATATCAGCCGAAAGATATCTGCTGCTGGACATAAGCGTCTCTATGTGTTACCATTCCATCCACTCCCACCGCCACTTTGCTACTCCCACCCAGCATGCATAGCATGACGCCCATAGCAACGGTCTATCTGTCATTATGTCGTTCTTCCATAGACAAAGCTCGTTTCTACAGTGTTTATGCTACGCATGCAGGCAGCATCTTATGGGAAGGGACATCAAAAAACAGTTACCACAAATATTTAGTACATCATTCTAAACCCCATCTACATAGAAATTTATGATTGATTATTTAAAAAAAATAACAAAAACAGAAATTTTGACCGTGTAGATGTAGGCATTGCACTTTTGTCGCCAACAACATTTTTTATGTTATTGATGAAAATTTTCCAATTGAAGGTGTTGTGAATGAAGTACTTAATAGTTGTGTCATTATCTCTTCCATCCTATATAAAAATCACGTGTCAGACCACCCAACCAATTCCAATGATGATTTTGTGAATGTGTATTATTGGTTCCAACTTGAAAGACATGATATAGTTTTAGACCCCTAAGGTGGCATCGTGCGAAGCAAAAGAACCTACACATGGAGTTGAATCCTCAACTGTTGATTCATTTTTAGTCGTAGTGTGATACTGATTCATTAATAAAATATCTTATCACTTAACATTCAGTATTCTGAGCTATCTGATTAATTCAACATTACAATTAAACACTTTGATTGAAATATTCAGTTGATTTTTACAAGACATGCCCATACATAAAGCACTGCTGTGATAGGCATGCTGACGTCAGCAGGGCCGGTTAGATGTTAAGTGTTTTATTTTAGTTTCATTTTCTTTTGTTATTATTTTCTATCCTGTGTGTGTTGTTTGTATTTCTGTGTACTCCACATATGAGTTTAATTGCTCGAAATAAATGTATTTTATTTTTATTAGATTAGCAACTGTATTGAGGAGCATTTAAAATCCGATCAGGAGCTCATCTCATTACGAAGAATCATGGTTATAATTGATTTTCAACTATCGGCACTAAGCAAAGCGTTGACTATATCCAGTGCGCTGTGAAAACGAATCAGACGTGTGCAAAGGGGCAGTTATCCATTTGATTTCCCAAATATAAGGAAAAATTGGAAAATATTCAATTGCAATTTGTAAATGTGTATGACAAATCAAGGACTATGTTAAAACTGGGAATTTCACGTGGCATTGTTTACTAATTTGAAATATTTCATTGCCTTATTAACATTTTATGAAGGTTTTTCCTAAATTCAATTGTAAAGCAATTGAATTTAGGAATTTAGAATTTTTACTAATTGTTAAAATGTTGGCAGTACTTCAGTTGAATTATATATTGAAAAAGCAATAGGGGATAATCCTATTTTTTTTTTCTTAGTCCGTCGGGTAGTTTATTGAAAAGTATTGGACACGTATTTTTTCTTTTTTCACGTGGTCATAAAATTACGGAGATATATTGAGTTGAAATGGCGCATGACGTCACATGTAGGTAAGTTTTATACCTACTTGTGACGTAGTAAGCCCCCACTCTCCAACTTTAATGAGTTCTAACTAAGTAATTTTTTGATATTTTGATAAAAAAAAAAATACGTGTCTAATATTTTTGTATTACCTGTCTGACGGACAAAATAGAATGTCGTTTTCTTTACCCAGTCCGATCCCCTATTGCTTTTAGCGAAACGGCTTCTCCTAGATTTCAGAACAAAAAATCAGAAGATATTCGACATTTAGAAAACTGCATTGACCCTGTCTATTTCAAAAAGTCCTATGATGTCATGGAGAGGCCTGCGTTCCAACTTGGTAGAATCCAACACCTGTAGTTGTACTGACGACAGATAACTGCATCTATAGCGTGTATAATACTTCTACGTCGACTCATCAATGTCCCCATTCAATCGGCGATGACGCACCCCTTTATTCCTCAATGGCTTACAATAAAAACGTAGCTTCTTCACTGAGGATTAAGATTAGGTAGCATTTTCGTAGATTGAACGAAACGACTTGATGAAAGCGTGCGAAATCTACAACTCCATGTCCTCAACCTAACCATATTTGTGTCACCATCAGCTTACATCAGGAGGCAAGTGGGTCCGCCTGGTGCCATCCCTCAGTGGCACCCTGTACAGTCTCAGTGGAGACACCATTGAGCCCCTGCCCTTTGACGCGGAGCAGCTGCTCTCGTCATCATTCAAGTACTCCGATGACCTGGTTATAGCTGGTGAGTGATTTATTTAATTTTACTGTATCGTGTATTAGCATAACGTTGAAGGGAAACGTGAAATGTGACGAAAAGACAAAATCGAAGGCATGTGTTGTCTGTTAATCCGGACTGAGTCGCGTGGTGGATTACGGCTCACGCCATCAAACATTACATAATAGACGATTGTGGGATTATTTGACGACAAGGTTGTCGTATTGGCGGAGCGATGAACTGATGTGTCGCGAGTTCGATCCCCGCATGGTACAAATATTTGTATGACCTATGGGTAGTTCTTCCGGGTCTAGCTGTATGTGAATTTAATGTTTGTCACCCAATACAGGAGCAATTCCTAGAGTAGGGCCAGTGAGGTTACTATGACGTCTTAAAGCAGTATTGTTGTTGTAATGTCTTTCCAGTGTGGGAAAGAGACATAGCTATACAGGATGTCTAGCGCTATCTCAACATCTATACCGCACATAGAGGCGAACATGAAGGTATATCATATTCGACCATTACGATTGGGACACGGTCGCTGAGTGGTTAAAGCGATGTACCGCCAGCCAGTGATCGTGAATTCGAATCCCGCGCCCACTTAACTATGCACGAGCATGAAAATGTTAGCAACTACTAGCAGAGCGAAAGCCTCTCCTCTTAGAAATAGATTTTTTGACTCTTCAGGTAAAATGTTCTCCGAAGCATTTTGTGCAATTATACTGAGTTCCGGTGGTGTTAATTCAAATAAAATATCGTCGAAATTACTCATTTTGTGCAACAAACAACTAAACTCGCAAAGAACATTTTTGGAAAATGGCGCCTACCGTAAAAGAATATAAGCAGAGTTTTTTTTTTATTTTCTTACCCATTCTGGGTAGGCAAAGGGAACTATGCATATACAGCCAAGTCTTCAGTAGATTTTTTTTTATTGATATGTAATGATAAATGAGATGAAATGAAACCTAACCTAACTCATTGAATCAAATCATTAAATCTAATATTGAAACCAATTAGTGGCTTCTTTTTATAAATATTTGCATGAATCATAAAAAGTTCTATGATTCTTTTTTTGTAAAAACTTCTTGGTTGGTTTTTTTTCTTTTTAATAGACATTATTTTGACAGTTAGGAAAGAGAACGCACGAGTTCGGAAAAGGTAAAGAAAAAGCTCGAGTATGTAATAGCCCACATCCCGAACGCTATACGTCGCGCGTCCCTGCAATACGCCACTTTATGAGCAAATGTATTAAAAAAATACGTATCATGAGGGGTGTCTTATAGTCAAGAGACTTTTTCTCACAGATCTTCTACTAGTAAAAAAATGAGAATGACAGCCTGCTTCATCCGAATAACAGAGCTCATATGACCTCTTACTGGCAATAAATCACTTCCCTTTATCGTTTGGTTAGAACCTAAGCTGGTGTCAGAGTTTTTATGCCGCCCATGGGTCTCTGACTTGGTTTTACATGCTGTCGATAAACATCTCTCAGGCGTGCTGGTTTCCTCACGATGTTTTCTTTCTCCGAAGCAAAAATCGAATAAACATTGAGAGGCTTCTTAAGTGAACTTACCTGGTATATGGAAATCTTAGATCAACAAAATATTCGTTTATAAGAAAGTTCAAAACCAGTTCCTGCGACCTTCTTTCTCGATATGACGAAATATTGAAGTTTGTTGCCTCGAAACTATATCCTTAGGCATTCTAACAATGTTCATTCATCTATTATGTAAATTAGATGTTTTAAAATTAAGAAGTTATTAGTCCAAATAACGCAAAAAACACTCAGCTTAAAAACCGTAGTAATGCAACCTATTTTTTTTTATTAAATAAGTGTAAGTACTAACAGTTTAGAGCTCGTGACAAAATAATAACAGCTGCACGGGTCGATCTTTAAGGGTAAGCCGTGCTTGCCGAGGTTGGTCTGTGGATGGGTGAACATACCGAGATTCTCCCGTGCCTCGGAAAGAACGTAGCCGTTGGTCTTGGCTGTCATTTGTAGATCTTTGACAGTTGTTATGAGTAGTCAGAAGCCAAAAGTCTGACATCCAGTCTTACCAAGGGGTATCGTATTACCCATGCAGTTACTGGGTTGTGGAGGTCAGATATGGAGTCACTTCATGTAAAATACTGGAACTCAGCTGCATCCGGTTAGACTGGAAGCCGACCCCAACATAGTTTGTGAAAAGGCTAGGCAGATGATTTTGACAAACAGTTTTTACTAACCCGTTAGTCTAGTGGCCGAATGCACTACTGGGTTCGATTCTCGAGTGGGGCGAATATTTTTAAGACTTTCCAGCGGGAATTTCTCAGTAGCAGCCACGTAGTCTGGATCTGTGCCCGGTTGATGGCAATAGGCTCGCTCCCTATTACATGGTTTTTTTTTTTTTTTTGCGTTGCACTATTCGTACTTATTGCCACTGACAATATACATGGGGCTTTAACATAACTGGCGAAATATAAGTGTAATATTGGGTCCTACGTCCTACACAGCTGCCTAACCATTCGTAAATCACAGGCGTGATATTATAACTTTTGTTTAAAGAGTCTACTCCATAGGCCAAAGACCTCAAACAAATCACCTAATCTATACAATACCGCGAAAATCACCTTCTCAATCTGATTACCATAATACCCAATATTATATATACCTAACAGATACCTATATGTAAATAAACACGGCTAACATAGCGTTATTAAACGTAATCGCGTTGATTGCGCGTCTAGCCGGAGCTGACCAATGTCGAGTCACCACGCGGCGTTGTCATTATAGGCCGCGAATACGTGGGCACGCGAAGTATTTATAGAGATTCTATTGTAGGTGGGTGGTCTTTTTATTATATAAATAGATTTCTTTTCTACCTGAGGGTTTTTTGATATATTTTTTAAATGTTCTAAAATTAACTAGACGCCTGTAATACCCGAAGTGTTATGCAAGTATACCCTACCGACACTTCACCATTTATGTTAAGTACCATATAATAGGGGCGAGCCTGTTGCCATCAATCGGGCCGGCAAATCTAGACTCCGCGACGGCTACTTCGAAATTTCTTATGTAAAACCCAATAAGACTGTCCGACCCGAACCCAGCACCATTTTCTTTACATTGGTCATAAAGAAGTAAAAGTTACTCATTTTATCGACTTTAAAAATAAAAAACAAAACTCATATACGTCGCCAAATACACAGATATAAACGTAAGAATCCTGGTACCTTAAACATACGATGTGTGCCTTAGCTACCTTACCCCAAAACGCAAAAGGTGGCTGCACTTATTAAGCCTAAGCCATATTACTGAAAAGCTAAAGCGTTTTGTACAAAATTAAACACTGACCATCACACTATGTTTGTTTACGTCCGAAATCACGAATATTTTTATTTTTTATCATAGGTGACGTGAGGCACAAATTGGCCAATTGCCAGCTGGTTTAGTAAACTTTTAACCGGCTGAGAATGCCAGGCGTGCTTTCAACTAATCGGAAAAAGTGCACACTTGCCTAGAAGTGTAAAATTATAATCGAGAATTGCAAATCTAGGTATTCTAATTATAAATGCGAAAGCAAAAGTATTTCTATTCGTTACCTCTTTACGCCTTAATAGCCGAACGGATTTTGTTGAATTTAGCAGACCGGTACATTATGACTGAGGTTAGGATTAGGGCATATTAAGATAGTTTTTATCCAGGTAGTACCTACTCGTGGGACAGTTTTCGATATAGGTAAACGTGGGCGAAACATTGGGCAATCTAGCTAGTCGGTAATATTAAACTGGGTTTTTTGAGCAAACAAGACACTATGATAAGCAAAAAAAAAAAAAAAAACGGATAAAAAATAATAAAAATGAGATTGTGATGTGATGACATGTGTCATTTGAGACTCATGTGTAGGTAATAAAATAAATGACTGACTCAACGCTTTACATAAAACCTTTCGTTTGATCTTAGATTAATGCTTGTTACTTTCGGAATATTTTGTAGACGCATACCGTAACCAAACATATTCCTTTCGCTTCATCTATAATAGATTGGTTGAGTAACTACTCAAACACGCCTTTTTGTTCCGCTTTATTAATAGAATACCGTCTTACGCTAAACTACAGTCTCTTTTGAAAAACACTGCTTTTGAAGTTGTCAATAATCAATCCATACTTCCATACTAATATTATAAATGCGAATGTCACTCTGTTTGTTTGTTTGTTACTTTTTCACGACTAAACGGCTGATCGGATCTTAATGAAATTTGGCAAGAAGATAGATATCAGCCTGGGGAAGGACATAGGCTATATATCATCACGCTACGACCAATAGGAGCGGAGCAGCAATGAAAAATGTGGCGAAAACGGGGAAAATGTGACGCAGACGAAGTTGCGCGGGACAGCTAGTACTTTATATTTTTTCTTCGCCTTCAGACGTCTAGTTTTAAATATTCAATTTTGGCGTAATGTTATGCTAAAATTGAAAGGAACTAAAGGAAGTCGTTTGTCTGATTTGAATGTTGATGGACGGAGAGGGAGGGGAAGGCCAAAGAAAAGATGGATGGATTTTGTCAGGAATTATATGAAAGATAGATAATGGAGTAAATAATGCCATGACGTCTGACAGGGGAGAATAGAAGTAGAAAAAGTTTAGCGCCGACCCCAAGTAGAATGGTACAAGGCAAGGAAGATGATGTTGATAATGTTATTCTATGCAAACGGTGGGAGAGAGCAGCGGTGGCCCAGTGGTGGCAGCCCCGACTTACGAGACAGTAATGGGTTCGAACCCTGGCAGGCGCATTACTTTGTGTAATTTATTTCATCACCGCTGCTCTCAAAAACGGTGAAGAAAAACATCGTGAGGGGAAACCGGCATGTCCTAGAACTTAAAAGTCGAAGACAAGTGACATCCACCAACCCGCACTGGGCCCGCGTGCTGGATTACAGCCCACTCCTTCTCATAGAGAGGAGGCCTGTGTCCCAGCAGTGGGAACATTATAGGCTGATGATGATGATGCAAACGGTATTGTTTTATCACCTTCTAGCATAGCAAGCATGTAAGTTGTTGAAATTTATATATTTTAATTTATTTATATAATTTAATATTTGTTTTGTTCATTTTATTTTAGCTGTGCATATTAAATATCTACTTTCTAATTCCAGTTATTATTGTGGACCCTTTTTTTGTTAGCCTGTCATATATCCCACTGTAGGGCAAAGGGCTCCCTCTTCTCTTTCCAAACCTCTCTATCTTGTGCGATATTTGGCAATGTTTGCCCCGCCAACAAGAGTTAAATAAAAACATTAAATCGACAGTAACATGAAAAACAAAGTAAATAATTTGTAGGACATCTAAAGTCTAAACAAAACCTAGGCACTATAGAACACCATCCCCACCCCTCCACAAATCATCTGACAAACGACAAGAACAGTCCCCTTCACTTCTAGCCTAACCATAATATTCATACAAAGTAGTTTGAGACAATTTGCGAGTATTCAACCGTGAAATACAATGTCATCTCATTCACTCTGATTACCGACGTCACCAGCAGATAACGATGAAACAAAACGTCTATTATAAATACTTGTCTGTGATTATAAATACGTTGGAACTACGTATTCAGATGAAGGTCACGAGATAAAGACATGATGACTCAAATCAGTAAACCTAAAGATTTCAGTTTGATTTGAATTTTGAAGTTCAATTCAGATAAAAGTGGTATGAAATAGATCCTTGTCGTAAGATTCGTGTTTAGAATGATGAATATTATGAAGTTCTTTTGGTTACGTACTGATGTGAACTTGAACTCCTCTTCCATGTTTTACCCAACTGACCCTGAAAAACGGAAGTACTATTTAAAGTCAGAAATTGATCACAATCTAGTTATTGGTAGTCTTCAAGTAGTTATTTTAAGGTTTCTCGTATTATAATGTATGTTAGTTTATTTTATCCGTATAATTATGTATTAGTATGTAAACAATGCTTTCTTAATTGACCGAAAGGTTGACTGGTAGGGAATGCCTTGTGACATTAAGTCCGCCTATGTACCACCAATGTACGTGATGTTTAAATCCATCCATCCAAATTGTAAATGCTAAAGTCAGTTTGTTTGTTACCTTTTCACGCTAAACCACTGAACCGATCATCCTGAAAGGAGACGGGCGAAAGTGGACCCAAAGAATCTATTAATTAACGAGCTCCGTTCCAGTGTAAATATAAAATAATTATAAGTACAATTATATTAGACAATTATTTAAAAATTATTGAATTTTTAGGACATGGGAATCAAAAGTATTTTCAATTTACTCAAATTAAGTAATCCTGCAATTACAAAACGCAACTTTTTTCCGATTACGTTCCAATCCAATGACATGTGTTTTTGCCCAAGGGTTTTGTTACCATAAATGGCTCTTTCTCTTAGTTTTTATAGATTCTATAAAGTCAAAAATTAATAAAAAAAATATGCAAACCTGTTAAAACGCCAATTAACATTGCAAAAGCGCCAATTAACATTGCAAAAGCATCTGACTATGCAATTTTGTAGTATATCTTAAAAAGGAACGTTATCAATGGTGATCGATTGTAGGCATGAGATATACTTGCCATATTCAATACCAGGGCTTTCCAGTACAAGTGTGCAAAAAAACCTGGGTCGAAAACCAGGTTTTAAAAACTTGAAAGTATTTGGTAGAGTTCAGTCTAGTTCCTATCCTACCGTGCCAGAATAATATTTAGATTGTCTGCTTAGGCATGTTTAAAGAATGGCGACTATATTTTTATTTAGAGTTTTATTTCCTCGCTATTTAAAAAAAACAAAATCACAAAAAAAAAAACCAGTTTAATTTATTTACACACTTTTTCTAATTGTTTAATAGGTATACTCGCGAAATAACTTCTTTAATTAAAATGAATTAGGTATGTACGTCACGGTCAGTTCAACGACAACTGACAAAAACAAAACGAAAACAAAATATTTACTTGATTTGAAACGTAACTTAGTAATACTATACTTTCGTTCACGCTATTATGTGTCTTATTTCTATATCAGTATGGAAAAATGGCGCGAACAAGTCTACAAAATGGCTGCGCTACCCATGCCGCTAGCCGACCGCGACCCCCCGCGGCGCAAGCTTTGAGCCGCCTGCACCGCGAGCCCTGCTCCCGCAACCTTCCAGGGTTTAAAATACTTGTATAGGATAACAATCCATGTCGTCTTACAAATAAGGATCATTATCGTATTTGCGAAAAAAAAAACTTTTACCTTCAAAGTTTTTTTTTTTCGCAGATACGATTGTGCGCCTTATTTATATGAAGCCAAGGGTTAATTTCCTATGCAAGTACATTTCAAGTCTGGTTTCTTCTAACTTGCCCGCGCGGCCGCCCGCGCTGCGCCCTGTACTTCCAGGGTTTAAAATACTTGCATAGGATAACAATCTATGTAGTCTTACAAATAAGGATCATTATCGTATATGCGAAAAAAAAAACTTTTATCTTCAAAGTATTTTTTTTTGCAGATACGATTGTGCGCATTATTTATATGAAGACAAGGGTTAATTTCCTATGCAAGTACCTTTCAAGTCTGGTTTCTTCTAACTTGCCCGCGCGGCCGCGCCTTGCTAAAACTTTAAAACTTGCAAGTTTTTCTCACTCGTACCCGGGCGCCCTGGTTGGAAGCAAAGCCCTGGTTTCAAAACCTGGTTGCGTAAATACGTTTCATCCCTAATCGATTGAGTCCCGTCACTACTGTCACTGTCAGATCTGTGATGATCTAGTCCATCGTTACGTTTTTTTGTCTGAGATTTTATGTTTATCTTTGAGATTTTGTAGATTCTCGACGACTTGGCCTTTATATCTTGAACTGAAGATACTGCACCCTGTCTTAGACTACCGCATTCTGGACAGTGAGTTGCTTTTGATTTGGACTGTGATTTTAACCACATACATGCGTTGCGTTAATTTCCACTAACGACATGCGCTCTTACGGAGACGTCGTCTCTCTGATGAAGGTGCTTAAAGATTTGAAAAAGTTCAGAGATAGGGGTATGCACGTGATGTAAGTATATTCGTAAAAAAACATATATTTATATTATACGTTAGAACTTATTTAGGATATCTATTTAAACAACAAACAGATTAATTCAGCTTTTATATGTATAAATAAATACATACTGCTGTAATCTTATTTTAGGCTCATTGTTACTGTTGCCTTCTTCATGGGGTTTTTGGTTTCCGCACTTAGTCCCTTAAGTGGACCATTGTGCGTGAGCCATAGTGGCCGTTATTCCACTGTTACCTTAAAATTTATCTGATTAAAACAGTATGCTGTAAAAGACTGGCCGAGGTAGCAGTAGAATATAATATTTTACTGAGATCTTTCAGTCATCAAAATGGAAGATACCTATCTTCCATTTTGATTTGTTGAGTTTGGCTGTAGCATTTTGTCTTGAAATATTTATATATCCCTCCAAAGGTATCAGAGGTCATATTCTCTTTCATATCAAACGGTATTTCTGTTTTTCTTTCGGATGGGTACCTGGAGATCTGCGAGTCAGGCACTTTTACTTATACATGGAACTCTTTATATTTATTACACTAAAGGTAAATTTATTTATTTTAACCCATTCGCTGCGTCAATAAAAATTACGCTTATTAGCCAAGTGCGGGACGGTTTTCGTTGCGAACGCCGATGGGCGTCCTCCGCACCTCATTAGGATAAAATGGAACGCCGATCGGCGTTTTCAGCATTGTTTAAAGAAATTCATCATTCTTACGCTAAAACCTTAAACGCCAAACGTGTGGTACGTTCACAATCGTATTTGGTGTAAAAAATTAAGTTAAAAAACCTTTTAAAAAAAAAAAAAAATTTAAATGCTCTAAAAAGAAGAAAATAAAAAATTCTTTTAAAATTTTAACTATCAACTTATAACCTCGTTATACACAATTTATATGATCATAAAAGCTTGTCGCGAGGTTTACTTGTGTAAATAAACTAGTACCTATTTAATAGCGGACCGGACTGGGTAAAGAAAACGACATTCTATTTTGTCCGTCAGACAGGTAATACAAAAATATTAGACACATATTTTTTGTCTTATCAAAATATCAAAAAATTACTTAGTTAAAACTCATTAAAGTTGGAGAGTGGGGGCTTACTACGTCACAAGTAGGTATAAAACTTACCTACATGTGACGTCATGCGCCATTTCAACTCAATATATCTCCGTAATTTTATGACCACGTGAAAAAAGAAAAAATACGTTTCTTTTCAATAAAATACCCGACGGGTAAAGAAAATAAAAATTGGATTATCCCCTCTGCTAAGTTTTTCTTTTTTAAACATTTGGATTATCCCCTCTGCTAAGTTTTTCTTTTTCTTTTTTAAACAACAAACCTCGCGACAAGCTTTTATGAAAATACCAATAAATAAGATTTTTTACTTATGCTTTTTTTATTCAACAAACCTTGCCTTTCAATAGCTGTACATAGCTAGTCAACTCTGGCTGTTATAATTTATGTAAAACAATAGTATCTTCTCTCAGCGTATTAAGAATCGTTTTACTTGACTATAATTCGCTTATAGATCAAAATCGTAACAACATAGTTTTAATAGTGATTGAACTAATTACTGGGTTGGTAATCAGTTTAGTCTCTAGCTGCAGTCTAGCATTTTTATGATTCATCAATTAGGTACAGGCAATGAAGTAAAAACTCGGGTTTTGGCTTTTGACGAGAAGCAAAACACCTAAAACCAGAAATAAAATTGCGAGGTAAATACATTAGTTTAATCGAATCTTCCTTTACGAGTCGTCTTAAATATTATTGCATTTTGATTCATCTTAATTACAAAGACCTTCCACTGTTAAATACCTTCAATCGTAAGATTTTTAGGTTATCTTGTATATAGACGTATATCTCTTTTCTCCCAACTTTTACTCTCCATTTCCTTGTCTTACTTTCCATTTACTTTTCTGATAGTCTTTAGTCATTTTACAACTATGAATAAGTTGCTATAATGAATGCTACGTCTAAGAGTGGGTCCCAAAATACATGTAGTCTCGCCCGTCTTCTTTTGCATACACTTTTTCAGTTGTACAGAAACGAACATAGGGTACCTTTCATCCCGAAAAAAAGAACTGTTCCCGAGGAAAACAACAATAACGTTCTTATGATAATAGATGGCGCCACGTGATTTTCGAATCATGATTGTGAAGTCACCCGAATTGTCAAATTCTAAATTAACGCAAGTAAAGCTGTGGGCAAAAGCTAGTAAATAAATAAGAACGACAATGTTTCTGGCGTTACCTACCAATCGTATCAGAACTTGATGGAAGTGCAATACAAAGAAGTAAGACATCATAACCATGCTCATTCATCCCCAGGTGCCCGCGAAACTCTATGGTTCGGGGTGGACGCTCACACTGGTGGCGTTATCTACGAGTGCGGCTCGGGAGGCTGCAGCACTGAGCAGCAGACGGCCTACGCGGGCCGTGACGTCATAGTGCTGAGGAGGCACTCCAATACTGTGAGAGCATTGGATCCTAGGACTGGAAGTGAGAAGTGAGTTTGCTCTTATTTTTCGTGTCTAACCTTCCATCGCGAGCGAATGCGATCCCTCTCAGCTGATTCATACAGAATTCTAGGTTTCAATATCCGAAATGTGTGTGAATTTAACAACCCTCTGGCTATATACAATTAGTTTATATGACTTTAGTCTCAAGTAAATTAGAGTCAGCACAGTTGAGTAACGATTTTTTTTACAGGGTTAGTTTTTACATCCTTGTGCATTACATGACGGATGCTCGTCGTCTTCTACTCTTTGTTATACTTTCATAGATCATAAAACCTCACGATATTAAGTTTAACTTACGTAATGTCACGAAGTTGGTCAATTCGGGGTGTACTAGACTCCATTATTTTCTGTTTAAAATGACATCTTGGATGGCTTTAAAAATCGGCGAATACAAATAGGATCCAGATCCTATTTGTATTCGCCGATTTTTTAGTTCACGTACATGTTTTGTTATAAAATGATGGATAGACTGTGTGAAGGATGATATAGCAAGAAACGAGGTGTCTGATGAGATGACAAGTAATAGAGAAGAAGTAGAGATGGTGCGCTGACCCCAAATAAATTGGGATAAGGGCAGTAGGTGATGATGACTTGTTTTGTAAAGTAAGTTCTGGCTGAGACCCTTGCTGACCAGGGAAGAATATCACTAAATGGACGAGGTCTACACTCAGCAATGGCTAAATCTAGGCTGCCAATGATAATGATGATAACATCATACCACGACATCACGCTTGTAATCCCCGAACGGTTAGATAGAAGTGTGCCTAATAGTACACCCACATTTCGCCAGTTATGTCTAAGTCCCATGTAATAGGGGGCGAGCCTATTGCCATCAACCGTTCACAAATCCAGACTCCGTGGTTACTACTGAGAAATTTTTAATGGAAAAACCCAGTAACGCTTGGCTGACTCGGGAATCGAACCCAGGCTCAGCAGTCGCACTTTTGACCACTAGACCATCGAAGAAGTCAGTGATAGTGATGATGATGTCCAAAATCGTCCAAATGTATTAAACGCCACTACAATAACATTCACTGTTCTTCTTTAGATGGAACTTCAGCGTAGCAGAGCATCGTGTTGCCCTGAGCAGACGAGAATGCGCGGACGCCCCGTCTACCGGTTCCATTCCGGTCGCCGTGGCCGTTGCGTTGCCGGAAGGAGTCGTCGCCGTGAAGGATACTTCGGGGACTAACTTACTGTGGCAGCAGAAGGTAACGCTACTTTTCAAATAGTCCAATTTACTACCAACGACGGATCCAGGGGGGGGTCATGGGGGTCATGACCCCCTCTGAGCTGGTTCCAGGACTTAGGTGGACCACTAATTGAACATAATGATTTCATTTATATACACCGTGTAAATCACCTCATCACGAAGCCGTCAACCAAGCATTCTGTACATGAAACTAAGTAACTTTACGCAAAAATTATTGCTGGGAATGACTTTTTTTGAGGGGTGTAAAATCATGTTTTGTGATAGAACTCAATGTAACGCACTCAAACCATTGTGCTGATGGACGGATTGAATAGTACGTGGAAGTGTTTAAAGTAAAAATCTTACATTTAAAACTTGTATTTAAAAAAATACCTGTCAAATAGTTGGAACTTTGACCCCTAATATCTCCGTAACTAAAAGGTTCCCAGGTATGGGTGTAGAACAAAAAAATGATCGCAGTGACGGAGAACCAGTGCCTTTCGGCTTCGTTAAGAGGTGTTTTACACCCTTTATTTTGTCACCATACAGATTTTATGTAACTACATACCTTCAATATTTAATTAATTTAATATTATAACTTTGTATGATGGCAAACGTTTGGGAACGAACGCATCGAAATTTTGAATTTTACCGCGCCACCGGCGCTTCACTTGCGCGCGCTTGTCGATTACTTAAAGTCTAGCTAGACCTAACCTTAATCGGAATCGGAACGACTAAACTTCAACATATCATAACATAATTTATTATTCTAAGTTAAAAAACTAAAATTTCTTTCTACCTATAACGTGTTTATAAGTGTACCTTTATAATTTTTAAATTCATTAATTACAAGAAATGGTAAGTTATAAGTTTCTCATTATTCCAGTGAGTGCGTATGTTTTAACTTAAATGTTATTGTTGTTAATGCTCATAGTACCTCATATGTAGATAATTATGTAGGTACCTACTTACTGAAAGAGTGCTGCGTGACTTATGTACCTACTTATATATTTTTTTTGGACGAGGGAGATTGAATAGCATTAGGGCGTTTCCCGGACCCAACCCCGTTTTTTCGCTATCTTTAGATGTTATACCCTTAAAAACTGCAGGAAATGAAAAGTAAATGTAAAGTCCACATAATTATCAATTGATGATTAACACATAGGATAATTTTTATCCCGATAGTGCAATCGCGTGGGACAGTGATCGAACTCCACGCTTGCGATGCCGCGGGCGTAGGCTAGTCTTAGATAAATTCACACAATGAAATCAATTAGTATATCGTCGTGACCACACAAATTTTATGTATTATGGCTACCTGTCAGTGTAGCGACAGCAGAAAGGTCTTTCTCTACGTTGCGCAGAATTAAATCGTGGCTAAGATCTTCAATGGTCGAAGTCACTTCTCCACGTTCATAAAAACGTACCCATTGACGTAAATGACATAATAACGCGTTTCGGGAGTAGACG
This sequence comes from Cerastis leucographa, assembly GCA_963082945.1. Classification (NCBI taxonomy): domain Eukaryota; kingdom Metazoa; phylum Arthropoda; class Insecta; order Lepidoptera; family Noctuidae; genus Cerastis; species Cerastis leucographa. The sequence goes on from OY720368.1 coordinate 14,246,564, forward strand.
TAAAAGAAAAATTGATTTTGTTATTTAAATATATGTATTTTGTTTGATGGAAACCCTTGTCGCACCACCGCGTCATACCCCTCGACATACCTCTAGCTGTTATGACAAATCATTCACCACGGTTATGGAACATAAATAGGCTGCCTCATTCCGTGCGTGATAGTGCTTCTCTGGATGTCTCCAAGAGAAGATGGTAATATGTACGTGTATATGTACAAGTTATTATGTGTTAAGTTTTTCAAGTGTACAATAAATAATAAATATTTTTAAGTACAGTACTTACGTACATTAATAAAATACCTACTTTTTACTTGTATCTATTGTTATCAAATTAAATAGGGATGATGACTGGGTAAAGAAAACGAAATTCTATTTTGTCCGTCAATCAGGTAATACAAAAATATTAGACACGTATTTTTTGTTTTATCAAGTTAACAAAAAAATACTTAGTTAAAACGCATTAAAGTTGGAGAGTGGGGGCTCACTACGTCACAACTAGGTATAAAATGTACTGAGCCGTGACGTCATGCGCCATTTCAACTCAAAATATCTCTGTTATTTTAGGATTACGTGAAAAAAGAAAAAATACGTGTCAAATACTTTTTAATAATCTACCGGGTGGACATGACAAATGAAAAAAAATGAGTCACCATCCCTATTATAAGTTCTTGACTTGACCACGACTATGTGACACCCTCCTGGCGCCAAAACTGGATCCGCCCTTGTGTACTCCTTAGTACTGCATTGGAGAGACCCGCTTCTTTCATTGTGTGTTTGGCCGTAGTCCAAGAAGTATTTCTACAACTAAAGTTCAAAATAAAATCCACGTATCATAAGTACTGTAACATAGAAAAATTGTAAAGCCAAATGATTTTAAAAGAGTAACCATGGAGTTTCTTGCCGGTTCTTCTCCATAGGAAACGACCAACCTGAACCGAGCACCTTTTTGTCGACGTTATACTAGTGCCCATGTAGGCCTATGTGAAATAAAAATATTTTTATTTGATTTTGATTTAATTTATCCGTTGAAAATAACAACAATTCCTGAATTCAGACTAATCTTGCTTTCTTTCAGTACGTACGTTCCAGTTCTTTAAGTTTCTTAGTCAACTTATACAGTCAAATCTCTATGCAACCACCATATTTTGCTCTAATGGGTTAAGATAGCTATTACATTTTTTCTTGTATTTGAGTGTTGTTTAGGTTTTTACTAGTGTATGTCACAAATTGAAATATTTATTTAGAAGGCTCCCAGAGGAATAATCAAACTTAATTGGGCTTATTTTTTTTTTAATTTTGTGGCCATACCTAAACCTTAAAAACACATCAAAACTCCGAGTTTACATGTCAATCAAATTCAAGAAAAATTGTAATAGCCCACTTAAAATGTATATAACCTACAAAATAATAATTATAATTCTAATATTCTATTTAGTAATATTAAAATAGTATAATTTGTTAAATAAGTGACTAAAATATAAGTATCATATCAAGCACCCAGTGTTCTTCCTCCTCTCTCCTACTTGATCTTGCTGTGCCCGACATGGTCCATAATTGTGACTTATATAATTATTTACCTTCCATCTATGTATTACATTATGGTACGCAATAAAGAATTGAGAATTGAAATAATCATTATTTACAGCTTGACGCACCAGTGGCCGGTATGTGGCGCTTAGCCGCCGGCACACTACAGCATATCGACGTGCTATGGGAGGCGACACAAACTCTCATACAGGGCGGGGTCACACAACAACCATCACTTTATATTGGCAGTCATAATAGGCAGGTCAGTATATCACGAAGATATAGGTGCTTAGGAACGGTGACGTTGCAACAGGAGTATGTAAGGAGGAAGGAGGCCTCTTATCAATAAAAATACACTAATAAAAAATCAAACACTGTCGACGCTCAGTTGCATTTGTTTTATGATCGAAAATCATCTGCCTAGCCTTTTCCTAAACTATCTTGGGATCGGCTTCCAGTCTAACCGAATGCAGCTAAGTACCAGTATTGTACATGGAGCGACTGCTTATCTGACCTCCACAACCCAGTAATACGATACCTCTTGGTAAGACTGGATGTCAGACTTTTTGGCTTCTGACTACTCGTAACGACAGTCAAAGATCTACAAATGACAACCGGGACCAACAGCTTAACGTGCTTTCCGAACCACGGACCAACCTCGCCAAGCACGGTTTAACCTTAAAGATCGACCCGTGCGGCTGTTATTATTTAGCCACGAGCCTCCTTTTTTTATGATTTCGTTTTATGATCGAACAAATGACAGTTATTAGAAGTCTATTCTGTTCAATCGTTTGTTCAACCCACCTTCTCAGCCAGTGAATATTATACCGTCAGTGTCGGTGCCGATTATCTTTCCGCCTTTTAAACTGGGAGTACCTCTTTTACTTACCTCAAAATATTTTACAGCTCTACATCCAAGAGAGTCAATTTTACTCGCGGAAATTGGAAACGGCAGTGGCTGCGAAGCCGTTGCCATGGAAACTGGTGACAGCCCGGCCGCTGTTAGAAGCGGGTACTGACAAAGATAAGACGGCCTTGTCAGTACATGATGCTGATGAGAATGCACTGTCATTGATCACGTTGTATGGGAATGCTGGGAATAATTATGGTACGTACACAGTCCACAGTGCTATCACAGAATCCATCCATCGCTTCTTTGGTCTTCTACTTCTTAATGTGTCGATGACAATTTAAATTGAGTCTGCCCAAAATTTGTCGAGAGAGTTTGGCTATTTCAGTAGCGTCCATCAGCTCCTGTAGCGTTATTCTGCTCTTAAAGCCAGATACTATTGAGGTCAGCGGAGCGAAATCGGCGGAGCGTATTAAAAAGTTCTCTATGAATGACCATAATTATTAATGCATGTCAGAGTTTCCTTGACAGTTAAGATAGTCTTAGGACCGAGTCTGAATTAAAAATAGCAAAACACAACTTTAAATGATTCTGTATTATTCTATTTACCTACAGGCGACCACGGCTACTTCGTGTACCTGCAAGAAACCTGTGACCAGTCGGTGCAAGTAACGGAAGATCACTTTGATGCCCTTCCGAACATAAGCGACGACCATACGGAACAGCATCACATCCACGTGCATGTCTCATCGCTGTGGTAAGAATAATAATAGCAATGTTCACCATGACGAGAATCAAATCAAATCAAAAGTCATTTATTCAAACTAGGCTGATAATCAGCACTTTTTGAAAGAACCTCGTGAAAGCCGAGAAAGATGAGCAAATCAAGTATCTTGACTTAGCTCGTGAGGTTGTCGACATGTGGATTGTGGACCTGTCACGTTCGGGCATGCAAACTTCCGATTAAATGAAAATTCGATAATTTGCCTTAAGGTATTGGTGGAAGGAGGTGCTTCTCATCGCCGTGTCCTCTGCATTGCTCATGAACCTCATGATCTGGCCGAGGTTCTTCGCGCCCAAGATCAGTGCAATCTCGCCTTTGCCAAGTACTCAGGAACAGGTAAGCAGTAGCTACAACTTAGCTCATTGTATTCTGTTTTTCTATGTTTTAATGTTTCCTAACTTGTGTGTTTCAATTAATTTAATTTAACATAGGTATCTTAATACTCGTGTGTACTAAAGCATCTTCTTGAGCGTGTCCATGTATTGTAACGTTCCTGCAAATGCTCGATATGGTGTACAGTCACGAGTAATGAATTGTTTACACGTAGCAACTTTTAAAAGTGATGTTCTCCTACTATATTGATTAACGTTTTACGAACTTAATATTTTGGAAGCCATACTTATACGAACAGCAACCAGTCTTACCAAGGGTTGTCGTATTTCCCAGTACTAAGGGGGTTGTGGATGTCAGATAGGGAGTCGCTTCATGTAAAATACCAACATAGTTGCGAAATTGCTATGCAGATGATGATTCTTACGAAATGGGTGTTACCACGAAGTGGAAAATCGCTATTGAATTTCGCAAAGCGATAAGCTATACATTTAATTGTTCGTGACTGTACAATAAATGCGTGAGACGAGTGACCTGCAATATTACTTTCTATCGATAGTGTGAAGAAAAAAAAAATAAGCTGTATCCTACAAAAATGCATTGGAGCCATCCAATAAAAGTGGTTCCATACACGACCAAAAGTATGAAACAGCTGTTTTTTTTTTTAAATTAACTCAGAAGTATTTCTATGAGGCTTACAATTAACTGAATATGTGATTAACGTTTGTGTGTCGGTGTCCCTTTCGTGTATGTGTAAAGTCCACAGCTAACGTTCAAAAGATCCGCCAACTCATCAGCCGGCCTAGCTCGACCGCCGTAGAAACGGACTATGTCTACGGAAGAATCGACAATTTGACAGATATTTCTATCGTCCCAAGCATGGCGATATTAGGAATTTAGAAAAGAAATGTTTCTTTTCTTCAGTCGACACAAGTCTACAACGTCGAGCATGCAAATATTTCTGAAAACTGATGGAGAAAGCTGGGTGCTAATGCTAATAGAACGGCACAATGGCAATGCCCTACTTACAGAACCGATTTGAATTGTCATCGACACACTAAGACGAAGAAGAAGCTGTGCTTCTAAACCTGCATCACTGGGTACCATACTAAGTGAGATACGAGACATAAAATGGCAGTTACTCAACTTGTGGACCCTGCTAAATGCCATTTGAGTGATCAGGCATGTGTTGGCTGCACTGTTCACATGTGACCACACAGATGACACACAGAAGACTTGACGAATTGGGCACAAGACTCGTGGAAGTTGAAGCGAAAGTAGCTGAACTCGAAAAGCTCAAGGAAACAATATTTTTTTTTGCAGACTTACTTGTCGGGCACGAAGTTTCCACTCTAAACTTACGATCACACGTCATGATAAACAAGTGATGATCAGGGATCGACGAAGTGACAAGGGGTGATAGGGGTCCTATGTCTTGTGATTGTTAAATAAATATCTAAGTATTAAAACCCGAAATGTCAACTATTAATAAATAAAACTGAAAAAAAAAACAACTGTATGGACATGTAAAATAAAATGTGAAGTCACACTAGACAGGGCGGAGTCTAACCAAAATGTGACCAGCTGTCACAAGGACAGGTGTGAAGGTCAAAAAATCATAAAATCCGTGTGACGTAATTTATGGATACCCCCTTAACCTAAAGCAGCCCACTGCTGAACAAAGCAGCATCATCCATCATCATGTCCATTCAGCTCAACTCTCGGCAACTGACATCTAACGACTCTTGGTCGTTGTTCGGAAACCTTTCTAGAAAATGTGTGGATGGAAGATTGCTACAGCTGTTTACGTGCGAGACTCTAATAAATAAAGGATTGTCTATCTCCCTTATTTATTAAAGTTTCCCATGTGCACAGCATCACGTCGGACTTGGGTGTGGTGAGCTGCATTGAAGATTCAGATGTCAAGCCTTTGCTGAGTACGCAAGTACAGGTCGGTTGTTAGTCTTATACTATTACCAAAAAAATAATCTGATAATTTATAAAACAAAATCGCATGCACGTGAAGACCGTCGTCTGTTTATAAGCGCTTCTATAGCGGCCGACCACTGCAAGCAAGAATTGACGGGCAGATTTTTTTTTTAGCGCTAGTACATAATTATGTAGAAAGTTAGTCATCATGTGCCATGAGTAAGATTTGTTAATTACATACATATATTTTAATTTTTTGGGTTGTATTTCAAATGTTGTTTTGTTTTAATTGTAAGTAATTAAATGTGTGTAGATAAGGCCGGAAATAAAGGGTGTAAAATACCTCTTAACGAAGCCGAAAGGCACTGGTTCTCCCTGTCATTGCGATCATTTTTTTGTTGTACACCATACCTGGGAACCTTCTAGTTACGGAGATATTAGGGGTCAAAGTTCCAACTCTTTGACAAGTTTTTTTTTTTAAATACAATTTTTTAATTTAAAATTTTTACTTTAAACACCTCCACGACCCCGTGTGTAAAGTTACTTAGTTTCACGTACAGAATGCTTGGTTGACGGCTTCGTGATGAGGTGATTTACACGGTGTATGTGACGTCACACTAGACAGGGCGGAGTCTAACCAGAATGTGACCAGCTGTCACAAGGACAGGTGTGAAGGTCAAAAAATCATAATATCCGTGTGACGTAATTTATGGATGCCCCCTTAGCCTAAAGCAGCCCACTGCTGTACAAAGCAGCATCATCCATCATCATGTCCATTCAGCTCAACTCTCGGCAACTGACATCTAACGACTCTTGGTCGTTGTTCGGAAACCTTTCTAGAAAATGTGTGGATGGAAGATTGCTACAGCTGTTTACGTGCGAGACTCTAATAAATAAAGGATTGTCTATCTCCCTTATTTATTAAAGTTTCCCATGTGCACAGCATCACGTCGGACTTGGGTGTGGTGAGCTGCATTGAAGATTCAGATCTCAAGCCTTTGCTGAGTACGCAAGTACAGGTCGGTTGTTAGTCTTGTACTATTACCAAAAAATGAATCTGATAATTTATAAAACAAAATCGCATGCACGTGAAGACCGTCGTCTGTTTATAAGCGCTTCTATAGCGGCCGACCACTGCAATCAAGAATTGTTGGGCAGATTTTTTTTTTTGGCGCTAGTACATATGTAGAAAGTTAGTCATGTGCCATATCTTAAGTATGATTTGTTAATTACATACATATATTTTTAATTTTTGTGTTGTGTTTCAAATGTTGTTTTGTTTTAATTGTAAGTAATTAAATGTGTGTAGATTAGGCCGGAAATATGTATGTGACGTCATACTAGATAGGGCGGAGTCTAACCAGAATGTGACCAGCTGTCACAAGGACAGGTGTGAAGGTCAAAAAATCATAAAATCCGTGTGACGTAATTTATGGATGCCCCCTTAGCCTTAAGCAGCCCACTGCTGTACAAAGCAGCATCATCCATCATCATGTCCATTCAGCTCAACTCTCGGCAACTGACATCTAACGACTCTTGGTCGTTGTTCGGAAACCTTTCTAGAAAATGTGTGGATGGAAGATTGCTACAGCTGTTTACGTGCGAGACTCTAATAAATAAAGGATTGTCTATCTCCCTTATTTATTAAAGTTTCCCATGTGCACAGCATCACGTCGGACTTGGGTGTGGTGAGCTGCATTGAAGATTCAGATCTCAAGCCTTTGCTGAGTACGCAAGTACAGGTCGGTTGTTAGTCTTGTACTATTACCAAAAAATGAATCTGATAATTTATAAAACAAAATCGCATGCACGTGAAGACCGTCGTCTGTTTATAAGCGCTTCTATAGCGGCCGACCACTGCAATCAAGAATTGTTGGGCAGATTTTTTTTTTTGGCGCTAGTACATATGTAGAAAGTTAGTCATGTGCCATATCTTAAGTATGATTTGTTAATTACATACATATATTTTTAATTTTTGTGTTGTGTTTCAAATGTTGTTTTGTTTTAATTGTAAGTAATTAAATGTGTGTAGATTAGGCCGGAAATATGTATGTGACGTCATACTAGATAGGGCGGAGTCTAACCAGAATGTGACCAGCTGTCACAAGGACAGGTGTGAAGGTCAAAAAATCATAAAATCCGTGTGACGTAATTTATGGATGCCCCCTTAGCCTTAAGCAGCCCACTGCTGTACAAAGCAGCATCATCCATCATCATGTCCATTCAGCTCAACTCTCGGCAACTGACATCTAACGACTCTTGGTCGTTGTTCGGAAACCTTTCTAGAAAATGTGTGGATGGAAGATTGCTACAGCTGTTTACGTGCGAGACTCTAATAAATAAAGGATTGTCTATCTCCCTTATTTATTAAAGTTTCCCATGTGCACAGCATCACGTCGGACTTGGGTGTGGTGAGACGCATTGAAGATTCAGATGTCAAGCCTTTGCTGAGTACGCAAGTACAGGTCCGTTGTTAGTCTTGTACTATTACCAAAAAATGAATCTGATAATTTATAAAACAAAATCGCATGCACGTGAAGACCGTCGTCTGTTTATAAGCGCTTCTATAGCGGCCGACCACTGTAAGCAAGAATAGGGGATAATCCTAATTTTTTTCCTTTTTTCACGTGGTCATAAAATTACGGAGATATATTGAGTTGAAATGGCGCATGACGTCACTTGTAGGTAAGTTAATACATAAGTTTTATACCCACTTGTGACGTAGTAAGCCCCTACTCTCCAACTTTAATGAGTTCTAACTAAGTAATTTTTTGATATTTTGATAAAACAAAAAATACGTGTCTAATATTTTTGTATTACCTGTCTGACGGACAAAACAGAATGTCGTTTTTTTTACCCACTCCGATCCCCTATTGTTGGGCAGTATTTTTTTTTTTGGCGCTAGTACATATGTAGAAAGTTACTCATGTGCCATATCTTGAGTATGATTTGTTAATTACATACATATATTTTTATTTTTTGTGTTGTGTTTCAAATGTTGTTTTATTTAATTGTAAGTAATTTAATGTGTGCCGATAAGGCCGGAAATAAAGGGTGTAAAACACCTCTTAACGAAGCCGAAAGGCACTGGTTCTCCCTGTCATTGCGATCATTTTTTTGTTCTACACCATACCTGGGAACCTTCTTGTTACGGAGATATTAGGGGTCAAAGTTCCAACTTATTGACCAGTATTTTTTTAAAATACAAGTTTTTAATGTACAATTTTTACTTTAAACACCTCCACGACCCCCGTAATATTCAATCCCTCCATCAGCACAATGTTTTGAGTGCGTTACATCGTGTTCTACCACAAAACATGATTTTACACCCCCCAAAAAAAAAGTCGTTTCCCAGCAATAATTTTTGCGTAAAGTTACTTAGTTTCATGTACAGAATTCTTGGTTGACGGCTTCGTGATGAGGTGATTTACACGGTGTATGTGACGTCACACTAGACAGGGCGGAGTCTAACCAGAATGTGACCAGCTGTCACAAGGACAGGTGTGAAGGTCAAAAAAATCATAAAATCCGTGTGACGTAATTTATGGGTGCCCCCTTAACCTAAAGCAGCCCACTGCTGAACAAAGCAGCATCATCCATCATCATGTCCATTCAGCTCAACTCTCGGCAACTGACATCTAACGACTCTTGGTCGTTGTTCGGAAACCTTTCTAGAAAATGTGTGGATGGAAGATTGCTACAGCTGTTTACGTGCGAGACTCTAATAAATAAAGGATTGTCTATCTCCCTTATTTATTAAAGTTTCCCATGTGCACAGCATCACGTCGGACTTGGGTGTGGTGAGCTGCATTGAAGATTCAGATGTCAAGCCTTTGCTGAGTACGCAAGTACAGGTCGGTTGTTAGTCTTGTACTATTACCAAAAAATTAATCTGATAATTTTTAAAACAAAATTGCGTGCACGCGAACATCGTCATCTGTTTATAAGCGCTTCTATAGCGATCGAGCGCTGCAAGCCAGAATTGTTGGGCACAATATTTTTTTTGGCGCCAGTACATAATATGTAGAAAGCCAGTCATTTGCCATATATCGAGTATGATTTGTTAGTTACATACATATATTTGTATTTTTTGGGTTGTGTTTCAAATGTTGTTTTGTTTTAATTGTAAGTAATTAAATGTGTGTAGATAATAGGAAATATAATAAATACATTTATCTATTTAAGTATTTATTTATTATAGGTTTGTTATCGATGAAACAAATGCCCCTTTTTCGAGTGGCTATGTTAAAAAGATATGTTTATGTCTCTAGGTGGTAGTCCAAGTTCACGGCTGGCCCGTAGACAAGCCGGCCACACCGCGGCCGAACATTCCAGAATATTCCGGTCGATACGAGAACGACTTCACGCCGTTACGCTGTCTCGGGCGCGGCGGCTTCGGCGTCGTGTTCGAGGCCAAGAACAATATCGACGACTGTTCTTATGCTGTGAAGAGGATCACGTTGCCTAGGAGGTAAGTTTGCTTGCTCTAAAATATTCTAGAACATTCTGGAATATTCCGGTGGCTACGAGAACGTCTTCACGCCGCTGTGCTGTGTCGGGCGCGGCTTTCCAAGCATATAGGGAACTCGGTATGTAATAATGGTCACCCATCCACAGCTCGACTTTGGCAAGCGCGGCTTAACCTTGAAGATCAACCCGTGCGGTTGTTATTATTTAGCCGCGAGTTTCTTAAGTGAAGTTTTTATAAAAAAAAACTTCATTTCGGATAAACAACATCCATATGGGTTAGTATACAAAAAGAAAACTTATACCTATGTTAGTAAACTTATGTATCTATTTGGTAACCAGGTTGTTGTTCAAAATGCATCTTTGAACAACATCACTTAGAAAGGGAGAATCGTACCTGCCCTATGATCTTCAGGAAGGATTTGGGGTTGGTTGTTGGTTGGGTTTTGTTATTGACGTGCTTTATTTATTACGTCGGAATAAGATGCTGCTCGGATAACTGGATCAATATTAACACTTTCGGCGCTATGTTCAAATAATTCATTGTTACTATTATGTGCGTCATCTATAGCTACGTACAGCGACGAGTCGGTATGCGGGTTGTGCGCACACGAACGAATTCTCGATCCATATTCTGGGTGCCTAGCACCGAAAGTTGTTTCGCCCTGTTGCCTACAAAATAATTTCTATCTTATTGTTTAGTTTACTTATTAATAATTATCAAAAATACATTTCAGGTTTAGAAAAAATAAATAAAAGCACAAATCATTATACATTAAAGGAGCATACAATACAAAATTATCATAAATTAAGAATGAAACTACAATTTTGTCAACAAAAAGTAAAATAAAAAAACTAAATCAAATCAATTACCTAAAACCATTATTTTAGGTCATATAATGCGTGTTCGGTTAGCCAGCCTTTTAGCTTACGTTTGAAAACCAATGTTTTCAAACGTCGTCACGTCGTACGTCAGACGTCGCGCTTAAAATATCATCTAGTAGACGGTTGTATACCGCTGGACCCATTATATGTATTAACTTTCCAGATTTAGATAGGGTATGTGGGTAACCAGATAATTTATTTCTACCACGAGTACAGTAATCATGCCTATCTCCGCGTTACAGGGAATCAAAACGCGAGCGTGTACTACGTGAAGTGCGTGCGCTCGCGAAGCTGGAACACGAGCACATCGTGCGCTACTTCAACGCGTGGGTCGAGGAGCCGCCGCCGCTGTGGCAGCAGCAACGTGACGCTGTGTGGATGAGGTAGGCCTATCACATTGTACGAACTGGATTTGCACGTCATCACTGTAAAATGATCTTTGTTTTCGATTATATAAGGTTGAAGTTACGTTGCTGTCAGTGACATATCTGTCAACTACTACTTTCTGGAACAGTACTTTTTGAATTTGTAATATTAATTCGTTTTTTTTAAATCACGTTCGAAGCTACGAAGCAGACGTTAAAATTATATCTCAAACTGTCATACCGCGGTTTGGGACATTAGTTATTCCCCTTCTACCAAAATCCTCTGTTCGCCTTGGCGAGCGCTTTCCCAGTTAATGAGTAAGGAATTAATAGGTCCACTATTGTATATACAAGAAGGAAGGTGAAACACATGTTTTTTTTTTAATTATCAAAAAAAAAAACCTGTCTGCGGTTTCAAAATACGTAGTCTGTGTAGTTCATGTACAGCTGTAACTTTATAAAAAAATCATAAGTTAAATTCTTAAAACTCTTCTCTCAGAGAACTAGACGGAGTCTCATTGGCCATGACAGAAGAATACACGGCGACATCCCCACCGCCGGCCATCTCTCCGCCTAATGACGTCATGCTGAACTTAAACAAGTGTACGGAGAGCTTCGACCCACTCGACTACGAGAAGAAGCTGGAAGAACCTAGCAAGAGACTCAGGTACTTATACATAGTGGTATAAGGCTCTTAACTGCGTGTAAGTGGCCATGACTGAAAACACTGTGATGTGTCTATCGTCGGGTATCTCGCCGCCAAGTATCTTAATGAACTACGCGAAGAAGCTAGAAGACCCTAGCAAGAGACTCAGGTACTTATACAGGTTGAATTTTTCAAGTGGGTGTGGATGGCCAAAGCCGAAACTATGTGGAATAGCGAAAAACACTCAAAGAAGTCTCGAGCCCGATTTTGATGAAAACTAAAACTACATCATTGGATTTTTGAAAAATCAATATTCTTAGCCAGGAATCGACCCCGTTGATTTTGGAAAAAATACACACCCTGTATTATTACACCATTCGATAGTGTTGCTGTTAAGGATCAAAGTATGGGAAGTAATTCTTCTAAGTTTATTTAATCCCATTGAATGTTTAAAATAAATCCCTCTGTCTTCAGATCACTAAGCTGCAACGATTCATTCAGCATAGTATTCGACGAGAACGCCCCCAATTCGTCCAAACCATCCGACGTGACTCACAACTCGCTCGCTAAGCCAATCAGCGACGAGCACTCTATGGCTAAGCCAATAAGCGACGACGATTCGTTCATAGTATTCGCTCACTCCAACGAGGGAACGGAAAGAAACTCCTCTTTCGATAAGAGATTGGAGAGAGTGAAGGAGTGTGATTATAAGACTGAGAGTTCGTGTGGGAAGAAGAAGAAGGTAAGAAAGATTAAATTCTTAAATAAATGTTTACGTAATAGTATTCCTACCATTTAAAAAAAAATAATTTGTCAGGTAAATATAAATTCGATTGATTGTAAAATACTTTGAGAATAGGGGATAATCACATTTTTTTTTTATTTGTCTGTCTGGTAGATTATTGAAAAGTATTGGACACGTATTTTTTCTTTTTTCACGTGGTCATACAATTACGGAGATATATTGAGTTGAAATGGCGCATGACGTCACTTGTAGGTAATTTTTATACCTACTTGTGACGTAGTAAGCCCCCACTCTCCAACTTTAATGAGTTTTAACTAAGTAATTTCTTTGATATTTTGATAAAACAAAAATACCTGTCTAATATTTTTGTATTACCTTGCTGACGGTCAAAATAGAATTTCGTTTTCTTTACCCAGTCTTCACCCCTATTTCGGCTTAAAAGACAGAACTATTTTAGAACAGACCCATAATAAAGTGTTGTCTTGCAAACAAACCAGAACAAAGCTGTGAGATACCCTTTTTTATCTTATAAATATTGTTACAAGATACATAAATATTTACAAGGCGATTTTTCTGGCTACCAACTAGACACCCTTTTGAAGTGAAACTTCTTATGCGACTTCCAACAAGTTTAACACTACCATGTAGGGCAGAATATTTTGTATAACTCACTAAGAGATGGCAGTATTACAAGATTTGTGACTACGTAGTTCTACTAGGTACGCAAGATGGCGTGCAAACAGTCATGCATTCGACTCTTCGGTGTGACCAGCCTTTGCTCAATTTCCATGAGTAGAATAACCTCGATAAGCTTATGTAATAAAAACAATACAACAAGAAAACAACAAAATATGATTTAGAAGCTCAATAAATAACGAGAGTGTATGCGTGGCACTTGAACGCATGCGTGTAGTATTACGAAGTTTCACTTCTTCCGCGCGGAGGGACTCCACGCTTTTTTCTACCCCACAGAAAGGCCACACCCGCCACTGGTCGCTCGACATGGTAGTCCGCGACCCCGCCAGCCCCGCCGGCCCGGCCGCGCAGATGTACCTGTACATACAGATGCAGCTGTGTCGCCGCGACAGTCTGCACGACTGGCTGAGAGATAACAGATGCTGCGAGAGCCGCAATGATAAGGTGAGATATTCTTCTGCTTCTTATGGACTTTATGCTAAGGCCGCTACGCAAGTCTGCAACTTCCGTACTCCTTTAGTAGACACGCCCGGGCTTTGCTGTGTAATTTGCTCCGTTAGTGTGTCGATGGCATTGAGGAGTTCGTGGCTAAGTAATAACAGCCGAACAGGTCGATCTGCAAGGTTAAGCCGTGCTTGCCGAGGTTATTCCGTGGATGGGTGACCATCTTTACATAGGTACCGAGTTTCCTCCGTGCTTCGGAAAGCACGTTAAGCCGTTGGTCCCGGTTGTCATTTGTGGATGTTTGACAGTCGTTACGAGTAGTCAGAAGACGAATGTCTGACATCCAGTCTTACCAAGGGGTATCGTATTAACCAGTTACTGGGTTGTGGAGGTCAGATAGGCAGTCGCTTCATGTAAAATACAGATACTCAGTTGCATCCGGTTAGACTGGAAGCCGACCCCAGCAAAAGTTAGAATTTTGACCCCTAATATCTCCGGAACTAGAAGGTTCCCAGGTATGGTCCAGAACCAAAAAAATATCGCAATGACGGGGAGAACAAGTACCTTTCGGCTTAGGTAAGGGTATTTTTACACCCATTATAATAGCTTATGGACAACGGCGAGCTTAGCCCAGCATTGGGGTTTCTTACAGCAAACCTTACTTCGATTGTGAGATTTGTAAAAGAGGATATACTTATGACCATCTTCCTCTTTTTAGCCTTAGGGCGAATTTTACCAATTGAACTGAACGAGAGCAGCATATCTAAACCAAGAGCAAACAGTGTATAATTACAGAATATAGATACTGTCAGTTCTTGAACGCTGTTTAGATGTGAAGATCGCGTTCAGTTTAATTCGTGAAATTCGCCCTTAGCGTGTCGATGGCAATCTATACGGAGTTGGCCCAGAATTTCGATAGGAGTTTACCGCTATCACCAGCGTCCATCAAATTCTGTAGTGTGCAGCTATCCGGACTTATGATTTTTGTTCTATTTTTATAGGAACGGTACTTTTTTTTCGACAAAAAAAGTAGCCGATGAAACTCTATTGACCTCTTATCCATATGCGAGGTCAAATTACATTAGCTAGCGAAACTCCTGCTGGCATACTACACTGACTGCATATATCCAGCATTAGACTTGACAGCATTGACTCAGAAATGTGTTGATTGAACCACTTTATCTAACCGTCTTTCTTTCCAGGTAAAAATACTATTCAGCCAAATAGTATCAGCAGTCGAATACGTCCACCTAGCGGGGCTCATCCACCGAGACCTAAAACCGAGCAATATTCTGTTCGCGCCGGACGGGCGGGTGAAGGTGGGCGACTTCGGCCTCGTCACTGCCATGAGTGACGCGTCACAGGACGGGGAGAAGACTGAGGTCGTTGACGCGCACCAGAGACACACGTATAGAGTCGGTGAGTCCATACACAAGTATTCACAAACCCAGCATCATTATTTTCGTAGAAACCAACAGGCTATGCCAACTATCGCACTGTTGTCATGCCGCGGCCTGGGTTTTTTTACTCTTTTCGTTCAGCCGAAGGTTGAGAATCCAACGGTGCGTTTTCTAAACGCGTGAAAAGGCTCTGTTAAACTCTCAATGATAAAAAACTTGGGTTTGAAGGACTTACTAACCCTTTAAATAAATCAAGTTTGTGTGAAATAGAGTATGTATGTGATAGTCAGCCCGTGCCTTACTGCCTAACTGATTCTGCAGCATTATTTTTTGTATCTATGCAAATAAATAAAATTGAAGTGTCTTTTTTTCATATTAAAATAACCGTAAAATCTTTACTACATGCATAATGAATGCATATACGGTACATTTACCAAAGTAACATTTTTTTTCAATTTTTGTCTGTCTGTCTGTTCCGGCTAATCTCTGGAACGGCTTGACCAATTTTGACGTGACTTTCACTGGCAGATAATTGATGTAATAAGGAGTAACTTAGGCTACTTTTATATTGGAAAAATAAATAATTATTATTAAAATTAAATTGAAAAACAAACTAAATAACTTTTTTGTTAAATTCCACGCGGATGAAGTCTCGGGCACAGCTAGTATTACAATATATTAAAATAAATGTTATCTAATTCCCAGGTACCCACCTCTACATGTCCCCGGAGCAGCTGCTAGGTCGTCCGTACAGTTACAAAGTGGACATATACTCGCTCGGGCTCATACTGTTCGAGCTGCTGCAGCCGTTCAGCACCGAGTCGGAACGTGTCGCCTGCTTGCTCAGGTTGCGACAGTCCAAGTACCCGGACCAGTTTATGATGCATTATCCTCAAGAGGTAAGAATAATGGCTGCTTAAGACTCAGTATTGGAGTTATGCCCCTTTCTACGATGGGACTATTCTTTAATCACGTGTACCCCTCCCAGCATCACGTGTATTTTTATTGTTGATCAGATCAGATAACTTCAGGATCAATACTAAAAAAAAAATATTTTTAGGCAAATTCGCTTACTCGAGTTTTTAAGTAATTATTGGTAAAAATATTCTATACGTCACGTTGAATGTTTTTTTTGTTCTATGATAAAATATACGCGATTGTCACATTAATCCCCGCCGTCATTGAATTTTTCTGCCCCCCCCCCCCCCCCCCCTTTGAACTTAACGTTATTAAAAGATGAACTCTTAACACCCAGCGACACTAAATGCCTAAATATTATTACAATGTTGGAATTTGAACTGTCGGCGTTGAGCTGAAGGTCGGACAGACGGTTGTTTCTATTCATAATACAAGGTATTGTCTTGCATCCTCGTCACATTCAAGGAGGTAACTATGCTAATGATTCTCGTCCCAAATCAATAATAAAATGGGTAAGTAATTTTTATTTTTTTGTAGAATGACGGAAATCGGTAATTGTGAACCATCCGTGTTTTAAACGCGGGCCGTCTGATTCTCGCCCTATAACCCCGGTTCCACACATACAAACAATCTCAATAGTTTATTCGATAATTTCTTATTCCCTAAACCATGTTATCGGGGTTATTCTGAAATACTGATACACTTAAACAACCAAAAAAATCTGTGTTTATTAATAATTAACTACAGTACTACCGTAATTTTAATAGATTATTTATGTCTTTTGTGACAACCTCTTGAATTTTGACTAGGATGCAAAACAACACCTTGTATAAATTGAGAACCATTAACACACAACAACACACAGAAGTAGTGCGTAAGTATACTTACTGAAAGTTGATTTTTGTACCACCTTCCGCCGTCTTTCCAATTGTTGGACTTTTTGTTTCATAGATACACAACTGGAAATTTCAAACTGTCGCCGCTGTCGACCCATTACAGTACTGTAACCTACAAAGTGACGAATAATTATCTCTAGAGGCCCATAATAAACGGTAATCAACAAAAATGTTGTTACAGACGGAAGTACTAAAACTGATGTTGAGTGAAGAGCCATCGAAGCGTCCCACAGCGACAGGCGTGCGAGCTCGAGCGCCGCTGTACCAGCTCACCAACCCCGATCATCACTTCAGATTACCTGCCATGGCCGCTGCGTAAATATGTCACTTTCATTTTATCGTACTAAGAAGATGTGATGCCTTATGAAAATAAAACTATCACGTAGGTCCAAAAGTTTTTATACTTATACAAGGTGTTGTTTTGCATCCTCGTCAAAATTCAGGAGGTTGTCACAAAAGACATAAATAATCAATTTAAATAACGGTACCTAGTTAATTATTAATAAACGCTGATTTTTTTGGTTATTTATGTTTGTCAGTATTTCAGAATAACCCCCTTTAACGTGGTTTAGAGAATAAGAAATGATCGAATAAACGTTTGAGATTGTTTGTATGTGTGAAAGCGCGGTTTTAGGGCAAGAATCAGACGGCCCGCGTTTTAGACACGGGTGGTTCACACTTACCGATTTCCGTAAATAAGAAATAAAAAATACCTACCCATTTTATTATTGATTCGGGACGAGAATCATTAGCATAGTAACCTCCTTGAATTTGACGAGGATGCAAAACAACAACTTGTATATGTATTGTGATGTATGGGCCCTAGTTGCCGGAAATAAATTGAAAAGTTGCTGGTGCACACACATTACATTAATCAGAGATACGAAACTATCATGCCACTAAATTACTAAAGATTTCACTAGTAATCAGTAAAACACACAAAATCCACAGTGAAAAATTAATATTTTTGTTCAATATAGTTTCGGTTTATTTATATTTGAAGCCGGAAACCAAGGTTCGACCTTACCGTGTATCTATTACGAAAATTATTAACAAAAAAAACAATAATAAAGTTGAATAAACCAGTGAAAATGTTATAAACTTATGATAAGAGATTTAAAACTGACAAGGTCACGAACACTATCAATAACACTTGTAACGGGATATTTACCATGTGTATTATTTGTTTCGAGTTCCCGATATTTCGCCGCTGTAGCAAACGCCATGATCACGGATAAACTGAAGTTATTGCGGGTGTGTGTTTATGAGCAGACAAATCGGTCTACCCTCTTTCTTGTTCGTTTTTTGTGCTCCGTACCACTACGACTGTCACTCACAACTCGATTCTGTTCCCGAGAATCGAAACTCACTGTGTCCACTCGCGAACTTTTTACGGCAGGTTTTAAATAAATATTTTTTACTTTTTAATAATAAACATGAGAGCAGCGGTGGCCCAGTGGTGGTAGCCCCGACTTACGAGCAGTAAGCCGTGGGTTCGAACCCAGGCAGGCGCATTACTTTTGTGATTTATTTCATCACCGCTGACCTCAAAAACGGTGAAGGAAACCGGTATGTCCTAGAACTAAAAATTCTAAGACATGTGACATCTACCAACCCGCCCTGGGCCCACGTGGTGGGTTACAGCCCACTCCATCTCATAAAGAGGAGGCCTGTGGCCTATTCCCAGCAGTGGGAACATTATAAGCTGATGATGATGAATAAACATGGTAAATATCCCATCACAAGTGTTATTGATAACTTATGATAAAGTCTTAATGGTCAAAGAAATTACGAAATACATACAAAGACTTTTTGTGATGACATA
Source organism: Cerastis leucographa (assembly GCA_963082945.1). Classification (NCBI taxonomy): domain Eukaryota; kingdom Metazoa; phylum Arthropoda; class Insecta; order Lepidoptera; family Noctuidae; genus Cerastis; species Cerastis leucographa. The sequence goes on from OY720368.1 coordinate 14,265,271, forward strand.
ACATAATGTAATCATAGAAATAGGATATAATAATATCGCTTGTGCCTTTTGGATTCGCTTTTATTAGTGACATCGGGTGTTTACCCTTCATACCCAGGGTAAAAACTCGTGTGCGGGTTTTTACCCCAAGACACTCTAAGGGTAAATAATTGTCACTTGTCCTCGGTTTCTGATAATACCAGTGTATAACCGCCCTTACTAATAGGGCTCTAGTATTTATTCTGTATGATTAGAATAACTTATTGTCTCTGTATGTAAGCATTTCTTAGGCCCACTTGCACCACAAATCAGTAGCGTTTAACGCTAAACAATAGTTTTGCGTTAAATCATCATTCTGTCTCTCTCATATTGACCCGAGACAGAACAATAGTTTTAAATTTGTTTAGCGTTAAGAGCGTTTATAACTTCGGCATTTCATACAAACTTTCAAATCCTTATGCTCCGAAATGACTGAACCGATTTCAGTGAAACTTAATACGCATAAGCAGGATACATAGGTCTAAAAAGTTACTAAAAATATTATCGAAAAGTCTTTTAAAAAATTTTTTGTTTCTTCATAATTTATAATAGGTCTAATTTAGCTGTAATACTATTTTTCGAAAATGTTTTTTAGTAAATTTTTAGACCTGCGTATGTGTATGAAGTTTCATTAAAATCGGTTCAGTCATTTCGGAAAATAAGGCCTGAAAGTTTGTATGAAATGTCGTAAAGCCTGAACGCTCTTAAACGTATTTCGTAATTTGAGGTGCAATTGTGTCTCAACGCATTCTAAAGCATTTACTCTTAATTTTTTGCAGCTACTATCACTAGCCAGTGAAAAACAAACTATTTGCTTGTTTTTAATAATATTATTACTTTTGTCTATGAGGCCGTAGCTTTTTATATGTTAATTTGTAACTGTTCTAGTGATAGATCTAGTTTTGCACTATAAGTTGGTGTAAATTAATCATTTTCAACAAGATGGAATCTTTTGTCGTTTAATAAAAAAATGATGAGATATGTGTACCTGTTAACTTATCTGGCAGAAGGTTTATTTTTTGTCCCGTCGCTTTGTTTTTAGCCTGTACTATCCCACTGCTGGGCTATGCCCCAATTCCTCCCATGCGCTCTTTACCCGTGCCTCCTTGAAACAACATTAGAAAAGGTTTTATGCTGTAATAAATGTACCGGATACATTTTCTTACAATAAAATATAAATTAAATTCTCAGCTATAAAATAGATTTTTCTATACTTATTGAAAATGATTGACTATTAATAGCAATAATTAAGTAAGTTAAATAATTAGTTTTAATATCTTTGTATTAATGAACGTAAGACTGGAGCTGGGTATTGTCGGAATGTTACTGTATTTTAATATTACTATAAAATGTTACAATCAAAAGTTAAATTGATACATAAAATTATTTAGAAAAAAATAAACAAAAATGTTGCAAGTAAACCAAAGCTTTCGTAGTTGTTATTTTACCTCAAATTTTCTATAACTGGCAAAATCAATGTGAACTTTATAAACACATCAATAAGGTCGCTTTTGGATTGTTGCTGTGAGAGTTAAAGTAACTTTTAAAGAACTGCATGACTTTGTTTTATGGCTGCGTTCCACGTTTAATAGAAACGCGATTCAATGTTTTGTGCCTAACAAATCATTGCATGCGTTCCATCGATGCAAACTATCTATTAACTATTTGTCGTGGTACTTATAGATAAAATAGGGACTATAAAATGTTATAGAAAAAAAATTTAATATGTAGTTGTAACTATGAAAATATTAAAGATACTAAAAATTGTAACTTATCAATGTATTGAATACTTTTAATGTAACTTAATGCTGTGTTAGCTAAAATTGTTCTAACAACCAAGCAAGACTATAGTTTCGTACTAGTGAAACATTGTTAAAATATTGGGATTTTTATGGGATTATAAATCTCATTCTAATAATATTTCCTATTGTAATATATTAGTTAAGTGGAACAATAAATGAATGATAATGTAATATTTTGTTTGTTTTACATACCCGAGCCCGAGCGATAAAATTCCCGCTCTAGCAAGTTACGGTTCTTTTTTTAATTTTAAGTAGGCTAGCGGTTGGTCGCCAACTCCTCTGATGTGAAGCGATGATAAGGCCTAGGGTAGAGCACGCTTTCCTAGAAGAAACTGTCGGGAAACACAGAAATCGGTCGCTCGCACTGGCGACAACGAGTTGGTCGTACGACAATGCCATTGTGTCCAAACAGAACTGTCGTCAGTCGTCAAGATGGCGTTATCAAAGCCCAATATGCTTTACCTAAGTGAAAACTGTTATTTAAGAGGAGTATTACAAAAAAACGCGAGATTGCATGGTTTCCTCGATGAAATTGGATATCTTCCGTTAGTTGCATGAAATAACAATTACATGTTACAAATAGTTCGTTTTCTCTACTACAATAAGCTCAGAGTGAATTTTAGATAACTTATTTACTTATTGAGTAATAATCATTCTCCCGATGCATGTTTAGGCAAAAACTCACGGAGACATGATTTGGGAGCTCTAATTTGTAGATTCTATTGAATATTGAACATCAATTTTTTTTTATTTATGTCCCTAATATCCTATACTTTAATAATCACAGAATAAATTTTCGTTATATGCCTTTCATGTAAGGAAAAAAAAATTGTACACAATTCAATTATCGACCAAAAAGGCTGCGAAACAAGCCTCAATATCTCCGAAAATCTACATCATTTTGAAGTAAAATTTACACCAAAATTATCATCAACACTTGCTTAAATTACACTATTTTTTTTACTTTTTAAATCGCTACTATATTTTTTTAATTAATTAAATAAAGCTACCATATATTTCACTGCGCCGGCCATCAGCGATCAGTATTGCGCGAGCGCTTGTCGAGGAAGGATCTATGTCAGTTCATTTCGCGCGCTGCTCGTGTCGATACTATCGTGGTGTGCGTTGAGTGCCGTATAAATGTTGCTTGTGTGTGCGTGCTAGCGTATCGTCTACTACGACCGCAGCTCTTGATCGTTGTAAGTATTAACTTTCGTATAGTATAATATTTCAATCAGTATAAATTTTGCACGTTATTATTTATACCAGATAATATACTCATCATAGTTATTTTGATTTTAGCTGAGGTTTCTTACCTGTCGAAATGGCGAAAAATAAATACAAGTATCAATGCGTCACTAAACGTAAAAAAAAGAAATATCTTTTCTCTGGAGAAGGCAAGAGAAGCAAGGTAAGGTATAATTTTATATAATATTCTAATCACATATTCGGTAGCCCGCTATCATTGTACCTATTCGTAGAAAGTTCATTGTCCCCGGGCGTAATCTAAACATTCATAAAGCATTTTGTTACCATTAATTAATTTAATTGACCTTATACATAATAGAGAACCACGATAAGAACAGATCTATGTGTACAGAAAAATGAGTAGGTATTCATGCTTTATAATTCTTAGAGAATGAAAAAACTAGGTACTCCGGAGAATACTGTTGCTTCAACCTCAAGTAATCTCGTCGAAACGATGGATATGGTGAGAGACAATTTTTACCATTTTATCTATAGATGTGGAGAGAATAAGTTCGATAGTTTTTTTAAGTCTTTATCACACTGGAGCCGAGCTTTTCAAAGTGAAAATACTTAAAGTTTAGTTTTTAATCCAAGAAAATATCACTTCTAGGACGAAACTTCATGAATTATCTATGTACAGTTGCGAGCAATGAAATATACACATGCTTTTGAAAGTGTTTTTTTGTGCTTTCACTTACATAATTAAATAACATCTTTTCTCAAAGTAGAGACGACAGAGACGAGACGAAGACGTAGTTTCACGAGAAAAACGCTTTAATTTTTTTCTTAATGCATTACTCTTTATTAGCCGTGCCTGTTTTACCATGCTTGCTTATTTTATTTTTTAGAATCTGGAACACCAGTTTGAGAAGCGAAGAAAAGAGAAGCCAAAAATGCCCGTAGTTTGATGAAGCAAACCAAACGCACCCGCAAGTGCATTAATTTTGGTCAAAAAGATTATGGTAGCCAATATCAGCGCCCAGATATGAGCGCAGAAGATTATGAGAATGGAAAAACTCTATTTCTGAAAAATCGTCAAGATCAATGTGCAAATCGTCACGAAATAGAACGAGCTACTATTTTACAAGCTGAAAGCGCTTTGTGGCTGGAGTTACGTCGATGCATTGTTACGGCATCAACATTTTCAAAAATATGTAAAAGACGGCCTAACCAAAATTCTGCTCCTATTGTTAAAACTATTTTATATAGTTATAATCTAGATAATGTCTCATCTATCAAACATGGTAGAGACAACGAACCCGTAGCACTAGCCCAATTGAGCAAACAAGAAAATATTATAATAGAACAAAAAAACTAAAACGTTTTAAATTTTGACGACCAATTTTAGATTTTGAATATGTTACCCAAGTTACAAGCTTTTTATGAAAAGCTCGATCATTGCCGTTGCGGCAAATATTTTTCTAATCTAAAAATATGGTAATTGACTGTACCGAATAAAAAAAATTGTTTAACATTTGTATGATTAATTCATTAAAACAGGTTGCAACCGTACTATTTATTGATTTACACACACAAAATATATAAGACAGACATATTTGTTTGTCAAATATCGTTATAGAATGCGATGGTATAAAGGTATTGTTTATTTTTCAAAGAAATTTGATCAAGCACACCTGAATGCTTGTTTCATGTGGTCGGCTTTTACTTTCTTGTAATCATCATTAGTAAATGCGCTGGTATACATTGTTTTACACTTGAGACAGACACCTGAAATCATAAATACTAGAGTGAACAATTAGCGCTAATTAAAAACCTTTATGGTTTGCGCGCAGGTAGTAGTGATTCCTGGACCTGGGTGTAAAACACGTGCGTTCGTTTTTGACCGCGTTAGGAAAGTGATATCCAAGATGACTTGAACGATTTTTTTAATTAATACGAACAGCGCTGATTATAATATTCTCCCTCTTTTAAAATATCTCACAAAAGTACTTTTTTATTATTGTCTATAGTACCATATAAATTCCATTTCTGTGCTACTGATAAAGTTTAACAATCGATTACTGCGTAACAATTAAAATATTATGTATACATACATCAACACTAAGAATCTTAAATAATTTAAAATATATCCAAATAAATTTATTCCATATTTTGAAAACTTGTACAACGGAAGATCAAGATCGTTTAGTCGGAATACTTGCAGTAAAATGGTGCGAGCGAGAGAATAGAATGAAAGAAAGTGTTGCTCGCGTAAGTCGCCGCCCGCTCGGTGCGTAAAATACCTAAATTACCGTAAAGCCGAAATGTAAGAGGGCTCTTAAAGCATTTATTAACGAAGAAATAAATATATAAACGTGAACGAGTTACAACAGATATATAAAGGTAGGATGAAATTTTTTGGTCTCATTTTAATGGCACTAATCTAAAAACGTATTCCCATACGTCCCTCTAAAATCCCGAGTGGGACGATCGGGAACAAAATTTAATATTATATTTGTAAATTCCCGTTCGTCCCACCAAGGGGGCGAAGTCGGTGGGACGAACGGGAATACACGCCGCTCTCGCGTGTTGCATGTGAACAAGCACGTACACGAAAAATAAAGACCAAATTTTAGAAACTAGATGACCTCGACTGCTGAGCATAAGGTTCTGGGATTTCCAGGTCGTGCGAAGTGTAATTGGGTTGGTTTATCAGAAATTTCTCAGTACCAGCTCCGGAGTCTAGATTTGTGCCCTGTTGATCAATAAAATCGGAATATTTTTATTTCACATAGGCCTACATGGGCACTTGTAAAACGTCAACAAAAAGGTGCTCGGTTCGGGTTGGTCGTTTCCTATGGAGAGGAGTTGATGGGGCAATAGGCTCGCCCCTATTACAACATGGCACTTAAAATCATCAGGCGAAATGTAGGTGTTCTATTAGGTACACCTCTGCTTAAGTCTTAAGGGATTGAAGGTGTGATGTTATGTTCATGTTGGATGAGCTCAGTGTTTCAGACTTCTCCGGGAACTCGGAGGCTCATTTAAAATGCTGACAAATATTCTTTGTCAAGTCATATGTTGTTTGCGGAAAGGTAAACAAAAACAACAAATCGATAAAACCATAACTTATATTTAAATACAAATTAATCGTCACCAAATAAAAATAAAACATTTCTATACATTTATATTTCGATCACATACATAATACTTCAGTTAATACTATTATTAAAACTAAATGTGCTTTTAGCATTATAAACATTTCCTTAATAAAAAATAAACAAGCTTAAAAGAAAAATAGATACCTATAGCTATTGCTTATTATTTCCATCTGGCTCGCACACACTATGTAAGAGCGAGATGCAAATAGTGGAGACGCCATTACTTCAATCAATTTTGTTAACAAAAGGCATTTATTATTTACAATGGAACGTTGAATTGTATGAACATTTTAAAGCAGTCCCACCAGAAGTATTCACAAATTCAGATCTTTACTATTTTGTTTACAATGGGTAGGAATAAAACAAGGAAAAAGGTCGTGGTTTAATAAGAACAGCCGCTAGGTCGATCTTTAGGTTCAACCGCGCTTGCCTAGGTTGTTCCGTAGATGGGTGACCAGTGTGACCAGCCATTACATACCGAATTTCCTTCATGCCTCGGGAAGCACGTTAAGCGTTGGTCCTAGCTGCCATTTGTAGATATTTGACAGTCGTTATAGGTAATCAGAGACCCTGACAACCAGGTTTCTCAGCCAAGGGGTATCGTATTACACCGTACTAACTGGGTTGTGGAGGTCAGATATGAAGTCGCTCCATGTAAGATACTGGTATTCGTAGTTTAGAAAAGGCTAGGCAGATGATGATGGGTAGGTAGAATCTTGATTCATTATTTTTAAAACACCTAAGTATAAAGTTATTTCTACAAACAATTTAAGTATAAATCTATTGTTTAAAATAAACAAAATGTATATCGGTTACTGCACGATTACATAAATGAATTGCACGCACAAACGAATAGACTTATAAGGTTGCAGATAATCGCTAAGCCAAGACCTTCATCGATGTTCTTTGTATTTTAGTTTCTTCTGAAAGATAAACATATAGGTGTATTACAATTTGAAAACGACAGTACAAGTTTATACTAATGCATTAAGAGGAATTTAAAAATCCATACTTTATCCATACCTACTTCCAAACTAATATTATTAATGCGAAAGTCAATCTGTTTGTTTGTTACCTGTTCACGACTAAACGGCTGATCAGATCGTAATGAAACTTGGCAAGGATTAGATTATGACCTGAGGAAGCCTGCATGCACCTCTGACACCTCTGTCAACGCCATTGGCGAATACAATCATGATGTTATGCGTTTAAAGAAACTGGATATTAGTTGTATAATAAATAGTGATTATAAAACGATGTTACCAGCTCTTTTGACCTCATTAGAAGATATTTACATTCTGAATACCGATTATATTTATTTTAGTGTCAACCTATAATATCAATATTTATAGGTTTTTAAACACTATCGAGTTTCTAACTTTTTATATAAAATTTGAAACGTGTAAGCTGAAATAAATAGTGAACTGTGAAAATATACCTAAAATTAAAACGTAAGATTATCGTTATTAAATATTAACATTTAATTTCATTATTGTCTTTACTTCCTCTTGAAAAAAAAAACACTACATTAATATTATTTTAATCCTGTATATTTCAAAAGGACACTTCGCCAAACTCGAGTTTCACACTCTATGTTTGACATTATTCAGAAATGCATCTACAGAGAATGCATTACATCTGATTCATCATCACCATAATCATCATGAGCCTATAATGTTCCCACTGCTGGGACACACGCCTCCTCTCTATGAGAGGGAGTGGGCTGTAATCCACGAACGCGGGCCCAGTGCGGGTTGGTAGATGTCACATGTCTTCGAATTTTAAGTTCTAGAACATGCCGGTTTCCTCACGATGTTTTCCTTCACCGTTTTTGAGGGCAGCGGTGATGAAATAAATTACACATAGTAATGCGCCTGCCTGGGTTCGAACCCACGGCTTACTGCTCGTAAGTCGGGACTGCCACCACTGGGCCACCGCTGCCACTGCATCTGATTAATATTTTAAAATTAGTTCAAAATGAGAAAAACAAAAATATTGTCAGGTAGAACATGTGCCTCTCAGCTTCCTTAACAGTGGTTTAACAACCTTTACAAACCCAATTTTAAATATTAAATTTAACTCTTCGGGAATAAAATTATACTTGGTTAATGTGCATTAAAATAAAAATCTATCAAGAAAATCTTGAATGTTGGCTGACTACCTATTCTAGACTTAATTTAGTATTGGTCATTTCCAGTACAATAGTATTATATTACATAAACATATAAAAATACGATTATCAGATATCACATTTGTAAACGAGATAATATTATTATACAAGTTATTACTGACACATAACTATTATACAGGTAAAGAACATTCCAACTGCAAACCAAAGACAAAATTAGTTTTAAATAAATTAATCTGAAGTTGATATGACAACACTTTTAAATGTCGCCAGTATCATGCTTGCAGTGAAGGAAAGAGTACTTGTTTGTTTGTCACTTCAAGCACAAAGTACAGAGGCTGATATAATGCGAAAGGAATTATCTACCAGTCTACCTTTGGGTGTTGCAGAGATAAAGAGAGTACGCTGTTGTTGTGTTTCCAATAATATTTTCGGAAAATGTTACATTGTCACATTGTGCATGAAAAGATAAGTTTTGTGACTGACGATGGTTTTTATACTGTAAGCGCGGCTTTTACTTGACCACTGAAAGCCCGGTTGATGCAATGGATAAATCAAACCATATTTTGTCATTGGCTTGAAGTTTACATGAAGTTTTAATTAATACAATCTTAGGAAACAATTAAATTTTCAGATAGCTAAAAAGCATAGGAGCTTGATTATCACAAATGAAACGTAGGGGTTTTGTCCAAAGACAAATAAGCACACGATTTTGTTTAGAAGACAGTTGAACTGAGCAGTGCGATTCTAAATCTAAAACAATCACTACTATAACAAAATAATTACATAATAATCACATTTAAAAATAAAGATCTTAGAATTAATTTACATTTTGAAAAAAGATTTCTAATTCGAATATTTCATTCTAATTTTATACAAAAAATGTTAATAACAATAGCTTAGTTCTAATTTCAACATTCTAAATTTAAATTCCCTGTCAACTCTTATTAAAACTATGACTCGTATTGTTATTTTGTAGAAAACTTGGAGTCTTACCCTCTTTCACAATTCTTAAGGCTTGCAATACTCTTGCTGTATCCAATTCTTTTTCTGAAGCCTTTTCGTTGTCCAGGCAAATCTCTGTCATTCGACCGTTGAACTGTTCTAGAACTTTGACTCTGTAGTCTATGGACGAGGCAACGGGATTAGCCGTCAACCATAGATTTTCTAAGAAAGGAATTTTGCAAATATGCTGGACTTCTTCGACATCGGTTATGAGATTGCAGCTCAAATCGAGGCTTTCCAAAGAGTATAATCGCGAGAAACCTTGGAGGCTTTCAACTCTGTTTTGTGATAGATCTATTCTGACTATGTTGCCTATCTTTTCATGCCAGTTTTCGCAGGCTGCGAAGCTGTTCATAGAGAGATTTAGTACTCTCAGCTCGTGGAGGCAGGAAATGTCGCATAACTCTTTTAGTTTGTTGGATGATAGGCTTAGATGTTGGAGCTTCGGGACCAGCCTTATGGCCCAGTCTACGTTCTGTATGTTGTTGCTCGCGAAGTTTATTAGGGACAGCTTCTTCCATTTCTGTTGACAAAAATACGGAAATATTTGTGTTGGATTTCTCAACATGCTAAAGTTTACTATAGAGGTAATCTAATTATTTCTTTGTTGTGAGTCTGTAGATTCAAATAATGCTTCACTAATCTATTCTTAAATCTTGACACAAAAGTTTTAGGCCATCTTAGCATATCTAATGTACAGTTTGCTACTACAATTATTTATTGTTTTACTCAAAGTTCCAGAGAGGAACTCAGGAATTGGGGACGGTGTTGGCTGAGTCTTAAGCTATGCTATTCAAATATGAATGAATCATTGCTGTTCTGGTCTATAGTTAAATTTTATGGCTCGATTCTCGGTTGGACAGCACAATTGTATTTTCCCTTTAAGAAAATAATTATGTGTAGGTGCGTAGTACACGCAACCGGTGTGCGTGTCTGACCAGGTGTATGAAAGTTCGGCGAAAGAAACAAAACATATTTATTAGGCACATGCCACAAGTGCACTCAACAAAAAAAAAAAAGTGGACGAGACAAAAGGAGTACTTATGTACGGATCGTGGCTAGTGGCATTCTGTAGTTTATGCCAACCTCTATGTATAGGAATAAGGAGTGTATTTATGATTTAAAATAGTTATCCAAGTAATTCTACATGTGGGCCTAATATACAACATCTGACTTCTAATACAAAGGCAAAGTATCTCCCTCTATATTAACGCAACGGTCTAATGTTTTTTTTATCAATTTGATCCTAAACATGAGCCGCGCTGCTATCAGTCCGCACTGAGCTGTGATGTGCGACCTATTTGGTGCAGATAATTATAATAATTATGTTCTGATAAACCTATTGACACTTAGCCCACGTGCGGCGAGGTCGCGTAGCTTGATAATGATGTACTGATTTGTTATATTTGTAATGGGAATTTACGTTGTAGTATCACTATCGAATACATCGGAATTAATACGTTTTCTAAATGTTGATGGCAACCTCATTGGATCATTAATCAAACTTATCATTACTAGCACGTATGATCGTCCCACTGCAGGGCAAAGGCCTACCTACCGTCCTTCCAAGTCTCTCTGTCCAGACTCCAAAGACTGCCGAATACCGATTCTTGTTTTCATCGGTGCTACTAACAGGCAATAATGAATTATTAGGATAATATAGTAATGTTTCGTCATTCCCTGAAGGATTCGGCGTATCGTATCTATTACAATCAAACGGCCACATATCTAAAATCCTAGCTACGACCGTTTTTCCTCATGGAAAATCCGATAACAGTGTCCAACCAGAACCAAAAGCCACTAAACTACATTACAGATAACAGACAGACAGATTAATAATACTATGTATAGTCTGTTTGGATTATCCGTCGATTTTACGACTAGGTAATAATATACTTTTTTCCATAAAATATGCAAATAGTAGTAGGTTACCACGTGTTCAGGAAATCCTTCGAAACACGACATAGATTTTAATAGGTAATAAAAAAAAAATACCATGCATTTTGACCGTGTAGGTATTGCACTTCTGTATTTTGTAGGTTCACTGGTTGATTTACTGAATACGTGAGACATCAGACATGATGTCATACCGATATACTCACAATATACGAGTAATCGAGTCCTCATCATAAAATGAACTACCTTCAAATGATTACTTATGTATTTTAACCGGTTTGCATAACGGCTTATCGAATTGAAGCCTACAATATGCATGAGACCTAGACATAGAATGAACTACATTTTAATAAGCTTAGACGATCCACATAATGTAATGCTAAATTCTAAATGTAAGTACTATAAGTGTCTTCAAATCTAACTTAATGTGTAGGTACTATGGTACACCCCGTCAAGCCGTTGGTCATCATCAGCCTATAATGTTTTTTTTTTAAATCGTTGCCCCACACTAGGAATTTCTCCTGCATCGTGGGTGCGTTTACAAACGTTTAAACTCACATACACAAACAGCCAGACCCGGAACATCTATCTGTAGGCCATAGAAATATTTACGAGATTAAATCTTTCCTACACCTTCGCTATTCGTCTCTGATTAATTTCGTTGCGTGATCCAAGACAGTTTTATTTTTTGTCTGGGACTTATCCGAGCTTCATTGGCTCGGCGCTTTTCTGGTGGTCGACACTATTGATTCTGGCTTTTAGGAGTTGCAGTGGTTTGGGAATACCTCTGCCTAACAAACAGGAAAACAGGACTGACGCTATGTAACATAACGCTTATAGCTCTTAGTCGTTTGGGTATCGTGTTGGCTCAACTAATCATAAAATCAATAAAGGTTTCAATGTCGTCGTTGATGCAAGTATCTAGAATAACGTATCTTTATGGCTATTATGCATACATTGTCAAAAAAGGACATGCCATTTGCGATAAGAAATCTAAACGTTAGATTAAGCCTTCAAATATATTGATTTAAAAGAATCTTGTTATTACAATATGCGAGTATGACAGTTTTAGATTGTGCAATAAAAGCTAGGCGGCTTAAGCCGATTACCCGTCGAAAGCTGTGATGACCTTAGAAAAAGTTTGTCTTGATAGAGCGTTGACCAGGACGCGTAGCATGTCCACTGTAGAAACGAGTTTTGTCTTCGAAAGAATCGACATAATGACAGATAGACAATGAGAATATGTCACTTTGTCGATTCTTCCGTCGACATAGCCCGTTTTAACGGCGGTCATGCTACGCGTGCTGGTGGCCAACCGACGTCTTAAAGCAGTATTGTTTAATCTTATTCTAGAGTAGGAAAGATATAGCGCTAGACGTCCTCAATAGCGCCATGTCTTTCCCAAACTGGAGTAACATTAAAACAGACGTCATGCCCCCCCCCCCTGTATACATAGTAATATCTTCCTTTCCTAATTTCCATGTGTCATATTATAAAATAAACGACTGGGTACTGTACCTACTTTTATGTTAAGTTTTTATGGACACGCTTATTTCAAAATAGGCTTCACGAGGTACGGGACGGTACTAGAATCCGTCTAGCGCTACATGGTCCACTTCTATCTTGCGGACTGGCTAACAACAGTACGAGTTGTTCCCATACAGATTTTGCATATACAAGAGAAGAAGCGTTAGATAACATAATAGAATATTATGTATTCAATGTGCTGCTGACTCATCTATGTAAAATACGTCCTCTTTCGAGGCTAGTAGGCCTAACACGAACGCGCGGAAGTAGGTTAGATAACGTTACGTAAATTCATTTCATTTTTACCTTTAAAAATACTTGTTTTGAACATAATATTCATCTAAATCTAATAGTAATGTAAATCTAAATTTTTCTAAAGGGGCTTGTCGCAAAAAATAAAAACCGGCCCAGTGCGAGTCGGAGTCGCGCACGAAAGGTTCCGGACCATTTTTTTTTTATAATAATTTGCAAAAATATTTTTAAATATTTATTTTATTCTGTTTTTAATATTTGTTGTTATAGCGGCAACATAAATACATAATCTGTAGACATTTCAACTGGCTAACTATCAAGGATCATGAGATACAGCCTGGTGGCAGACGGACGAAGGGACGGACAGCGAAGTCTCAGTAAATAGGGTCCCGTTTGACCCTTTGGGTACGGAACCCGAAAAACAAAATGGTCGAGATTTTTCAGTGCAAATACAGTCGATCGTACTAGGGTCTCGATTCTATTTTTATCTAATTCGCGTATTACTTGCTCGCATTACCTGAACCACTTATCTATAAAATTTATTACAATAGCCGTAGTATGGTTGAATACTTAAGTGAATATTAAATGTTCTCAGTATTGATTTCTTTTTACATTATAAATGCATGATGACGCGCAGTATCTTTGTTTTATGTTCTATACAATTTATGAGTTGACGTCAAAGAACTTCGTCATATTCGTATTTTATCTATACATATAGTTGGGACGATTTAAATATTATTATCTTTTACAAAAATTAGAGGACATTATATTATTATGAAGGACGTTATACACATATGACTAAAAGAGTGCTGAATATAAATGTATGAAGAGAGAGAGCAAGACCGAGGAAACGATGGATTGTGGGAGCAATGATATGACAGAAAAAACCGGCCAAGTGCGAGTCGGACTCGCCCACGAAGGGTTCCGTATACCATTATTTATAAAAACGAGCAAAAAATCTTTTTTGTATGGGAGCCCCCATCAATATTTATTTTATTCTGTTTTTAGTATTTGTTGTTATAGCGGCAACAGAAATACATAATCTGTAAAAAATTCAACTGGCTAGCTATCACGGTTCATGAGATCGCTCGCAGCGAATTCTCAGTAATAGGGTCCTGTTTGACCCTTTGGGTACGCAACCCTAAAAAGAGTTAATGATTGCGTGACGGTTGACACAGGAGAATAGAAGAAATAACCGTGTTGCGCCGACCACAAGTAATACGGGCACTTGAGCAGGAACAACGCGGGCATGTAACAAGAACAGGATGCATGCACATGATGACTTTCATCAAGGATATTTAGTACCTACTTTGCACAGGTCATCGTAAAGTTTTGTTGTTTTGCATTTTTTTAGATTTTGCAAAATCCTAATCAGGAAAAAAATAATGCTAGGTCATTAACCCCGAAGCTTGGAAATGTTCAAAACAAATTTCATTGACGTTATTAATATGAGAAGACCACGATCCAAAATTATGTATGAGTTTCTTAATTTAAAAAAAAGCCGGACATTAGGGGCATTGTTTTTTTTTCTGTCGGGTAGATTATTGAAAAGTATTGGACACGTATTTTTTCTTTTTTCACGTGGTCATAAAATTACGGAGATATATTGAGTTGAAATGGCGCATGACGTCACATGTAGGTAAGTTTTATACCTACTTGTGACGAAGTGAGCCCCCACTCTCCAACTTTAATAAGTTTTAACTAAGTAATTTTTTGATATTTTGATAAAATAAAAAATACGTGTCTATTATTTTTGTATTACCTGTCTGACGGACAAAATAGAATGTAGTTTTCTTTACCCAGTCCGCACCCCTATTTCAAGTCGGACTCGCCGAGGGTTCCCTACTAATTTGTATTTTGTAAAGATATAGTCTTTTTAAAGATTAAGGGTATGTTTAAGGGTATTTTTTAAAGATATATTCTTTATAATCTATGATGATGATGAGTCTTGATTTAATTACAAATGTATAGTTTTTAGAATTTTGCCTGAACTTGTCGTATAAGGGTGTCACCACACCAATCGATCGAAGCCATCGATCATGGTAGAATGGATTAGTCAACGTCAAATGGATTGATGGTCGATCGTCGGTCAATCGATTGGTGTGGTTAACACCGTAGTGTTATCTACTTACAACAGTGTCAGCTATGCTGGAGGGGTCTTTATGCAGGATATCGACAAGTAGGAACTCATTTAGTGACACAACGCTCGCTGTTGACACCGATAGACTCACTAAAGTATCACGGAGGCCACCTGAAGAAGAAAAATAAAACGTGAGTAAGGCAAAAACATGGCTGGAATAACCGAAGAGTAGGCAGATGTGCACGAGTACACCTAGTTACGTATAATAAGTCCCATGTAGTGGGAGGCGAACGTATTGCCATCAACCAGGCGCAAATCCAGGCTGCTACTGAGAGATTCAGATGGATAACCCTAAAGGCCGATACAGACTTTGCGAGGCATGCGCCACGAACGGCGCACAACGAAGGCCTATGGCTGTCTACACATTGAAATTTCTAATCAGTAATTTTAAAGAAAAAACCGCTTTGAATGTTTAGAAAAGCGGAAACAGCAGATTTAATTACCAATGAAAAATTTCAATGTGGAGGAGTTTGGAAATAATGTACTGAAAATGTGGTAAGCATTTGTCCATCTATGTCCCTTCCAGCCAGTATTATTTATGTTATCTTTATTAATTCACATTTACTCACTATAGTGAACGAGTGAGAGTGAGTAAATACTAGCCGTGAGACTTGTTAATACACCATTTAATTCGAGTTAATTATTCCATTGTTTTAAAATAATCATAAGTTGTTAGTTTCTAGCAAAGTATAAAGATATAACTTTGACGACACGTAATCGACACGTGATCCCCGTAAGGAACAAATATTTGTTTGACCTACACCTAGTTGTCCCGGGTCTGACTGTTTGTGTATGTGAGTTTAATTGTTTGTAAACACACCCACGATACAGGAGAAATTCCTAGGGAAGGGGCAACATTGTTGAAAAAAAATGGAATTGTACCTTTACCTGATTGCTATACTTAAAGAAGGCTGCATATTACAACTATTTAATATTCAAGGCTTTATATCGTCATCCATCTCAATACAAAGCATCATAAAAAAAACTAATAGAGACTCTCGAATTTAAACCTATTATAAATAGATAAAATAGGTCTACCACTCTAATATGATTTTGACATCTATTTCAAGATTTTCTTGCAGACAGACATAAACAAACAATGATACGTATCGAGACATAGTTTGTTCAATGATAACAACTATATCTCAGGCTTCTGATTAATCAATAACTACTTGAGTTACTAACTCTACAAGAATGTTGTTAAAGTAATATTTTCCTTTACTAAATGAGTTTATTTGTATTTTTCTCATAGATCTTTCACAGTTATAGATCATGCATTCATGTTTTTATAATAACATCGTCTAAGCAGAAGCGTAATGCTTTTGAACAGCTTATAAATGTTGTATTGCTACAGGCATAATGTGTAAGTGATTCCATTCTAATTTCTGTTACGTACCATGAATTACTGAACCACAATATCTACTTATGTATATGTAGCCTTGAGACAGTTACTCTACTATTATACAGCACACAAGTACAGTACAACAACAGTACAAGTACAGTAGTTACAATAGTTACTATTAAATTATGTAACTGTCTGACAGTTACATAATTTTACTAAACATGTTCACGTGGCTAAATAATAACAGCCACCCGGGTCGATCTTTAAGGTTAAGCCGTGCTTGCCGAGGTTGGTCTGTGGATGGGTGACCATAATTACATACCGAGTTTCCTCCGTGCCTCGGAAAGCACGTTAAGCCGTTGGTCCCAGCTGTCATTTTGTAGATCTTTGACAGTCGTTACGAGTAGTCAGAAGCCAAAAAGTCTGACATCCAGTCTTACCAAGGGGTATCGTATTACCCAGTTACTGGGTTGTGGAGGTTAGATAGGCAGTCGCTTCATGTAAAATACTGGTACTCAGCTGCATCCGGTTAGACTGGAAGTCGACCCCAAGATAGTTTGGGAAAAGGCTAGGCAGAGGATGTTGATGTTCAAATTATGATTAGTATTTTAAGTCAAATATACAGGGTGTAACGGAAAGGGTATAGTGTACCTACATACTTACCTTTAACTATGGACGTGCGGTCTCACAGGCCGCGTGCAGTTTGTGATTCTCGTGTTCATCTCCTCCCGCGTACCCTACGCGTGTGCCGGCCTCAGTAGCTTCGGTTTTAGTGGCGAAACGACAGTTAAGAATGAAGGTTACGTCGCTGGCTGAATACTGCGTGAGTTATTTCGCTTTATATTTTGAGAGCGGTCTGTGAGACCGCGCGTCCACATTTGTGTTATAAATTGACGCTGATGGTGATTTTGTTTGTTTTAAATTTTATAAGCTGAAATGTCAAAAAAACTATCAACCAACAACTGCAGGCAAACGAACATCGAGTTCGTCCACTCAGATTGCCAGTAAAATATTGCGATTAGATGATCCTTCTTTTGAAGACGAGTGTCAACGATTGCTTTTAGAATCGGATCAGTGCGACAGTGATGAGGATGTTGATGATTGTTTGTTTTATGAAGCTGACATTTTAACAAATCACTCGAGTGAACAAGAGATTATTCAAGTGAGTGGTAGTACTACCAGAGCTGACGGTGATGCCTGCAATGCTCTAAGCCGCTATGCAAAGACTGTCAATAAATATGACCAAGTTGGGCCCTTGTCGAAATTTTTATGCTTAGTTTTGAGAAGATTACGTTAAGTTTTTTATGTTCTTTGTTCTTTATATTTTATTGTAAAAGAAGTTAAACTAACTAAAAAAGTCATTTTCCTCTGGTAATATCCCTATAAAGTGATCTCAAGCGAAAAAGTCTGAAAAGCGCCTTTGATTGTTATATCGTTAGATTTAGTTTATAATAAATACATTTTTCATTAAATGACATCTTTTATTTACACTTAGTAAATCTTCTAAGGGATAAAAACAAAAAATTATACAATACTTACACATCAAGACAGAAACCCGTAAAGATAGCGGTTTCTGAGGCCGCACGTCCATAGTAGTGTTACAAAAATGGAACGCCCTTAGTTAAAGGTTAAGGGTGCGCTACACAGACCATCAAATTGATGAACATGTTTCTCCATCGGAAAAAAAAACGTCGTAATCTTTCCGTTACACCTGTATATATCATGTTTTTGACTTTTATTACATTCATCAATGAAGACAAACGCTAGCTACGCTAAGTAATAAATAAGTGATTAAATTAGCACTCACCAACACTCTGTATACAAGCCATAGGCACACCAAGAATCTTCAACTCCACCAGTGATTTAAATGGTATCAGATCAAAGTGCAAATCATTTGGCACTATGTTACTCGTACCCAGCTTCTCGTAACTTCCCTCAATGTTAAGGGACCGTAGTTGGGAGCAAAAGTCCAGTACATGACTAAAGTCATACATCTGGTCTTGCCTCTCCATCGGAGGACATGCCATTTTTAACCTTTCACTAATTGCGTGTAGCTGAAATATAAAGGGAAGACATGCATGATTTGAGGAAGAGAAAGTAGGTTGAATACAAAATAGGTTTGTTTGAATGACTAATCAGTAAAAATGATGTATGCAAGAAATTTATTTTCTCTAACGGACTGCTTCTAATGCTACAATATACGGTCATAAGTTTAGTAGTTGACTAGTAAGTTTACTAGCAGAGAAAGTTTGTTGTTTTCTTATTTGATAACTGCTGTTGAGTTATGTAATTATGTCTCAAATGTTAAAAAAAAACTTGTACAATAACAAATCTTAAAGCCTTGAATGACTAATTATTTCTTAATCATTCCTAGATAATTGATGGCTTGTTATTGTTGTACTTACCTCTAGAGGTGTAAAATGATGTGACCTCTCATCCTGTAACAGCTTATCACCTTCCAAAAACAGAGTCTTTGCTAAATCTTGTAGCAAAAAGAAAATATCATACAAATGGAAGTCTAGGAAGTGAGCGAACTCGGACGGCATTGTGAGTTTTAAATAGTTAAAAACATTCTTCAAGTATTCGTTAAGGCCCTCTCGTCTCTGCTCCACAAATTTCGGAGTTTTGTTGCGAATAACCTTCTTAGGCGGAAGCAGTTCTTTCGCGACCCCATGGTCCACAACCAACTTCTCGTGCAGCTCCACAAAGTCACTGTACCGATGCAACACGTTCCAACGCACTGACCCCACTTTAACAGTTATTCTATAATAAGTAACATTATCTTTTGTTGAAGTTTCCTCCACGGTCACTGTGCTGTCCTCGCGGTGATTCACAAACGAAGACATTTTTGTATAAAACGCACGCGATTACTAACGCTGATAAATCGACTGTTTATCAGTGTGTTTTGTTTTAATTAAATTGCTATCAGCATGGCGTTGAGCGCAACAGGAAAGGAAAACTGCGATTTGCTTCGCTAAGCGATGAAATCATGAATGAAATGACATTACCTGCGTTTGACGTCGCAAGTCAGTTTGGCAACTGACGTATTCAGCTGCGTTCCAGGTACTTGAACAAGAAATCATAAACTTTTAAGCATGTTTTCATGTGACGAAGACATTGGTGCCCTTTAGACGAGCAATATTTGTAAACTAGTGCTGTTTGGAAACCATCGATTTTTAAACGGTAGTGTACGAAGAGAACTAAATTAATCGATTTACTCCAATGGTCGCTACTCTATATTTGTCATCTGTTCCCCAACGTCAATCAGTTTCTTCTGACACTGACATTTATCATACTTTTCTGTATTTATTCGGAATATATACTGTGTTGTGATAGAAATATTAAATTTTATAGAGCCAAATAAAATGATTTGATGCTTTATTTACAATCTCGGATCACTTGTTTGTCATACAACCAAGGCTAGTGTTATGTGTGATCACACGTAAAATTATACCGCGTTATAATGTTGAGTCGTTTTTCGGACGTGCTACAAACTGCGGCGGACGTAGTGAGTGCAAAACAATTAAAGTTATCGCTGAATGTGCGTGTAGTGAACAAATTAATGAGGTTTTACTATTTCAGCTGGCACCTCCAGCTACGCGGCTGGAGGATTTCGAGTATCACTGGAAGATGATACTGAATTTCTACCAGAATTATGACGAAAATAACAAACTACATGTCGAGGAGACAAGGATACCTCATCACCTGCATCAAATGTTACAGGTACGTGTCTAATTATAAAAATTAAGACTGAAAGATTTATTAATTACATGAATTGAGCCAGTTAAATTCGTTTTTGGAATATATTGAAACCAATATTGGTTCTAGAATGTAAAATTCATGTTTTAAAATCTCTTATCAACCATACTAAACAGTTTATAAACAACCTAGATTTATGACATAATATTTAAACATTAAAGAAATAATAATCCTAAGTATTTAAGCTTTATCTTTCAAAAGAAATCATAATCAAACATGTCTTAGATTGCAACATTCACACTGATAATAAATATTGTATTACAACAATCTCTTTAAATTAAAAACAATAATTATGTCATTTGTTACCTCATTATCTTCAAACCAGTTCTTATAAGAAACTAGTGTGACTAGCTGTATATTTTAGTATTATATTTAAATTAAATTTCTTATGTAACACTTAAATTCATCACATATTTAAACAGGTGATAAGCAACTGAGTTTGGTTTACATTTTACTGTGTTTATTCCCATATTAAGATTCAAACCATTTTATTCATTGATACTGATGGTGTGAGCCTGCATCATCCTACTGCTGGGCAAAGCCCCATCCATATGACATCCAGTTTTTTCAATCCAGTGCCAATGTGGACCACTGTCAGGGCTTGAAAACTGGTTAATTTGGCCTACAGCTCATTGGACATGCGGCAGGCGTGATTGAAACCAGATTTAAGTAATACTTGAATCTTGAGTACAGTGACAGGCTGTAATATAGGCCTTTGAGTGGTTCAGTGTTTAATAATAATAGTATCTATAGTTTGTAGTTTCCAATTGCTGAAAAACACATAATTTATCCATTATTCAAAACATATTTCCGTAACAAAATGTGAATGTATAAAAACTAATTTTAGAGTGGTAAGCAGTTTCAATTAATGTCAAAATTACATGAATAAACAGTTTTTTTGTTCTTATTATATAATTGGTTATGTAAATAAAAAGTATAACAGCTTCATTTATTCTGTATATCATATTTTCATCATAATTATCATCATCAGCAGAAATATACACCTTCATAAAATACCAAGCAATATTGTAGCCTGATTAAATAGGTCATTTAGTTTATTTTAGCTGGAATATTGCAAAAAAATTGATGCCAATCAAGAAGGTGTGTCCGTTAATTGATAAAAACGACATTGCAATTTCCAACGTAAAAGTTAATTAATCTATGTACTGATAACAGATAACAATTGTAACAACACAATTCAGTTTGTCAAGTCTATCAAGCGTGTTTGGTAATAGACAAACACAGTCAAAAGAGGAATACAGTAGATGGATTTTGTGAGGAATTATATGAAGGAAAAAAGAGTATGTGTGATTCGCCGACCCCAAGTAACATTGGATCAGGGCAGGAAGGATCAATAGATGAACACAATCAAATATTGTCTATCATCCTTTTTTTTTTACGGATTAGAAATATTCAAATAACCCCTACCGCTCTGGGCGGAGCAGAAGGGAGTGTCAGACTAGTACTGACTAAAACACATCCATGTTCCTCCTTAGCCCTTTGTGTTCCAGGGCCACGGTATCTCTTTCAAACAGTTCGACAGCCGTGGCGGGCATCGGCCCTCTTGGACCCCTTCTGATTTTTTTGTTGGTCTATCATCCTTAGTTTGACTTCTCTCACATTGCAATTGGAGAAGTCAAGATTACTCTTTGTTTAGTCAGTGAGTTCAGTTAGCATAGTCTAGAATGTTTACTGCAAACTTAATGTACAAATTTCCAAATGTTGAGTAATCCAAATTTAAATCTCAGTTGCCATTTTATATTCACTTATGTATGAATATTTCAGACTGATCTGCAATGTTGGTACTTATGATTTACATCATAAATCATCATCTGCCTAACCCTTCTTCCCAAACTATCTTGGGGTCGGCTTCCAGTCCAGTACCAGTATTTTACAATACAAAGCAATGTCCTTTATTTCAGGCAACTAAGGCCCATAAATCACAATACATAAATAGAAGTATAAAAACAATAACTATAAACTAATAAATACTTTGTACAAAAATAATGTAATAACTATCTCACAAGAAGTGAGTGATTTTACATGAAGCGACTGCATATCTGACCTCCACAACCCAGTACTGGGTAATACAATACCCCTTAGTAAGACTGGATGCCTTAGTAAGACTGGATGACTTTTGGCTCCTGACTACTCGTAATCATTGTCAAAGATCTACAATTGACAGCCGGGGCCAACGGCTTAACGTGCTGGTAACTCGGTATGGTATTATGGGACCAACCTTGGCAAGCACGGCTTAACCTTAAAGATTGACCCATGTGGCTGTTATTATTTAGCCACGACCTTATTTACATCATACATTCATGTAAAATTTCCAACCAAGGTTCTAAATGGCAACAATGTTGTATGCCCTCTTCATCCTTGGACAGCCAGTCCTGTTTCTGGTCTAAACATTGGTAGCATAGCAAAATCAGCCTAGAACATTCCCAGTGCTGGAACACAAGCCTCTCTCTTGATTTCGTCGCTATCCACATGTGCCCAGTGTGTGTTGATAGATGTCATATTTCTTGAAAACAAATTAATCTTCTGTGTTCCAAACATTGTTTCCAATGTTAATTCTCTCGGCTCTGTTTTTTGCAACAGTCTGAAGTTGTGTGCAGAATTTTAATCGGTCTTATCTATTATACAATAGTGAAACCATTTACACATTGAAATGTTTGCTTAGTGAACAGGATATTGCCACTGATAATTAGTTTACATTGTTTAACATTTGCTGTTTTTTTAAAATAGTACCTAGTATGTCTGCACTGATCATTATGGTCACTCCACCTTGCTTCTTATTGTAACTTGGATTTTCATGCATGCCTAAAATTTTCTTCTGCACATCTGAATCATCCAATCATCTTCGCCAAGCCGTAGACAATTATACAAAAACAACAATATTTTAAAAGGTTTGTCTTACAATTATGGTGTGCAATAAAGTATAATTATTCTTTTAATCAGCTTTCAAGCAGTGGTGGCAACCCTGACTTACGAGCAGTAAGTCGTGGGTTCGAATTCAGGGGATTACTTTGTGTAATTTATTTCATCGCCGCTGCCCTCAAAAACGGTGAAGGAAAACATAGTAAGGAAACCGGCATGTCCTAGAACTAAAAATTCGAAGACATGTGATATCTACCAACCCGCACTGGGCCCGCGTGGTGGAATACAGCCCAATCCCTCTTATAGAGATAAGGCCTGTGCCCCAGCAGTAGGAACATTATAGGAGGATGATGATGATGAGTCTTTAAATATATCTTAGAATTCCAGACCTTTAAGTGCCAAAACCGATATACACACGATACGACGTCATAATATACATGTGTGTGTATATTATGACGTCGTATCGTGTGTATAATGTGGTTTTAATTTGGTGGAAATGTACATTTCCAGTATAACATAGCCTGGCTTTGTATACATTTCCAATATAATTATAGATCCGCATAAACTGGTTTTGTATAGCTTCGCTTGCTTGGTCGCAGTGCGTACCAATGCAATGTCGTGTCGTGGAAATCTACGACGTACATGGTTCCACGACACGATTTTGCATCGGTACACGACAAGGCGTCATCGCACGTGCCACGTGTTTTGGTCCTATAATGTGCCCAATTGCCCATTTTATTTTTGCAGTCTAATAGTGTCCTCTTAGGGGCCGTCCATTAATCACGTGATGTTTTTTCTCCAGCATTTTTATCCCCCCCCCTCCCCCTTGGTGATACGTGGTGAGGTTTAAGACTAACCCCTCGCCCCCACCCCAATATCACGTGTATTTTTAGTACCTACACAGAATCTTAATTTTTTTTGAATATTATCTTTAACTACAGGTACTTCGTTCGTTGCCTGGCAACGGCGAGTCAAGGTCACACTACAAGCCGCTTTTCGGTTTAGAATCGCGCATTTGACGAAAAAATAAATACACGTGATATCTTACTACACCCCCCTCCCCCCTTGAGATATTTCGTCATTTTCGCTAAACCCGCTCCCCCCACTTTCAAGCCTCACGTGATTAATGGACGGTCCCCTAGTTGAAAAAGATTCATCGAAAAAATAAACAAATGTGTTTACATAATAATCTCTATTACCTTGCCTGACCTTAACCTTGCCACAGTGACAACATACCTAGATAATAAACATGTACATAATTGATTCAGTATATTTCTCTGCCCATATCTGTTTACTGCTGATTCTCTTTAAAAGGAAAATGAGTGTTGGCGACATATAGACATATGAATGGGGTCCGCAGTGATTGTTTTATAAATAGGCTTGGTTTGTTGAATTTGCCGCATTACTTCTCAGAATTAGATCCCTATTAGCGACACTATCGAATGATGATATAATGCTATTTGTATGTACTTACTATGTTTTTTTTTTTCAAAATCAACAGTCATGATTCCTGGCTAGAAATATTAATTTTCCAGAAATCTAATAATACAGTAATAATCGGGCCTGAGACTCCTTTGAGTATTTTTCGCTATTCCTCATAGTATCGGATTTGGCCATGGGTACAAGCCCACTTGAAAAATTCATCCTATATATCCTGGTTAGGACATCATTTTGGGCTGACTCAATGTAAATTGTCATCGTCTCGCTAAGTAGAAGAAGGACATGATTGTTTTTACCCCGATAGTCCATTCCCTAGGGGTAACTGTCGAAAACCACACAGGCTGCCTTCGACTTAGGCAGAATTTAATTTATTTTTTTCATAAATATTACATACTAGCTGTCCCGCGCAACTTCGACTGCGTTACATTTTCCCCGTATTCGCAACATTTTTCATATTGGTCGTAGCGTGATGATATATAGCCTATAGCCTTCGTCGTTAAATGGTCTAACACTGAAAGGATTTTTCAAATCGGACCAGTAGTTTCTCAGATTAGCGCGTTCAAGCAAACTAACAAACTCTTCAACTTTATTATTGGTATTAGATTACATATTAGATTTCTAAACTTTAGTTAGGTGCTATGCGATCGCAACATACAAAACACTTTATCTTACAGGAAAATGCATATTTAAATTAAAATAGATTGTAATGGGAAAAATAATTCTATGTTTGCTATGAACCAAAAACCATACAAATGTACATTGCACCACACTTTCATCTACCAAAAAATGCTATAATTAAATTGTGAAATATCACTTTCTCTAGGCAGATATTTAAATGAATGCAATGCAGTTGAATTTCACGGTATCGCGCGTTTTAACTGTACCGGTGACCTTGATTGCCAGTCATTGAGTATATATTATGTAGTGTCTGTATTTATTTGTTGTTTCAATGAATATCGTTTTTATAGCGTGGTCGTATTGGCAGTAAAGTTTTTTTTTGCAAAGGTATATTTATTTGCTTGTGAACTTAAAAGTAAAAGACTACGGCCTTTTTTTTACTTTTGAGTTGGTTTCAGTTTGTCTTGTCAGACTCAAGACACTCAGGAAGCGCGTTGTAGTATAGGAAACACTGACCTCATCACCTTTTATCCTCGAAGGGTTAGGCAGAGGTGTAACTAATACTGAACACACATTTCGTCATTTATGTTTAAGTCCCATGTAATGGGGGGCGAGCCTATTGCCATCAACCAAGCACAAATCCAGACTCCGTGGCGGCTACTGAGAATTTCCTGAAGAAAAAAACCCAATAACACTTTGCCCGACCCGAGAATCGAACGCAGAACCTCATCCTCAGCAATCGCGGTTATGACCAATTTTGTAAATAACTCATAATAAAAAAACACCATTATTTACCGCAGTGTCTTAAGACGAAAGTCTATGACTAGTGTGTGTTGCCAGTAATTACATACGCGAACGAAACGTAGTCGCTTACAATAGGCCTCATCAGAAAGCTCAAAATCACACAAAGGGCAATGGAGAGAGCTATGCTCGGAGTTTCCTTGCGTGATCAAATCAGAAATGAGGACATCCGCAAGAGAACCAAGTTTTCCGACGTAGCCCGAAGAATTGCCAAACTTAAGTGGTAGGATGGGCGATGAGGCCGAAAAGTTCAGGAATGGCGACCGCGAACCGGAAGACGATGCATTGGAAGGCCTCCCACCAGGTGGACCGAAGTCCTGGTAAAGGTTGCGGGAATCCGCTGGATGCGAGTCGCACGGGGCCGGTCAATGAGGCGACACTTGGGGGAGGCCTACGTCCAGCAGTGGACGTCTTTCCGCTGAAATGATGATGATGATAATAATGATTCCACAACATTTTCCTAAATGCGTTGCAGAAAAATAATTGTCTCATTTATTCAATCAATATCCAATTTAGCTAATTATTAGAATTCAGCTATCGGCTATGGTTTGGTTGTATCGAAGCGAATGAGACTCGCGTAACAGTAATTAAAACATATTTTTAATTTATTCTACCTTCATGCTATAATGTTGGTAGAACTGTGAATGCTTAATTTTGATACTCTCGATCTTGATGCTTCTGGATCACTAATTATCATCTGCATAGCCTTTTCCCAACTGTGTTGCGGACGGCTTCCAGTCTTACCAGATGCAGCAGTATTAGCATTGAGCGACTGCCTATCTGACCTATACAACCCCGTTAGTACTAGGTAATACGATATCGAGTAGACTGCTTGTCAGACTTTTGGGCCACTGACTATCTGTAACGATTGTCAAAGATCTACAAATGACAGCCGGGACCAACGGCTTAACGAGCTTTCCGAGGTACGGAGACTCGGTATGTATTGGGTGGTCACCCATCCACGGACCAACCTAGGCAATAATATTATTATTTAGCCGCGAGCTCCACGCTTCTGTATGCCTAATAGGTACTAATTAAAATAAATCCATACTTAACATTATAAATGAGAAAGTAACTCTCTGCATCTGAGTCTCTGTCTGTTTGTTATACCTTTTTTTATGGCGATTTGCATACAAGTAGCAAACCACGAAAGGTCATGGTCATGGCCAGGGTAAAAAATATTTTAAATTTCCTAACCACAGGGTTAGGAAATATAAAAATAATACATATATAAAGAAATATAAAATATATATAAATAATATATTTTTAACCTGGTAGTAAAGGCCCGTTCCCGTGGGATAATAACGTATATACACGCAGGCGAAGCCAGGGGAAAAAATCAAAAGCTAGTAAATAAATAATGTAAGTCTTAGGTCTAAATAAATAATAACGTTGTAAATACTAACCTAGTTACTTAAGCACCATTGTTACTAAATAATAACATTCAAATACTATCAAAATTAATTAAATTAAAATACTATGGACTGCAGTACGTAATAAAGTTTAATTTAACCTATAATTTTCTGATACCAATAAAATATAACGGTGGAATGGCTGGCATATCGATGATAATTTGACTGAATTGAATCGGCCCTTAATTTTGGCAACATCGAAACATCAATAAAAATAAAAAATAAAAACAAATAAGGAAAAAGGAATAAATGATAAGGGAGGATGGAAGCAAAAAACGTGTTGCCCCGACCCAAATAACTTCGGACATGGCAGAAAGATGATGATTTTTAACCATATTCTTTATCCTTCCAGCTAATAGTCGACGAAGAAAAAGAACAGCAAGGAGGCACAGTGGGACCATGCATGGAGGCAATAGTACAGCGGTCCATCTGTCTGCTCGACGCGCTATGTGCCCTCGCGGTGGCCGAGCGACCGCCCGGTGCGAGAGCTCTGGCGTTGACCACGGGGACTGCGCTACTGCGGCGGACGAGGCAGCCGTGTGTTAATAGTGCGCATGTTTATAGGCCGCTGCAGGTAATATTCATTATATTTTGCTTTTTGTAGCCCTTAAGCGCCAGGGTAGGCCACGATAATCAGGTTTTATTTAGTGTTAGGATGTGGTTAAATCTATAATATACTAATATTATAAAGCTGAAGAGTTTGTTTGTTTGTTTGCTTGAACGCGCTAATCTCAGCAACTTCTGATCCGTATTGAAAAAATCTTTCAGTGTTAGATAGCCCATTTATCGAGGACGGCTATAGGCTATATATATAAACACGCTACGACCAATAGGAGCGGAGCAGCAATGAAAAATGTTGCGTTAACGGGGAAAATGTGACGCAGACGAATTTGCGCTGGACAGCTAGATTAATATGATTTGCGACCGTACCACACAGATTAAAATCATTAAAACAACCCTCTAAGTTCATTTAATCCCATTGAATGATATTTCTAACATTAGATAGATTAGATTGTTCAAAATTCAGCGTGACTTGCAAATTGCAAAACACGTAAGAAAACGTTAATTACACGGCCTACTTTGGCGCTTTTTTACCTTAAACCATTAAATTAGTCCTTTACGTCCGTTAAAGGGGGTTGGAAGGCATCCTTTACCGAAATTACTGAAAATGAAAGGTCTATTGGAAATCATAATTCATTAAGATAATATATTACTTTCCGTAAACACAAAGTAAATAATATTATGAACATAGTTATTCCTTAAAGCAGGCTCGTCACGTATACGTCCGTTATGTGGACCACCTTCTTGCCTGATTGATAAATGCGAAGTGATCACGCAACACGCATGTGCGATACGGAGATCGATTCTATCAAATCTTTAATCAGATTTGTGTTTGTTTTGTATCGAGCTTGGGAAATCGCAATTTTTACTGCGCTTAGATTGTTTCCTGTATGAATGCGGAGGTATGAAAAAAACGTAGTGAGGGAAATGTTGAGTAGGAATGTAGACGGCTACCTATAAGAGTAGAGGAAGACCAAAGAAACGATGGATTGACTGTGTGAAGGATGATATGGCTAGAAAGAAGGTGACTGCTAAGACGACGAATAATTAAGAAGTATGGAAGAAGAAGACATGCAGCGCCGATCCCAAATAAATGGGGATAAGGGCAGAGGAAAATGATGATGTGGTGGACGTGGAGTTGTGTTTACAAACACGAACACCTGAAAGCAGATTATCTGTGTTAGACTTCGATCAATAATAGTATTATTGATCGAAGGTCTTAGACCAAACAAATATTGATTCCGTGCGGAAAACGAAACCAAGACACGCATCGCAGAAAAAAATTACTCAGCCACTGCACTAATGAGTGTTAATCAAATTATTTAATCAATCAATCATTTTAGTATCGGGCAACTAAGGCCCATACATACAATACAAAAAATAGTCTTATACAATAAAAATAAATTTTATTTTTTTTCTCCGTTCAGTATCAAAGTGTAGCAAGCAAACCTTATATTCTGGTAAGTACTTATCGTCCTTAATACGACGACATATAAATTGCTTGCGTATCCCTGCGGCCTTGGCGTCTACGATGCTTTAAAGTTAAATATTTTAATGTTGAATTATCTTAATATTATTAACGAGTTTTTCAATTGAAATTAATCCAAAATATAATTTTTAATAAAACAAGCCCCCCGCGCGCCCCATCCGTGTATTAGGCTCGCCCCCTATTACATGGGACTTAAATATAAATGGCGAAATGACAGTGTACTATAGTGTAGTATACACCTTTGCCGAACCCTTCGGGGAATATAAAGCGTGATGTTATGGCATATTTATCCGAGATTTTTCAAGCCCAAGATGAAGTTATCGACTCTATTGTTGACCTCAGCAACAAACAGAAGAAAAGACGTTCAGAGTCTCTTTTCGAAAGACTTAGAATAGACAAGAAGAATGACTAAGCTTGTGTTATTGACGATATAACAAAGAACCCTGATAGTGTTGCTATTGTTCAAGAAAAATAGGAAAAAGTCTTTTGATAAAGATCATGCTCTTGGTCTTTATACATCATTGAACCTGTCAAAATGGAAATACTTGTGTTTAAGCGCTGTTAGATTGTGAAGTTGCAGTGTCACCATCGTATCACAAACTCCTTGAAGCTAAAAAGAGATGCTATCCACATGATTAAGAAATAACTGAGAGATGAGCCAGAGTGAAGCTTCAAGCCCTATTGGATCTGACAATCCAGAAGATTCTTCAAATTACCGGTACCCAGATTGATCTGAAGGATTGAAGTTATTAGTAAATGGGGTTTCGATGGAGCTTCTTCACAAAGCACCTACAAGCAAAGGACTGAAGATGTAGACTTCTGTGATTCATCGGTTTTCATGTCAAGTCTTGTCCCTCTTAAATTAGTTTCTAATAATAGCACCATATGTGAAAACCC
Organism: Cerastis leucographa; assembly: GCA_963082945.1. Classification (NCBI taxonomy): domain Eukaryota; kingdom Metazoa; phylum Arthropoda; class Insecta; order Lepidoptera; family Noctuidae; genus Cerastis; species Cerastis leucographa. The sequence continues at coordinate 14,295,587 of OY720368.1, forward strand.
AACACCTTCTTCAACACATTATTGCAGGCCCATTAAGTTCGAGTTTTGTAAAGAGACCGCAGAATACATCAAGCTCAAGAAGAAGCTGCATTGAAGGAAGAAATAAAAACATCAATTCTACAAAATGGGCCGGGCGATTATTCACGAGCTTCATATGACAATGATCGACGGAAAAGTGGCCACTATTATAACGGATACTTCGTCTGCATCTGCCTGCAATATTTGCCTTGCTAAGCCGATTGAGATGAACAAGCTGTCAGAAATGTTTTCAAGACCTGTTCGAGAAGATGTTTATAAATATGGACTTTCTACTCTTCATATGTGGATTCGTTGTATGGAGTGTATTCTACACATATCTTACAACATGGACTTTGAGATGTGGGCTGCACGAGGTGCTAACAAACAACTAAAAGCTGCGAAGAAACATTTGACACAAGAAGAATTCAAACAGCAAATGGGAATACTTGTGGATTATGTGAAGCAAGGCTTTGGAACCACAAACGACGGAAACACAGCCAGAAGGTTTTTAGAGATTACTCAAACGATTTCATCAGGATGTGCCATAGATATTGGAAAATTCAGGACTTATTGCAGAGAAACAGCTGAGATCTTTGTTCATCTATACCCATGTTTTTATATGCCCGCAAGTGTGCACAAGCTACTCATACACGGTGCAGACATTTGTCATCACTTTGGCCTCCAACCAGCCATTCTTTCCGAAGAAACGGGAGAAGCAAGAAATAAAGAATTTCGAAGAGTTCGTGAATATCACACAAGAAAATTTAACAGGATGAAGACCAAAGAAGGAGGACTTGTTCCATAATTTTTTAATTAGTTCAGACCCATATTTATCCCATATTCGACCAAAATACAGCAACTCAAAGCAATTCGAATTTTTCCCGATGTTAAAGAGCTTTTGTTGTTGCCTGAGGTAGTAACAGAAGAAACCGAAAATATGGACCTACAAGACTTGCAGTCTGAAGATGATCCATTAATGTAAACGTGACTAATTTAGTGATGTTGTTATTGTTAGAATTCAGTTTGTTAGTGGTAGTAGTTAAGTTGTAGCCCTTTTCAGGGCTACATCTGTTTCTAATTGTTTCTATTAAGATGAGTCACGCTAGTAGTATAACCAAAAATATCAAACATTATTTATCAATAGGAAATATCAACAGATGAAGAATAATCAACAGATGATTTAAAAAAAAAAATAAGCAAAAATGCTAATTTTATCATAACATCACGCTTTCTATTCCCCGAAGGGTTCGGCAAAGGTGTATACTACACTATAGTACACTGTCATTTCGCCAGTTATATTTAAGTCCCATGTAATAGGGGGCGAGCCTAATACACCGATGGGGCTTGTTTTATTAAAAATTATATTTTGGATTAATTTCAATTGAAAAACTCGTTAATAATATTAAGATAATTCAACATTAAAATATTTAACTTTAAAGCATCGTAGACGCCAAGGCCGCAGGGATACGCAAGCAATTTATATGTCGTCGTATTAAGGACGATAAGTACTTACCAGAATATAAGGTTTGCTTGCTACACTTTGATACTGAACGGAGAAAAAAAAAAAATGATTTTCTCCCATACATTTTTATTTTCAATATTTTTTTTTTGACGTGAAGGAGCAGTTTGTTTGAAAAGTTGTAGTAATAAGTATTAATCAGCGTTAAATTTCCTATACGAAACAATTTTTTGTTAAGTTAAATATACATTTTCGACCCTATGTCCACCTTTTTGAAAATCCGGACCACTGTGCGGCGTGGCATGGCATGGCACGGCAGGTTGTGCAGTGGCATCCCGCGGCGTGCAGCGGCATGCCGTGGCATCCTGCTGAAAGCCCAGCCACTCTGGCATCCATCAGTTTTGCTCCGCGCGTATTCGAAGTTGGTTATAAGTTAGTTGTGTCGCATAGAGAACATTTGTTGTGTCTCTCCCTCCCTTGCCCCCACGCACCAACCGAAACGCGCCCCACCGAAATGCTGCACAAGTTTCAACCTTATTTCAACTAGCTAGCAATCATAATTCCTCGACCCCAAAGTGACCCATACGTCTCGCGGGATGCAATGGCGCGCCGCGGCATCCCGTGGAATGAAAAAGCAAGACACGTCATGCTGACGCATCCTGCGGCGTATCGCGTCATGCCGCAGCATCCTGCGGCACGTCGCGGCATCGTGGTATCAAAATAAAGTAACATAAATTCTAAACTCATTGAATTAAGATTCAAAACAACTTAATTAGTATTAAAATCCGTTGCCATGACACACCGTGCCGTGCCGGCAGTGGGCGCCGGCCCTTACGCGTTAAACGTTCGCTTTGCTTTGTAGCATTTCTAGCGCATATAGGACAATAGATATGAGTTCTATCTGATCTGATAAACACAACGCTAAACAACGTACTGATTAGCCATCGGTTCTATAACATAAGGAAAGTTCTATACTGTCTGCTATTTGTTTTTTTATAAACCTTATGAATTTCGATGTGGCACAAAGTTAGACCTCGTTTATGTAAAAAACTTAAGAACGTAATTACTTTAGGTAACATTATTTCGGTCGATGTCAAACTATAAGTGCAATTAATAGATGGTAAAATAATATCTAAGCCCATTTAGTATAAGCACTCTAAGCAAACTAATAATCATTTACAGATCTCGCCTCAGTGTTTAGTAGTACTAAATAAAAGTACCAATAGACAATCAAAACGACTGTAGAGTGACGTTCTAACCATTTATACATCAGCAAAATTCACCCTTTCCATTCCAGCGAATGCTAATACAATGCAACGAAAGTCCAGCGTCACCGACAGAGAAGGAAGAAGTGGAGCTCCTACTCACTCTCTGTGGCCTAGTGCGGAAGGAACCAGGTCTAGCGAACATATTCACTACTCCCTTTGTTGAAGACAAGTCCACGCTGCTAAGCATACCTGAGGATATACAAAAACTGATACCGATTAGGAGTAAGGTGAGTTTGATGTTTAGAGAAAATGTATTGTGTGTTTAGTCTTTAAAGTCGATTTTTAATTGTCAGAGGAATAATACTTTAATGGTTGATTTGGGAAACATTTAAATCGAAAAAAAATCCTAACTCATATTTTAAGTAACTTTAACGACCGCAATCACTTGAAATAATTATAAAATGTTTATTTCTCGATACCTTTCTTTATCATGTTTAAATATTCGGCCGCCATTTCTCTTGTGGCCTGCCGCAACCCCGCCTCACTGTGTCATGTTAAGGGGTACCAGTTTCCTGCGATTTTTGCCCACAGTCATGTTAGGTCTTACCCAGTCCCATTGGAATTGGGCAGCCTTTTGAGACATGTCAGATATATTTATTTTGGAGCGCAGTGTTATACAAGGTATTGTTTTGTATTCTCGTCAAATTCAAGGAGGTAACTATGCTAATGATTCTCGACCCGAATAGATAATAAAATGGGAAGGTTATTTATTTATTTACGGATATCGGTAAGTATGAACCACCCGTGTTTTAAACGCGGTCTGTCTGATCCTCGCCCTATAACCACGCTTTTTCACATACAAACAATCGCAAACGTTTAGGCTGACCCCACATTTGGCGTGCGCGATCCTCGGGCGTGCGAGTAGCGCGCGTTGCGTGTTCGCCGTGTGACGTGTGTGCAGCGTGCGCGCGACGCTCGAGTCGCGTTCTTACCCCTTCGCCCGCTATCCCCGCCGCCCGCTACTGTTTCGTTCAGTCGTATGGTGGACAGTGTTATTACATGTCTTATTTCTTTTTAGTAGCAAAGCTAACAGTAGTGTTTCCTCGTCTGAGTCCATTTTGTTAGTAATTGTAGAACAGTAACGCAACGACGTGTACTAACACTGCACTGGCCAAATTGTGACTGACTTGTCTGAAGGGGGTTAAACACCAAGGCGAGCGCCGCGCGCACGCCTCACACACGTCACACGGCGGCAACACCCGACGCTCACGCAGCGCGCTCGCGGCGCTCGCGCTTCTCGCACGCCCGAGGATCGCGCACGCCAAATGTGGGGTCAGCCTTATTCGATAATTTATTATTCCCTAAACCACATTAAAGGGGTTTTTCTGAAATACTGTCAAAGATAAACTACAAAAAAACAGCATTTATTAGTAATTAACTACTTACCGTAATTTTAAATTGATTATTTAGGTATGTCTTTTGTGTCAACCTCCTGAATTATGACGAGGATGCAAAACAATACCTTGTAGAATATAATAGAATCATTTATTTCAATCATATTTTTTTTTAAAACGTTGCCCCACACTAGGAATATCTCCTGTATCGTGGGTGCGTTTACAAACATTTAAACTGACATACACAAACAGCCAGACCCGGAACAACTATCGGTAGGCCATACAAATATTTATTCCGTGCGGGGATCGAACCCGCGACACGCAGTGCAGCAGTCGATCGCTCAACCACTGCGCCAACCGTGCCGTCAACACAAACACACAGATAACATCTTGTGTTGTTTGTTGTTATTATGTTTAGTATTATGTTTTGAACGCGATTCATTAGTTTAACTGTATTTAAAACTAATTTATAACATTTCAGATACAAACACCAAAGAAAAATCCGTTATTCGAGGTGGAACTCCCACCTAACCCCTTAAGAAACGTGTCTATAATAAGAACAGGCAAGGAGGACAACTTTAACGCCACCTCTAGTAGTTCTGCCGATGACAACGCGTCGTGTAAGAGCCACAAGACGGTCTACGATGATAATGACAAGTTTCTACTTATTGATCTCCTGCTGTCTTATTTGAATAGCGCTGTGAGTTTTTTTTTGTTGATTTAGGAGTGTTTTTTTTTTGGTTCACATGCATTTTTGATGAACTAACGATCGTACGTGGTCGCCTACTCTGCTCAATCAAAATAAATACCTATAATATGTTAAAAAAACCCTATCTGATCCGTGAGGGTATTATTAGGTATCGAAATTAGATTCTGTTTATGTAGTCCTTTTTAGATAAAAAGTAAAAAAATAACCCGGTAAATAAATTGCACTAAAATAAGGAAACTTACATGGCAACACGGACGCGGGTAGCGACACTCCGGCCGCTTCTCGGATAGTGACGTCATAAACAAACAATTGAAGATCGTACATACTAATGCCGAATATGGTGTTGTCACGTTTTAAAATTTTAGGAAAATGGTGGTAATTTGAGCACGAAAGTCATGCATTTAAAATTAATTAATAACTTTACTTTCATGAATACTTAGTGTTTCTTATTTTATTTGGTAATGAATATCTATAGGCGTGTTTCGGATCGGACAGGTTTTTTTTTATCATATTGTATAATTATTTATGTCAAAGTACAGTCGACTTGTTGTGGATATTATAATCATGATGTCACGTGCCGACTTTTGAAAAAATACATTCATTTTTACCTAGGGACTCGAATTTACAAAAATTACTGACATTTTTAAAATACACGTAATTTTTTCCAGGACAACCAAGTAGTCCTCCGTGCCTGTGAAGGCATAATGATAGTTTCCTCCCTGCCAGAAGACGACATCGCCAACTTAGTGACGAGCTGTAGTCCCGCGTGCGAGACCATCGTGGACAAGCTGGCCGCCAAGTACAAGTGTGTGCCGGCCAACGTGGTCGCCAGCGATGTCGACCATCTTAATATTACGTGGGCGTGAGTATGTTTTGTTTAGAATATTATAGGTTGTATTAGAAACAAAAGCAGAAAGAAAGAAAAAGATATTTATTTGTCGCAGGGACATGACGTGGTACAAAATGACAAAAAATAAAATAAATATTAGGAAACCATCGTATAACAAATTTTATAAATACAACATGACGGTACAAAAATAGTGCGTGGAGTCCCTCCGCGCGGAAGAAGTGAAACTTCGTAATACTGAGTGTCACGCATTCACTCTCGCTATTTTATTTGAGCTTTTAAATAATATTTTGTTGTTTTCTTGTGGTATTATTTTTATTACATAATTATTAAATAAATTTATCGAGGTTATTCTACTCATGGAAATTGAGCAAAGACTAGTCACACCAAAGCGTCGAATGCATGACTGTTTGCACGCCATCTTGCGTACCTAGTAGAACTACGTACTTACGTAGTCACAAATCTTGTAATACTGCCATCTCTTAGTGAGTTTTAGAAAATATTCCCCCTCCGTGGTAGCGTTAAACTTGTTGGAAGTCGCATAAGAAGTTTCACTTCAAAAAAATGGTCAGCTTGCGCGTTGTCGTGTATTACAAGACAGCGTTCATCTATATCTATAAAAATAAATAAAATTGAAGTGTCTGTTTGTAATTACAAAATAGCAGCTTTTTACTTAATGTCATGTTGACGTGGTGTTGTTACAAATAGAGACTTTGCGAAGGAGCTCGTTCTGGGGAAGAACAACTACTGTAACTAACATCTGTTGGGAACAGTATTGAATTCAGTTTTAAATGGCATAGTTGCCGGTGTAATTTATAGGCACTTGAAACATTATTTAGCTTTTTCACTAAGATGACAACGCTTCTTCAATTTATTGAAGACGGAAAAGAAGAAAAAGTAATTATTCGACTCGCACAGGACAAAATGATAGAATGAATTTGGTTGTCCTGTACGAGGCCAATAAGACCCCTATCTCGGCATAGAGTTATAACATCAGAAAAAAAAATCGCAGCACTGGTATATCTGCAATATGATTATAAGCAGTGTTGACCATACTTCCCATTACGAAAGACACTTGTTTACCACTAAAGATTATAAAAAAAAAACAGTAAAAACGCTTGATATGAATTTTGAATAAATATTTTCTTTCATTTCAGATATGTTGCACAAGATTTCGGAGATAAATGCTACAACAAATTCCACGGATACAAAGAATTGACTAGCTTTTTTTCTTGGTTAGATTACTGTGATACTTTAATGAAGGTAAGATTGCATTCCATATCAAAACATTCCATAAATTTAACGCAACATTTGTATATTAGTCGCCAAAAAAGTCTGACACCACTAAACGCTCGAATTGTAGCTGGAATCTGAAATGAGATAAATACCAAGATTTTTTTATTTTTAAAAAAGTCTGATATTCAGTCTTACCAAGGGGTATCGTATAACCCAGTTACTGGGTTGTGGAGGTCAGATAGGCAGTCGCTTCATGTAAAATACTGGTACTCAGCTGCATCCAGTTAGACTGGAAGCCGACCCCAAGATAGTTTGGGAAAAGGCTAGGCAGATGATGATTTGTATATTAATAGTCGCCGTTAACAACAAACGCACAAGTAAAACATCCAGTGTATAAAAATAATCTTCATCTTCATCAGCATAATTATAATGTTCCCACTGCTGGGACACAGGCCTTCTCTATGAGAGGGAGTGGGCTTTAATCCACCACGCAGGCCCAGTGCGGGTTGGTAGATGTCACATGTCTTCGAATTTTTAGTTCTAGGACATGCCGGTTTCCTCACGATGTTTTCTTTCATCGTTTTTGAGAGCAGCGGTGATTAAATAAATTACACAAAGTATTGCGCCTGCTTGGGTTCGAACCCACGGCTTACTGCTCGTAAGTCGGGACTGCCACCACTGGGCCACCGCTGCTCTCTAAAATATAATGGTTTAAATTAAATTAAAACTAACACGGAACAGTGGACACTTGCATACTTTCCCTCACAAAATACCAGACATATACGCATTATTATATTTATTGCATTGTTATTCCATTCATCCTCAAACACATCACATTCAGGGTCAGCAGTCGGAAGGGCGTGGATGCAATATAAGAGTATGACACACAGGAGATTCAGTTCTGGCGACAGTTTTGGAATGACGGTGGGGCGAATTGATTATATTGAAGAAAATTCTTATATTTATGGGGTATATTTTTCTATTTCCAGGAATGCCACCCAACGATAGCAGCTCACCTGTCCCGAACATTCCGGCAGAACTTTCTAGAAGGGGTCGCGGAGAACGGCATCACGGATCTGCACCACGCCGTCATTGTGACCGCCATCTTAGCAAAATGTCTCAAAGTTGTGGATTCACCTGATCTTATAAATGGTATGCAGCCGATTTTAAGTAGTTTTTTTTAATAAAACGTTTAAATAAAAGAAATAACCGTCAAAACCCCGAAAAAAATATCATGAATTAAATTCCTCATAATGAGCTTCTACTTATAGGGCACACCTGCAATCGTGACAAACAAATAATTCCCTACTGTCGAGTAGTCTGAATATAAATGGTATGGAGTAGATCATTTTTTCCGCAATAGGGGATGATCACAATTTTTGTTTTTGGACACGTATTTTTTCTTTTTTCACGTGGTCATAAAATTACGGAGATATATTGAGTTGAAATGGAGCATGACGTCACGTGTAGGTAATTTTTATACCTACTTGTGACGCCCCCTGCCCTCCAACTTTAATGAGTTTTAACTAAGTACTTTGTTGATATTTTGATAAAACAAAAAATACGTGTCTAATATTTTTGTATTACCTGTCTGACGGACAAAATAGAATTTCGTTTTCTTTACCCAGTCTTCATCCCTATTGTCTTACAAATGCTTTGGTATGTAAATGTGTGATATGGAGGAATGATAAAATAGTAGAGGAAGACCAAAGCCACGATGGATAGACTGTCTCATGGATGATATGGCAAGAAAGGAGGTGTCTGATGATATGACGAGTATTAGAGAAGTATGGAAGAAGACATGCTGCTCGACCCCAAATGAATTACGATAAGGGCAAGATAATAATAAAGTTGTAATTTATGTGTCCAATCCTAATAATGCTAACTAATATTATAAATGTGAAAGTAAGTTTGTTTGTTACGCTTTCACGCGAAAACTACTCAACCGATCATCATGAAACTTTGTACACATATTCTTGGAGGTATTAGAAGTAACATAGGCTATATATCATCACGCTACGACCAATAGGAGCGGAGCAGCAATGAAAAATGTTGCGAAAACGAGGAAAATGTGACGCAGACGAAGTTGCGCGGGACAGCTAGTAAAGAATAAGTTTTGATGCACTAAAACTCTTATAAAATGTTGCAGAGTTCTCGAACTGGTTGGTGGGCGACGGCGAGGTGTCGGAGTGGCCTCTCCTGCACACGCTCATCAACAACTGTCTCACCGACAACTACGACCTCACGCTGGAGACTCTGCGCTTCTTTGAGGTGACACATACAATATTCTTTATTCTTTATTGCACACAAATTTAAAAATAAATATACAGATTGCAATATAAAAACTTATGTACAACGGCGAGCTTAACCCAGAATTGCAATATGATACAGTCTTGAGCACAAATACAAGGTGTAGTTTTGCATCCTCGTCAAATTCAAGGAGGTAACTATGCTAATGATTCTCGACCCGAATCAATAATAAAATGTGTAGGTATTTTTTTTTCTTATTTTCGAAAATCGGTAAGTATGAAACACCCGTGTTTTTAACGCGGCACATACAAACAATCTGAAACGTTTATTCGATAATATCTTATTCCTTAAACCACGTTAGGGGGGGGGGGGGTTATTCCGAAATACTCACAAACTTAAACAACCAAAAAAAACTAAGATTATTAATAATTAACTAGTTACCGTAATTTATATTTATTATTTATGTCTTTTGTGATCACCTCCTGAATTTTGATAAGCATGCAAAACAACACCTTGTATATTGTATCCTACTGTTTTGATGATAATGTATTATTCTGGAATTCATACTATTAAGAAATAGATCTTATCGCAAAGTTGATACCGATGTTCCACGAGATAATCGCTTTGCAATCACAGCTATCGTTTTTGAGCTCACCAGATGGCGCCACACACGAGTAAGGTTCCGTTATTAATTTTATTTAGTACTTTAAAGTACCAATAACTTCATAGAAAGTTTATTTTAGTAGATGTAACAACATAGTGTTAACTTCATAGACATACACGGTGTAAATCACCTCATCACGAAGCCGTCAACCAAGCATTCTGTACTTGAAACTAAGTAACTTTACGCAAAAATTATTGCTGGGAAACGACTTTTTTTTGGGGGGTGTAAAGTCATGTTTATTGTTTTGTGGTAGAACTCAATGTAACGCACTCAAAACATTGTGCTGATGGACGGATTGGGGAGTACGGGGCTCGTGGAGGTGTTTAAAGTAAAAATTTGACATTAAAAACTTGTATTCAAAAAAATATGTACTTGTCAAAAAGTTGAAACTTTGACCCCAAATATCTCCGTAACTAGAAGGTTCCCAGGTATGGTGTAGAACAAAAAAATGATCGCAATGACAGGGAGAACCAGTGCCTTTCGGCTTCGTTAAGAGGTGTTTTACACCCTTTATTTACAAAATTGTCCATATACTAGCAAGCATGAAAAATTAAAAAATCACTCTTCCTGCCTTCCTAAATAACTATTTCTCATTTCTGTGGTTTCGTTGTAAGAAGATTAACTAAACATTATACTTCTAACAAAAAAACAACAAACATTTTAGAGTAAAGATTATGTAGAAATTTACTGTATTTTTTATAAGTTAAAGTGAGTTTTGAGTGAGTTATATATAACTCTGAAAAAACTCTAAACAATACTCTAAAAAACTGCACAAAAAACAGCTAACGCTGTGTTTTGCTCCTGTTATTTTTATTCCCACAGACGATAATAGAAAAAGGCACAGAGCACAGTATACACCGCGTGGTGCTAGCTCGCGTGACGTCACGCGGATACTTCGCGCCGCAGCCGCTGATGGAAGACGACGAGCGAGACAGACTCAACGACCTCTCGCTCGGACGTGAGCGCGAGTACAACAGGTGCAATATCATATAGACCTTAAGATTAAAGCAACTAGCATAGTGTAGATCATTTTGTTCAAACCAGTCTTGCCAAGGGGCAAAGAGTATACTAATATAGATGGAATAGAGAGCCCACTCGAGCGAATTTTTGACGTCTATATTGAACGGTGTCGCCATCTGATACTAAATCCGTTGAACTAATCCCTAAAACTATAGGTACATATACTTATATCTATATTTTATTTTTGAATAGGTTTTCTATGGGATTCTGTTTTTATTTCTTTTTTTACACTAAACTCAACCGTACTTTCTGGAGCTAAAGCTCTAGAAAGTGCCGTCGAGTTGAGTGTAAAAAAAGACAGAACCAAGACACCACATAAATTACACAAAATGGGAGAGATTTTCAAGCATGCGAACACGCCGATAGTCGCCATTTTGTAAACAATCTGTATGATATTGTTGCAAAACCTAAAAAAAAATATTAGCAATTACAAAATGCTTTTAAAATAAATAAATTGTTTAAATGTTGTTTAGAGTTTAAATTTATTATTTTTAACTCAATTTTCATTCAAATCAAAAAGGTATTTAATTACACCGGCGATAATTGGTGTAAGCACCATTTATGTAATTTTAATGTACTAAATCTCAAGTTTATGCGGATTTGTCAAGAGATGGTGCTAGTATCTTTGTGTAAAATTGGATGTCAAGTATGGCAGTGTTCCCCCCCTGCCAAGGGGTATCGTGTTAGTTGTTACCCAGTCAATGGTCATCCTCTGCCTAGTAATCCAGGAAAATTTGTCAAATTAGGGCAAGTATCTCCGAATGAGAGATAGTCAGCTATAAAGTTGTATAAACTTTTATTTTGGCATCCTAAAACTTGTCTCAAAACCTATCCAGGATTTCGGGGTCAAAAGCACTGTCTTCATTGATATCACTCTGATGTGGTGAAGCATTAAGACAAGCTTGCCCATTTAACTGCCCGCAAGCTAAAGAGCACTGCAGCCCTGCTTTCCTGCATCCACATCGCGAACCACAACCATTCTTGCATTCTTCTATCTCCCATTCCGAGGTGAAACCCCTAATTTTCCTGGACTATAGCGATTTCCCATTTTCCCAACTTAACTGTGTTTGGGGCGGTCCAGTCTAACTGGACGCAGTTAAAATCGGATTTTTACATGAAGCGGCTGCCTTTCTAGCCTCCGCAAACCAGTTAATGCGTAACTTGAACTTGTCACGCGTCTGCCGTAACGACTATAAAAAATAACGTAGCCTCTGGTGCAATAAGAAGTGTGTAATGGATGTTCAACCATCCACGGCCAAACCGCAGCGAGACTTGCTTAACTTTCAACATTCTATCTGTGCGAAAGAATTATGCACAAATCAAACGTTGAAGGTAGATATTTGTAAAATAAGTATAGTACAATGCTGAATAAATCGTAGTAGCAAAAATGCAGCTGAATATAAAATACTTTTAACATGGAGCGACTGCCTATCTGACCAACACAACCCAGTTAGACGTGGAGTTGAGGAAACCAGCCCGCTATACAAGACTGGTTGTCAGACTCTCGGGCCACTGATTACCTGTAACGATTGTCAAAGATCTACAAATGACTGCCGGTACTAACGGCTTAACGTGCTTTCGAAGGCACGGAGATAACTCTGAAATCTTCGTGGTCACCTATTGACGGACCAACCTAGGTAAGACCCGAGTAACTGGTATAGACTAGCCACGACCCAAGTACCGAAAATATAAACAATTTACTCACTAACTTCGTTTGTCTACCCACAGAGAAGCAATGAAACAGCTGCAACACGAAGATCACGTGAACGAGCAGATCACAGACATACTGTCGCACGAAGGGCTAGATCCGAAGCATCACGACGAAGGCTCCGACAACATACACAGAGTCATCAACAGGTCAGTACCACCGCTTTACTGTGACACTTCTAGTTGTTATGCTATCTGTTGACATTTGTATGTGGACGGTTCAGGTTTGGGGCTTTGGTCTTTTGCTCTAAATGTGGTGTTTTGGCTATTAAAAGATGTCATATAAATGAGGTATCGGGCTCAAAGTGTTGTTGGAGCGATCTCTTGTGGTATTTTTTTTTTTTTTAAATTTCGGATTTATAATTTACCTTTCCCAAAACTTTTTCATTCATTTTGGAAAAGTTTACAATTTGTAAGTTTTGTTTAACAGTCTTTAATTATTTTTTTTATACAGTAAATGTTCTACTAATATACATAGATAGATTACTAGATTCACGTTACTAGATTCACGTCCATGTCAATAATTAATATTGTTTTGTAACTTTTATTGCATCTGTGATTGTACATCAGCTTTGTGAGTTAAAAAAAAGTATGGTACTTAAAAGGGGAGGCCTATACCCAGCAGTGGTTGAGTCCGGGCTAATATGATGATGGTAGCAAAAAATTTAATCATAGCCAGTATAACCTAACCTTGCTTCGTATGAGCTTCTCGTACCATGAGAGATCAGCGTATACTGGTTTTGTAAAGCTTGATTGGTCCCGTGCGTACATGCAGCATAAATCCTTTTAACGTTTTCATTAAATTGTGCTTTTATAAACGCATTATTTTTTGCATTTACGACTTGATAGTAAATTAGGAATGAATACTTCAAAAATATTGCGAACACATACATATTTCAACAAAAAGCATAACATACGCTTGATAACTTCGCCAATATTAAAAAAAACAAATCACAGAATACGCTACTGGTGGCAGGTTATTGCTTAGCATCGAATACACAGCTTTATAAACACTTTAATAAGAACTATATTAATTTGCAAACGCTATGCCACAAAGATTTTAACCAGAGCTTAAATTTCTAGCCGGCTAAAACGACTCAAAATGATCATCGAAGATATCATGAATAAGGAAACAGTCATACCCACCGACAATACTGCCAGTGTCGTACAAAATAACGATTAATATTATTTATTTAATATTAGTTTATATTAATTTATACTAATTTAAAATTTTGAACGCCACTGTCACATATACGTGACAAATAAGCGCGTGCCCTGTACGTCAACGACACCAATATGTGACAAAAAATGTGGTGCACTATAACACTAAATAAGCAATTGCTTATCCAATTTAAATCATTATTTTGTGTGTGTTTATTTACATGTCTTAAAAATATGACCTTATCTTAAATATTAAATGTCTTATCAAGAAATAAGTTACCAATACTTTTGGAGTCCCTTTTTTTAGTTGTAAGTATTTGCGGTGAATTTATGGCTTGACGTGGACGGCACGCGCGTTCGTTTATGCTCGGCGTTCAAAAGGTTAAAATGGTATGCTAGGCTACAAGCTATAAAGGCTAAAACACCCTAAACAAAGCCAAGAGGCAACTATTCTTTCCGTCGTTGTAATATTTTATGTTCTTGTTTATATCAGGGAACCTTCTAGTTACGAAGATATTGAAGGTCAAAGTGCCTCACACTTAAAAAACCGGCCAAGTACGAGTTGGACTCGCACACGAAGGGTTCCGTACCATTATTTATAAAAACGAGCAAAAAATCGCTTTTTTTTGTATGGGAGCCCCCCTTTTTTTTCGGATGGGTAATCATCAAATGACTTCTCCCGCTCTGGGCGGAGCGGAAGGAAGTGTCAGACTTGTAATGACTAAAACACATCCATGTTCCTTCTTAGCCCTTTGTGTTCCAGGGCCACGGTATCTCATGGGTGCCCCCCTTAAACATTTATTTTATTCTGTTTTTAGTATTTGTTGTTATCGCATAAACAGAAATACATAATCTGTAGAAATTTCAACTGGCTAACTATCACGGTTCATGAGATACAGCCTGGTGACAGACGGACAGCGAAGTCTCAGTAATAGGGACCCGTTTGACCCTTTGGGTACGGAACCCTAAAAAATACAAGTATTAAAATGTTACTTTAAAAACTTCTATGACCCTGTTCAATGCATCCATCGGCACAATGATTTGATCGGAAGGGTGCGTTTACATCCATAACGTAATATCAAGCCTATATTTCCGGAAGGGGTAGGCAGAGGTTTATAGTATTCCTATACAGGGTGTAACGGAAAGCGTATATACATACTGAAGGGTGTGCTACAGACGATCAAACTGAACATGTTTCTCCATTCGACGAAAAAAATATCAGCTACCCCATTTGGGTCGAAAAGGTATGCAATTTTGTATGGGGCAGCAGATAACTTTTTCACTGAAAAACATGTTTTATGATGAGAAACATGTTCAGTATGATGGTCTGTAGTACACACTTAAGTATGTATCTACCCTTTCCGTTACACCCTGTATATGTCCATTAATCAGTAATATTGAAGTGCCATGTAATAGGGGGCGAGCCTATTGCGAATTCGGTACCGGTTGATTGAAGTTAGTTTTTTTTCGATAAAAATAAACTATTTATTTTGTAAACTAGGGATTGTAAAGCCCAATTAACACGAAATTAACTGATGGCACTAATAATATAATTGCGCACAGGTTAAAGTAAACTAAACTAAATCTATTGAAATATTTTCCCAATAGCTAGAGCACAAAAATGATGGAGTTTTTAGGCTAAGCGCACATTAAATATTAAAACTCCATCTGGGAGCCTAAAATAACCGCCCAATGAGATTCATAAGAGTACAATAATATGAATCACGTTAAAATTCTTAAAATAGTCACAGACTTAGTTAACATTATAAATTGTCAATGTGACCTGATATCAAAACTTATTTTAGTTCCAACTTCTTTGGCAGCTCTTTTTATATTTCTTCTCTATTTCTCTTTCATCTCTTTCCAGCTTTATGTGTTAGCAAAGGATAGCAATAGATTTCGTTTAGCTGTGTCGGTAAAAGGTTTGGGTGTACTAAATTTAATTTTAAAGTAGGTAGAAATTTACTATGGCTGTTATAATCATCTCATGTTCAAAAAATTGCCATAATCTCATTTATTATAAGTTCTTTAAGTTTTAAATAGTGTAAAACGTAAATGTTAATTATTCATACAGGATATTTAATTTGATGATTTATAAAATAAATCGCTTTTACGGAACATTTCGCGCGTCGAACGAGAAAAAATTGCGCTTCATAAATACTTACTACTTAGCATTGATAAAGAAAATCTAACGTTTGTTTTTAGTATTTTAATGCGTAAATTATAGCATTTAAGTATTCTATTAAATAAACAAGTCCAAAATAAATTATAGAGAGTACTGCAAATACATATGTGTTACTTAGCATAGTTTTGTTATTTAACAAAATTCCGGTATATGGAAAACGTATTTAAATAATAAACGCGAAATCTTCCGTTTACTTAAAAATGGTTGCTCATACTGTAAATATTAAATGTATATTAAATCTATGAAACTATACAAAATTAATAATCATTAATAAATTAATTATTGATCGATCTACCTTAAATCTTTCATAATATTTTGTAAATATAAGTTTTGAAAGGTGATATGTATATATTTATTATGATGCCATATAATGTGTAATATAAATTGTAATTAATTAATATAAATTATAATTCAAATGATCCTTCTAAAGGATCTGAATTCAAGAATCTGGTCGAAATGAAACTTTTTATAATATTTATTAATTTTATATACTTAATATGGCATTTTTTTTCAAAAATTTTATGAATCCATTATGGAAGTGAATTCATAACTGTAGCCAGAAAACTTCTTTTGAGTGAATTTTAAGTGCTTCCAAGTATCATTATCTTATGCTTTTTAGACTTTTTAATATTACTTTCATTTTTTCTTGTGAGACTGTTGTCCTTCTTGCTACGATCTTAAACTATAGTCTACATTAATAAGTCACTCTTACTCTGTAACTTTTTGAAGATTTTATAAAAACACAATTTTCAGTTGTTAATAAAATATTTATTATATTTTTATTAATCGATGTACCTACATATTATTTACATTTTCAAATATTTTTACAAAATTATATTTAAAAAAACATTTAGCTATTACATTCCCAGTATAAACATGACCTCGCTTTGTGTAGATTTCCTGTACAATGAGAGATCCTCATAATCTGGTTTGTATTGCTTTATGCACATAAAGATAACCCTTCTTGGCCACAGGTATTGTTTTCTTAAAAGTTAAGAACATTACCTGAAAGCATCAACTTATAAAGTATTAACATATAAATAAGTAACTTAAATACAATATCCTGAGCAACTCGAAGAGTGATTTGTCAATAAAGACTATAATTTGTGATAAACGTAAAATCTGGTAGTCGGTTAAGATCTGTGATGTCTGTATGCTTTTCGAATGTTCGACATATCTGTATATACGAGTATGTGATTAAATACGTTGGAAGCGAGCGTGTGTTTCATTGTCCCCCTTCTCTGTTCGTTGCAGTTTTCTGCTGTTACTGCCGCGGGCGATTCTGTCCGACCCTGTGGGCGCAGACTACGAGCATTATATACACGATGCGCATAGGCGGTACCAGGTAAATATACGTAGACAGAAATTAAATGTGTTCTACATTTCACATACGTAGTTTAAAGACATCATCATCTGCCAAGCCTTTTCCCAAACTATCTTGGGGTCGGCTTCCAGTCTAACCGGATGCAGCTGAGTACCAGTATTTTACATGGAGCGACTGCCTATCTGACCTCCACAACCCAATAACTGGGTAATACGATACCCCCTTGGTAAGACTGGATGTCAGACTTTCGGTTTCTGATAAATCGTAACTACTGTCAAAGATCCACAAATGACAGTCGGGACCAACGGCTTAACGTGCTTTCTGAGGCACGGAGGAAACTCGGTATATTATGTGTGGTCACCCATCCACAGACCAACCTAGGCAAGCGCGGCTTAACCTGCTGAAGATTGATCCGAGCGGCTGTTATTATTTAGCCACGAGCTCCTCTATACGTAGTATAAAGACATATCTACAGAGACGAATACCTAGATTCTCGCATAAAACAAAAAAAAAACGCCTGCTATTTTATTTGAATACTTAAATACTTGGATCTACGTAATATTGCGAACTGTTTGACGATTTGCATCTGAGGAGTTGAGAGTTAAACTTAAGATTCTAATTCAACTTCATCATCCACAACCTGAATTCACCTACAGCTGGGTATAGGCTACTCTTCTTGATTCTAATAGCATACCCCAAAATTTTATGTTGCTCGATGTAGGTATGTAAAAAATTACATTGTAACAATCCGGAATTCTATCTATCCGTAATTGCAAGTCGCCTAGACTGTTTATGTGGGTCGCTGTTGTCCGATTTCTCATGGGTTGTCGTAGCAGTAATCAATTGTGTTTGTAAGTAACACTTAGAAATCTTCATTAGTTCTCTTATCTATACATCTATACTAGACAAATAAATAAAATTGAAGTGTCTGTTTGTAATATTAAAATAACCGCTTTTTACTACATGCATTTTAATGTATATACAGTACATATACCGAAATAACATTTTTTACAATTTTGTCAGAAGATCAGAAGGCTTAAAGTCACCCAAAGGGCAATTGAGAGGGCTATGCTCGGAGTTTCCTTGCGTGATCGAATCAGAAATGAGGACATCCGCAAGAGAACCAAGGTTACCGACGTAGCCCGAAGAATTGCCAAACTTAAGTGGCAGTGGGCAGGGCACATTGCTCGCAGAACGGATGGGCGATGGGGCCGAAAAGTTCTGGAATAGCGACCGCGAACTGGAAGACAAAGCGTTGGAAGGCCTCCCACCAGGTGGAGCGATGACCTGGTGAAGGTTGCGGGGATCCGCTGGATGCGTAGCGCACAGGACCGGTCAATGTAGCGTCACTTGGGGGAGGCCTATGTCCAGCAGTGGACGTCTTTCGGCTGAAATGATGATGATGATGACAATTTTGTCTGACTGTGTTTGTTCCGGCTAATCTCGGCTGGACCGATAGTGACGGGAATTTCACGGGGAGATAGCTGATGTAATAAAGAGTGGGCTTAGGCTACTTTTATTTTATAAACAAGAATTTATCATTGTTTTTTTTTTTTGAAAATTCCATACGGTCGTAGTCGCGGGCACAGCTAGTTTCATAGTAAATTCTCTTATTTCGTACAAAAAATTACCAAAATAAAATAATCGTTCCAGTACTGGCTAGACACAACATCAACGTTCCACTGGCCAGCCGACTTCAACTGGGTGGACACGACTGCAAGCTCCACGCACAGCTACGATAGCCGACCGGAAGCGGACATACACCTCGACGACGCCTTCGAACCTCTCAAACCCGACCACATAACAAAACATTTCTCACAAAAATTAGTCCTAAGAAGTCGAGACTTAACGTCCCAAACTTCTGAAGAAGAATTCGATGAGGGACCGTTCTTCAGAATGATTTTCAAACTTCTTGCCAACATGCCCAACCAACCTTACCAAGTAAATCTACACTTAACTTCAATAATATCTCAGTTAGCGTTACTCCCCCATCCGAATCTGCACGAGTATCTGCTTAACCCCATACTGCCGACGGCTAAAAAAACGCCGACGCTGTTCAAAATTCTGCAGGACGTAGCGAGGAGGTTAACTATGGAAATCCCGAGGTTAAGGAATTTTAAGAAGCTAATTGAGAACACGAGGCTTTGGCTTATGAGTGAGGATCCTACTTATGATGAAAAGTAAGTGTAAGATGTGTATTTGCCTGATTATAATTTTATAAGGTGTTGTTTTGCATCCTCGTCAAAATTCCAGAGGTTGTCACAAAATACATAAATATATAATCAATTTAAATTATGGTACCTGGATAATTATTAAAAAACGCTGCTTATTTAGTTGTTTAAAATTGTTAGTATTTCAGAATAACCCCCTTAACGTGGTTTAGGGAATAATAATTTATCGAATAAACGTTTGAGATTGTTTGTATGTGTGAAAGCGCGGTTATAGTGCGAGGATCCGACAGGTCGCGTTTAAAACACGGGTGGTTGACACCGATTTCCGTAAATAATACAAACAAAAAAAAACCTTCTCATTTTATGATTGATTCGGGTCTAGATTCATTAGCAAAGTTACCTCCTTACATTTAACGAGGATGAAAAACAACAGCTTGTATTCTTGAGTTCGAAATGAAAAGGTTCTACTCTAAGTTAATTATTGACCAATCGTGTGACAAAAACAGGTTGTAAAAATATGGTATCCATGGAATTTGATTCTTAACACGTATAGCATTGAGTTCGTGGTTGCTTTCCCAAACAAAACCTATTCTGATTTTGAGTCTAATGAGAAAATAATAACCTTATAGCAGAGAAAACTTTAGCAGTCATGAAGTGATTCTTGATATCCTGCACTTGACAAATCCTCCTAAGATATATTATGTATCTTCAGAATCACAAATCGAATAACCACCTAATAAATAAATAAAAGTTTATTTCAGACTACAGTCCATAGCTTTGTTAGTATTTTACTGTTATTAACAATAGTTATTTACAATATTCATTATTTATTAAGACCTATTACTGTCCCCACCCAGTGTCTCTGGAAGGGACAGTCCGGTCTGGCAGCAATCATCTTCAAAATGCTGTTGTCACTACCATGCAGACTCTGTAGTATGGAGGCAACTTGCTTTCGCAAGATAGCGTGGAAGCCATCTGTGCGAGACTCCGCGAACATTCTATTACCAACGTAATAGCAGCACAACACAATCAAACCATACTAATCTTGTGTATTTTGCATTCCAGCGCCGACCACAACCAGCTCGTAGAAAGTCTGATAGTCCTGGAAGAATTCTGCAAAGAGCTTGCAGCTATAGCGTTCGTCAAGTACCAACACACGTTACATAATATGCAGAGATAAAAGCATTTGTATATAGATATATCGCGAGATCGGCGTAAAATTATATTGGTGTGGCTCTTGTTGTGGACTGGCGAGTGTCCTGCGAGTGTCCTACGAGTGAATACTCAACCAAAAGACTCGAAATACTCATAAACAACAAATTATGGTCCAAAATATGGTTTTAATGCGTTTGACAACATTGTTACCCTGAAAAACCTTTCGTGAAACTGAAACTTGTTAAATTCTATCTAGACGTGGGAGAAATACCAAAATCTATCATAAGTTAAAGCGAATTACTGGGGGACAGATTTGAATTATAATTGGAAGAACGCAAATGAATCCAGCCCCCGTATTCACAAACGCTCGGATTCGATTTCGATTCGGAAAGTCGTATGTCTATCTCGCTCGCTTTCGTAATGCCAAAACAAGATAGACATACGACTTATCGAATCGAAACCGAATCCGAGCGTTTGTGAATAGGGGGCCTGTGGGGACTTT
Organism: Cerastis leucographa; assembly: GCA_963082945.1. Classification (NCBI taxonomy): domain Eukaryota; kingdom Metazoa; phylum Arthropoda; class Insecta; order Lepidoptera; family Noctuidae; genus Cerastis; species Cerastis leucographa. Next base: position 14,316,597 of record OY720368.1, read on the forward strand.
AAATGTCCGCTTTAGCAGAATCCTATCAGGATAATAAATATAAATCACGTTAAAATTCGTAAAAAGGTCACAAAGACAGAATTCATAATAATAACTGCATCTGTGACTATTTGAGGAATTTTAACGCCATTATGATTCTCCTAAGACGGCCTCTTCAGATCCCCAGATTCGAATTAAATTAATAGATTTATATCGCTGTAACAAGATGAATTTCAAGCATTAATGATTCATTCACGACTCGTCACTCACATAAGTAGAACTATATTCGACGCTAAGTTCTGGGCTATCTCCTTATAGATAGCCATCGAGAATATATATAAAAAAGTTGGTACTGACCCTAAAAATGCACTGTACACTTGCAAGTCGTATAACAAACTTATTACGGTGTGCAACAAGATGCTAAAGTATTATGTAATTTATATAAAATTTAGCTATAGTACAAAGAGGGAATTTATGCATTTCAAGCCTAAGTTAGCTATTCAGTTTGATTGTTTTGAAGTTATATAATTTAATTTATTTTTGTTATATTTTATAACATCAGTCACTTGCTTATAATCAATTTAATACCAGAAGGCTTTACAATTTTAATGTAGATTAATTATATTTTCAAACTAAGATTTTTAAGTTTTTTTTTTCTGTTTTTAGATATGAGTATCTGTGCAAACCTTGACTATTTTAGTTTACAACACAAAGGAAAATAGTTTATATGTAGTTTCATAATAGGGCACAATATTCTTGATAAATCATGAGCGAACATACAGGTAAGTGCTACCAAACATTTAAAATATGTAAATGCTTTAATTTTATTAATGTAATAAAGCAGAGCAAGCTCATTTTATGTTATTGTCATTTCTATTAACGGAAGTTTTCTGTTCCAATTGTAGATATTCTACTATTTAATGTTATTAGCACAACACATACATTTTAATATATATTAGTGTAAAAAAAAATAGATGCATGCCTTTCTTGTGCCTAATTTTTAAATTAGGTGTACGATGAGAATTATAGACCAATCGTAGAGACAAACCTATTGCAATTTATTGTAAACTATTTAGCATTGATTCGAATAAGTTTTTCGATGGACATTCTTCTTTTTACCATAAAGGAGTCTGCCTACTACACCGTACCATACCATGACCGTGCTATGAACGTATCTGGCACGGAAAGAAAAGAATGAGATTATGCCGGACGGAGACGGAACGGTCTAGTGGGCATAGTCTCGTACTTTTGAATACAAAGAATATTTTTTTGTTTGATTAAGTTCATAGTACGGTCATGGTATGCTACGGTGTAGTGGACAGATACCTTAAGGACTTATTGTATTTGATCAGTTTGGTCCTTTTAATCAGGCCTTTTACCATTTCATTATTTTATTATACTTGAAAATTATGTACTTAGGTATTTATAAATATGATATTATACAATGTTCCCGATTTATGTAATCCATTAGGTACGTGTATTCAACTTGTCATTGATTCTAGTCTGAAAGGATACTGTTGGCCTACTCTAACGAATGTTAACCGAAGCTTCTCTGAAGCCAACACTGCCATCATCCTGATATTTTTATATAATGTGTCAAAAATCGCTTCGAAATCTTCAGATACAAGAGTAGGCTTACAGACCAAGCGTCACAATCGTAGATCTTACATTATTATGTTAAACCTTATAAAGCAGCCAGTTCTGTAATTTTGAAAAAATACATAAATCTGGGGGTGTAAATTAGCCGCATTAGCAGAATCATATCATCATCTGCCTAGCCTTTTTCCAAACTGTATTGGGGTCGGCTTCCAGTCTAACCGGATGCAGCTGAGTACCAGTATTTTACATGAAGCGACTGCCTTTTCTGATCTCCACAGCCCAGTAGATGGGTAATACGATACACCTTGGTAAGACTGGATGTTAGTTTTGGTTCTAACTACTCGTAACGACTGTCAAAGATCTACAAATGACAGCCGGGACCAACGGCTTAACGTGCTTTCCGAGGCACGGAGGAAACTCGGTATGTAATTATGGTCACCCATCCACAACCCTACCTCGGCAAGCACGGCTTAACCTTAAAGATCGACCCGTGCGTCTATTTAGCCACGAGCTCCTCCTTTAAAATAATCATTATAGTATAATAATATGAATTACGGTACTATTCATAAAATGATCACAGTGAGTATTTATAATATTAACTGCGTCTGTGACCGTTTTGTGTTTCATATTATTATCCTATTATGATTCAGCTAAAGCGGCCATTTTAGACCCCTGAGCAATAGGGTTTATTTTAACCAAAAACAAACGGTTTTCTAGAAAAATGTACATTCAACTTCATATCAGATCCGTCACTGTTCTACGATTATGACTCAATTAATATTTCTATATTACATAATAGAAAATACCAGTGCAATATATTTTTATAAGCATTCCTTATAGAGAAACTTGTTAATTTAGTGTTTTGGTTCCGTATAAATATAATAGACATACGTTTTATTTGTTTGCACAAATACATAATTGTTATGTATTATTGTTTAAATGCCTGAATTTGCTGTTGAAATAAAATGTGAAATGATATTTGCTTTATTATTTATCTTCCTAATTTTAGTGAAACCTTTTCTCGAGACATAAAGAGTGGAGAGCAGCTGTGGCCCAGTGGTGGCAGCCCCGACTTACGAGCAGTAAGCCGTGGGTTCGAACCCAAGCAGGCGCATTACTTTGCGTAATTTATTTCATTACCGCTGCCCTCAAAAACGGTGAATGAAAACATCGTGAGGAAACCGGCATGTCCTAGAACTAAAACTTCGAAGACATATGACATCTACCAACCCGCACTGGGCCCGCGTGGTGGATTACAGCCCACTCCCTCTCATAGAGAGGAGGCCTGTGTCCCAGTAGTGGGAACATTATAGGCTGATGATGATGATGAAATGATTTAAATTGCATGTTTCCTGTTATTTTTACATTTTGTGTCGCATATGGGCCGGCGCTCACTGACGGCGTGCAGCGGCATGCCGTGGCATCCTGCTGAAAGCCCTGCCACTCTGGCATCCATCAGTTTTGCTCCGCGCGTATTCGAAGTTGGTTGTGTCGCATAGAGAACATATGTTGTGTCTCTCCCTCCCTTGCCCCCACGCACCGACCGAAACGCGCCCCACCGTAATGCTGCACAAGTTTCAACCTTATTTCATCTAGCTAGCAATCATAATTCCTCGACCCCAAAGTGACCCATACGTCTCGCGGGATGCAATGGCGCGCCGCGGCATGCCGTGGAATGAAAAAGCAAGACACGTCATGCTGACGCATCCTGCGGCGTGTCGCGTCATGCCGCAGCATCCTGCGGCACGTCGCGGCATCGTGGTATCAAAATAAAGTAACATAAATTCTAAACTCATTGAAATAAGATTCAAAACAATTAGTATTAAAATCCTTTGCCATGACACACCGTGCCGTGCCGGCAGTGGCCGCCGGCCCTATTTTGTGTCGTTGGCGTAGAGGGCACGCGCTTGTTTGTCACGTATATGTGACGATGGCGTTCAAAAGGTTAAACATTTTTCCAGAAGGAATGCAATTTTATTTTTTTTGGCTTTAATTATATTTGCATCTAACTTTCACATACGCCGCTTGATGAAATGGCAAGCATTTTTTAGCGAGTTCAACTGAGCAGCAAGCTCGCTCTTAAAACTATGGATTATCATGATAGAACATTAGACAAATAAAACACACATTATAAAATGCAATGGTGATTATATTTTTCTCAAATATTAAATAATAATGCATAATAAACATTGTTATAACTATCAAACAAAAGTTGTTAAAAATATGTACAACATGGAATTGTAACATTTAACCATTTACAGGAAGAATTTCTTGGTTTATCACTAAATAGTTAAACATAAAGTAATTAAGTAGTTATTTTAGTTCAATATTACAGCAGGTATAAAACAACTAATTAATCAATGAAAAAACAATTTACATTGTGGAGCATAGAAAGTCTTTAACACAAGATTTGACCTTTTCCTAAAGATTGTCTTATAATAACGTCTTTCATTGGTATTAACAAATATCACAAAAACCTTTAAGAAACCGGTCAACGTATACATCGAATAATAAAAAATACATGTCAGAAAAATCTTCCCATAAATAATTAAAAATCTATTAACACACTCGTCCATCTCACATTCTCACTGTTACTTACATAAATAAATACATGTAACATTATATTATCATTAAATATTTGTTTAAAGTTTTCAACTACTTGATCGTTACAAATCGTACGGTTTTCATATTTACTTTAAACTATAACGGTTACTTGTACAAATACGGAGCAAGATAGAGATTGTACTATGTTTTAATATGCCTGTCTTGCAAGGCAGAAGTAACTTATTTTACGAAAAACAATAGTCATTTAGTTAAAACTTCAATACACTTGGCGTTTTTGCTTGGAAAAGAAATCTACTGTTATGTACGCTCAAGTCCGGTTTTATATAGAAGAGGTCTGGAATGCGCGTTCAATATATCGGGTTTCGCCCATTTACGGCTAAGCTCCAACCCTGTGTGGCTAATCAACATTAAACTGCGCTGTGCTTCGCTAAGCAGTAATGTTCGAGTCAGCACTATTTACGTGACAGTTTGAAACGGGTAAACGCATAAAGATGAAAGCGCCACGGATGGCCGCGGAATTAAAAAAATTTTCTTCAACAAACAGCTGGTAAATTAAAAAACACGTAGGAAAATTTGTATTTCGCCGACTATCCTGTCGCTTCTACCTTAGCGAAACGCAGCATGTTCTCCGCAGCGCGAGGTGTGAATTAGCTAAATAGACCTTAGCACAATATAGTACAGCTTAATTTTGATTAGTCACCCTTATGTGACGAGCGGTTTTCATATATCACGCAGGGAAAGTGTGAAAACTATTTGACACAACAACAGTATGAAAACTCTTCAAAATTTGTTTACTACATCAACTGATATAAACGATAACAATTTAAAACAACAAATAAGATCACAAATAATTTGATTTAACTGCCTATCTAAGTATCAAAGTTGTCACTGTTTTGTATTTAGCTACATTTTTTTAAATATTCAACAAAACTTATTATTTAAATGCTTCACAAGTTAAAATAAACGTTCCTTTACAAAATTAGTTTTTTTTTACGAGAAATGTATCCGAAACAAAATCTACTGTAATTCAGAAAATCTACATGTTTGTTATAAAATTACTTTCAAATATAGTCATTTTATATTTGTGTCAAAATTGGATATATTGAAAATAGCAAGATAGGACTATACAGGGTGTAAACGGCCCCGTGATGAAGCCGTCAACCAAGCATTCTGTACATCAAACTATGTAACACAGTTAACCTTTTGAACGCCAGAGCATGCCCTCCACGCCAAGCTACAAATTCACCGCAAATACTTACAAATAAAAAAAAGGTATTTCAAAAGTATCGTTAACTTATTTCTTGATAAGACATTTAATATTTGAGATATATAGATCACATTTTAAAGATATATAAATAACCACACACTAAAGTAATTATTTAAATTGCTTATTTCGTATTATAGAGCATCACATTTTTGTCAGATATTTGTGTCGTTTGCGTACAGGGCACGCGCTTGCTTGTCACTTATATGTGACAATGGTGTTCAAAAGGTTAAAATGATTGCTGGGAAACGACTTTATTATTGTTGTGAAAAATCAGTTTTTTATGATAGCGCTCATAGTAAGTAACTCACAAACTATTTTGCTGGTGGATGCATGAGTACAGCTGGCCTATAATGACGTCTTAAAACATTGTTGTTTTACTCCTTTTCTAGTGTGGGAAAGAGATGGCGCTAGACATCCTGTATAGCTCCGTCTCTTTCCCACACTGGAATAAGAGTAAAACAATACTGCTCTAAGACGTCATGGTAAGCCAGCAGGGGTCATCGCGATATTAAAGTAAAGTTAGACCATTTGAAACGTGTAAAAAAGTTGGAACTTTGACCCCAAATAACTCCGTAACTAGAAGGTTCCCAGTTTGGTCTAGAACAAAAAAAAAAACTATCGCTACCAAGGAAAAAAAATGGCTGTCGGCTTCGTCAAGAGTGCTTTTACACCTGTTATTTATTTGAATTGGAAAAATATTAACTATATAACATGTACATTACATACAGTTGCCTAAATCATATTCCCATTATTTTAATGTATTTACAATTTAATTCAAGAAACAAATTGGGTTATTACTATACCGAATACGTGACATATATTAGACAATCAATATGTAATGAAATATTTATAATTTTACTATCGTCACCCAATATACGCAAATCAATTTTCATATTCTTTTCTTCAGATAGAAGTTAAAAAAAAAAAAAAATTACATGAATTTGCGACATGGCAACATTGGGTATCTTGTTGTAGTATAAAGACGTTTACAGATAATTCAAACAATGCGACTCTTTTCTGGTTGTTACAAATAGCTGCACGTTTTTTTATATGGTATTGAGCAAAAACCATAACCATCCTTGACGTAGTCGGTAAAATAATAATAGAACTTTCAACCTTCAAAACGTTTCGCACATCCGAAACACGAGCGGAGCGGAGAGGAGACGTCCGGAAACCGACCAATCACATTGGTTGAAATTGACATAGCATCACTCTTCTCTCCTGTGATTGGTCGAGTCTTGCACATCTCTTCTCCACTCCGCTCCTCTTGGCTTTGGTGGAGTCACACCACAAACCACTACGTTCTTTTAGCATTATACGATTGTAGAACTCGATGCGTGCTAAACGAACAAAGTAATTTGCTATACAAGCTGGCTGGCCTCACAAATGAAGTTTTATAGAATTATAAACCTAAATTTTCATAAGGTATTTGCGGCTAATAACTATTTTAGAATTCTCTAGAACATGTGCATTGTCAAAATATTCTGTAAAGCGGTTGCTGTGGTACAAGGATCCTTTGCGGTTGAAGAACACTGTGAGGAAAAAAACATGTTAGTTCCGAATTTAGCCGCGCGTCAAAAGATTCTTGTACATCTATATCTGGGGCCTGGGGGCCTAACATGGCCGCTTTAGCAGAATCATAATAGGATAATAATATGAATTACGTTACAATTCGTAAAATAGTCATAAAGGTAACTCTGTAATATTAACTGCATCTGCGACCATTTTAAGAATTTTAACGTGATTAATATAATTATATATATATATATATTTAATTACAGATATAAAAATTATATGAATCACGTCGCAAATGGTCGCAGATATATATATATCGCATAATTATTCTGCTAAAGCGGCCATTTTAAGCTCCCTGATCGTATCTCAGAGTATTCGACTAGTGAGCTTGACGTTGCTCCGAACATCAGCAATGAAATGTCACTTAACATCATTTATATATAATTGTACCACCGCTAGTATGGCGTTTGTGGATACAGGGGACGACGACCAAAAGTTTTATTGTGTCCGAAACCTTAAAAACTTGATTTATCCATGTTAATATGCAAACAAAACTTTTTACTGGGTGTTTAATAACGCAATGCGACAAGTAAGCACTGTCGTGTAAATAAACTCTAGAAGAGAGAACTCTAGAACTCTCGAACATCTCAAAAACAAGACTAGTCAAATGTTTGCTTGGCTAAAGAGCTAAACATTTGCATAGAACGCCCTAAAATATGGCAAGAATAGGTTACAGAAAACTATGCTGTAGTTGTTAAGACATGCTCTTGTTTACGTAGTTTGTTGATTCAATTTTACTTTCTGTTTATCGATTGATAAATCGATGACTAATAAAAGTTTTCAATAATTTCTCAATGTCGTCTTTCCCCAGTCGCCTAAACTGCCATCTAGCGGGATTTCATAACATTTTTATACAAAATAATCAGAAACTAATTATGAGAGCTGGGCTCTCATTCCCTACGAGGCAATAAATCACAAATAAAATTATACAAAAATAAACATTTTTAGCCAAGGATTGTAGGCAATGTCGTTGATAAAAAATAATTAAATAAAATTACCGCGAAACTACATACGATATGTCATAGTTCAGAAGAAATGGAATAGTAAAATAAAACTAGCTTGAATGGAACAATGAAAACTATTTATAAAAGAATGTGGTGATTGGTTTAATAATTAAAAAAGAATATAAAAAAAAAATATCAATAAAAATCCGAAATAGTACACGATTAGTATCACATATTGATTCAGGATCTTGAAAACTTACATAAAAAAAAACATAACATTATATCTGTAATCCCAGAACGGTTAGGCAGAGATGTACTTAAAGTATAATCAAATTTCGCCAGTAAAGCCAAAAATTCATTAGGAAACATTTGTTGATAAACACTGTTTTTAAGAGAGCGGCGGTGGCCCCCCAGTGGTGGCAGCCCCGACTTACGAGTAGTAAGCCGTGGGTTCAAACCCAGGCAGGCGCATTACTTTGTGTAATTTATTTCATCATCGCTGCTCTCAAAAACGGTGAAGGAAAACATCGTGAGGAAACCGGCATGTCCTAGAACCAAAAATGAACGAAGACATGTGACATCTACCAACCCGCACTGGGCCCGCGTGGTGGATTACAGCCCACTCCCTCTCATAGGAGAGGAGGCCTGTGTCCCAGCAGTGGGAACATTATAGGCTAATGATGATGATGATGACTGTTTTTAAACAGTTTATAAACAGTGTTTCATCATCTCTGGAAACAGTTTATAAACAGTCCATAAACAAATGTGATGAAACATTGTTTATGAAACATGTTTATATGCAAAATTCATCCATGGCATGGCCATGTTTCAGAAACAGTGTTTACGGTAAACTTGGTGATAAACACGGCATAAACAGTTTATCAACAAATGTTGCCTAATGAATACAAGGCTTTATGTTTAAGTCAAATCTAATAGGGAGCGAGCCTATTGCCATCAACCGGGCACAAATCCAGACGCCGTGGCTACTACTGAGAGATTCGTGATGGAAAAACCCAATAACACTTTGCCCGACCTGGAAATCGAACCCAGAGCCTCATGCTCAGCAGTAGCGCTTGCGACCACTCGACCAATGAGACAGTTAACAAGTTGAAAACTAAATTGACGAGGTTCATCTCACACGCTTATTTGCGACAAGGAAGACGAAACTAAAAAAAAATGATTTTAAGGTTTTGTTTGTAATTGAATATAAAATGAACGAAAGTAAGTAATAAATTGGGGTACGGACTGGGTAAAGAAAACGACATTCTATTTTGTCCGTCAGACAGGTAATACAAAAATATTAGACACGTATTTTTTGTTTTATCAAAATATCAAAAAAAATTACTTAGTTAAAACTCATTAAAGTTGGAGAGTGGGGGCTTACTACGTCACAAGTAGGTATAAAACTTACCATCTGACGTCATGCGCCGTTTCAACTCAATATATCTCCGTAATTTTATGACCACGTGAAAAAAGAAAAAATACGTGTCCAATACTTTTCAATAAACTACCCGACGGACAAAAAAAAATGGATTATCCCCTATTAAGTAACGAAATATGTAAAATAAACTTTTCATGTTTTCTTAAAAGGTTTCTATGCAAAAAAATATTATTATTATAATGAAAATATTTTTAGGGTTAATTAAAATAATTCTGTCCTTTATTTCTTATTTAACTGTCGCAAACAAACGCATAATATGAATTAAAATAATGTGTTCTATACAGTTCTGCCTTTCTTTCGGCGAAAACAAGTGTGATGGTGATAAGGGTTCGAAGATTAACTAACTAACAAAAAAAGAAGAAAATATAACCTAAAGTAACAAACTAATATTAAATGAACTACAACATATCGTAGGTCGCCGCGTATTTGATCTACACCGAGCAGTAATTCGCTAGTTTATAATAATCTAATCTACATTACGTTATACATACATATACATACAATTGTGTTTACATCTATATGTTATCAGCTTCAGTGTGGAACTTATCACCATTTTTTGATATACGTCTGTGGGAGAGAAAAACTACGGTTAGATTTTAGATTTCTAGTAGTACATAGCGTTATTTTGACCGTAGGATTTGAACCTCGCGGCCGACCACCGTCATTGGTTAAAATTTTGGCCTACAGGGCCAAAATTTTAAAAAGCTTTATCTCGAAAATTCATACAGTATTCTAAAATTCACTTTTTTAAGTGGACCATGTTGACGGACGTAGAGGCTTCAAAAAAGCCTCTGTACCGCGGGCGATTTTTAGTCGTGTCCCAGCGTTTCAAAAAGCCGTACTTTGATTTTCATCGGCGCAAAGAAATGCGTTGCAAATCCAATTTACTATATTATATCGTCGCGATAAAAAAAAAAACGCCCGTGCTTCCAGGGCTAAACGTTTCTTTGATTCATGACTGCTCACCATGCATTAACCTTTTGAACGTCATTGTCACATATACGTGACAAGCAAGCGCATGCCCTGTACGCCAACGACACAGACAAACATGTGACAAAAAATGTGCTGCACTGTAACAAATTTAACTCATTACTTATGCGTATGTTTATTTATATATCTTTAAAATGTGATCTATACAGGGTTATTTGTAAAACACCGGCAACCTCTTAAGAGGTCATTCTACTCATCATTATGAACAACTTTTACTATGAGACCAAATCCGATATCGTGAAAAAAATAATCTGCTGTTCCCTACATTTTGACGAGTTATGTGAACATAAAGTACGGAACAGCTGATTTTTTTTTCGCGATTTCAGGTTTGGTCTCATAGTAAAAGTTGTTCATAATGATGAGTAGAATGACCTCTTAAGAGGTTGCCGGTGTTTTACAAATAACCCTGTATATGTTAAATATTAAACTTACTATTACTTAACAAGAAATAAGTTTTTTAAGTATTTGCGGTGAATTTGTGGCTTGGCGTGGAGGTCACGCGCGTGTGTTTATGCTCTCGCGTTCAAAAGGTTAAAGAAACGTTTAAGAAAAGAACGTTTGCGTTTAAGGAAGGAGGAGTGTAATATCTGCATCACGGCTCGTGTTATTCTCATACACGGTGTAAATCACCTCATCACGAAGACGTCAACCAAGCATTCTGTACATGCAACTTAGTAACTTTACGCAAAAATTATTGCTGGGAAACGACTTTTTTTTGGGGGGTGTAAAATCATGTTTTGTGGTAGAACTCAATGTAACGCACTCAAAACATTGTGCTGATGGACTGATTGAATAGTACGGGGGTCGTGGAGGTGTTTAAACTAAAAATCTTACATTAAAAACTTGTATTTAAAAAAATACTTGTCAAAAAGTTGGATCTTTGACCCCTAATATCTCCGTAACTAGAAGGTTCCCAGGTATGGTGTAGAACAAAAAAATGATCGCAATGACAGGGAGAACCAGTGCCTTTCGGCTTCGTTAAGAGGTGTTTTACACCCTTTATAGTTCGTGCCATTAGTAGAAAATAGTTGGAATGCTCACCTATCTAGCGGCTCGGCTGTCGCCTCACCACCAAGAGAAGAAGGGCGACTTGTGCTGGAAGCGTTGCTGGAACGAGTCGAAGAAGCGGGACGAGGTGGAGCCGCTCTTGGACCTGGAATCATAGTATAGTTTATGATACAGAAACAAACAAAAAAAAAAAAAACTTTAGATCTATGCTTAAGGTAAGGTCTGTGCTTGAATATTTTGTTTTTGTGTATGGACCTTTTTTTTACGGATGAAAAATCATCTAATGACACCCCCCGTTCTGGGCAGAGCGGGAGGGAGTGTCAGATTTGTAGGTACTGACTAAAACCCATCCATGTTCCTTCTTAGCCCTTTGTGTTCCAGGGCCACGGTATCTCTTTCGAACAACCCGCAGCCCTGGCAGGCATCGGCCCTTTCGGACCCCTTCCGGTTTGCTGACATCTCCTTGAGGCGCGCGTGGAACACAAACGCGCCGTCGTCACGGCCTGTTGTATATGGGCCTTAGTCTTCTGATTATGAATCACATTTATGTTATAATTCGTTTTAGCAGACCACCGGAGCATTATTATATTTATTTATTATATTCCAGGAGTACCCCAACTATAAAGGGGAAACTCGAGAAATGTGTATTTTGTACAAATATGATATTTTCACATTATTATTAGTGTTTTTTTTTTTAATGTTCCAATAAATATATATAGTTTCAAACTACCTGGTACATAAATATGGATTTCGGATTTTTTGAAATACCATTTTTTGGCCTACGAGATCAAAACTGGATATCATTATTAAAATGTTTGTTTGTACGAAGACATACCTCTCTACGATAACGGCCGGCATCTGCACCAGCTGCACGGGACTCTTGTTGTCCTTGAGCGCCTGCGTGAGGTTGAGCACCTGGCCGCGCATCACGGACATCTGTCGCTCGAACAGGCTCTTGTCGAAACCCTTGTCCTGCTGTGACAATGTCATCGTTGTCAACGTGAACGTTTTTGTTTACACATGCTATCTATAATCATCATCAGCCTATAATGTTCCCACTGCTGGGACACAAGCATCCTCTCTATGAGAGGGGGCGGGCCCAGTGCGGGTTGGTACATTACACATGTCTCCGAATTTTTAGTTCTAGGACATGCCGGTTTTCTCACGATGTTTTCCTTCACCGTTTTTGAGGGCAGCGGTGATGAAATAATTACACAAAGTAATGCGCCTGCCTGGGTTCGAACCCACGGCTTACTGCTCGTAAGTCGGGGCTGCCACCACTGGGCCACCGCTGCTCTCCATGCAATCTATACTAATATTATGAAGTTGAAGAGTTTGTTTGAACGCGCTAATCTTGTGAACTCATCATCAATCTCTTGCCCTTATGTCAATTTATTTGGGGTCGGGCAGTATGTCTTTTTCTTTCATACTTCCTTTCTTGACATATCATCCATCACACAGTACATCCATCGTTTCTTTGGTCTTCCTCTACTCTTATACCCATCCACACTCATACTCAAAACTTTTCTCATGACATTTTCCTCAATCCTCTGCATCACTTGTCCATACCAAGGCAACCGATCACCACACAACTTGGGCACCACTGGTTCGAATTGAAAAAATCTTTTAGTATTGGATAGCCTATTTATCGAGGAAGGCGATTGGCTATATAACATCACGCTACGGCCAGTAGGAGCGGAGCATGAATGAAAAATGTTGGGCCCGCGTGGTGGATTACAGCCCACTCCCTCTCATAGGAGAGGAGGCCTGTGTCCCAGCAGTGGGAACATGATAGGCTAATGATGATGATGATGACTATGTTTCCGAAATAGAAAACTGGCATAAAGGAACGAGTGTTGTTTTTATTTTTTTACACTATCAATGCTAAGCACCCAGCATAATGGGTTGAACAATAATTATTAATTCGTTCGTAAGTTTACATCCGTTGCGTTATCACCGCGCCGATGGACGCGAATGTCGAAATACTTGCCAACAATTTTGGGCATACAAGCAAAAATGGATTATTTCAACTTGTCAGCGAAAGTGTTAAGTTTTTAAACTGTTATGGCCACTAACACTATCATTAACACTGAATTATACGGTTTAAGACATTTATAATTTTATTTTAAAATAATACAATTCACTTAATATGAGAAATACAAGATAAAAAACTAAATAATTATAAGAATTACTAATTATGGGTAAATTAGTCAAACTAGACTATTCAGTTTTTCCGTGATCAAAGTGCTTGCAACAACAACGAAATATCGGAAACTCAAAACAAATAGTAAACATAGTAAATATCCCGTTTTCAGTGTTGATGATATTTTTATTACTATGAATATTAATGTTTTTTTTTTTCTTAAAACTTATTTCAAAAATATAATTTAGGAATATTGCCACACGAATAAATCTACTTATTTATTGATATGGCAATAATTTAGCAACTTACTTTGAATAATACGTTAAGTTCGTCACACAGCTCTTGTACGAAGTTCATATCCGATAACAGTGGAAGCACTAACTCTCTGGAAACAATAAGAAAATATTATATTATTATCTGACTGCTTCGATGATCTTAGTGATCGCAATCGCGACAGCTTGGCATGAGCTCCCTTTTTTTCTCTCTTTTTTTGCTCTGGGCGGAGCGGAAGGGAGTCTCAGACTTGTACTGACTAAAACCCATCCATGTTCCTTCATAGCCCTTTGTGTTCCAGGACCACGGTATCTCTTTCGAACAGCCCCGCAGCCCTGGCAGGCTGGCATGTGGTCCTGGGTTCAATTCTCGGGAAAATTGTTATTGGGTTTTAGGAATTTCTCAATAGCAGCCTCGGAGTCTGGATTTGTGCCCCGATGATGGCAATAGGCTCGCCCTCTATTACCTGGCAAAATGTGGGTGAACTATTTGGTACACAAGGCGACACATCGACCACATTTCCATAACATGGCCTCGCTTTGAATAGGTTTTCGGATCAGTGAGAGGTCTGCATAAACTGGTTTAGTATGGGTAGATCGGTCGCCGTGCGTACAGTCACGTCTAATAATATGTAGGTATACACTTATCAAAATTGAAAAGTGATTTGCTCGTGAAATTACGTTTTCTACGTTGAGATAAGACCTATTTCGTTATAGTATGGCTTCCAAAATTCCACGTTCGTGAAAACGTAAAACCTTAATCAATACAGTAGGAGAAAATCAATTTTAAAAGTGGCTGCTTGTATACATATTATTAGACTTGACTTTACAGCTCTGCCTGACTCACTTAGTCTCGTGGCTGAAGGGCAGCTTGGCCTGCGGCAGCCAGGCCCAGTGGTACGGGTACGCGCGCCACGAGTCGGGATGCTTGAACGGGAACGCCAGACCGTTGTCTATGGCGGCTATGCGGACCTCCGCGCCCGTCCACTCCTGTAATATCCAAAATAAGTTATGGTCACTCACTATTCTCCTGCACTTGTCCAAATTTATTTGGGGTCGGCGCAGCATGTCTTCTTCCATATTCTGTTATGTTGGGCGACCGGGACACAGCATTCAAACACGGTTGAGCAAAGACTGGTTTAATGTACTTCGTTCACATATATTTCTCCTGCCTACCTTCTCATGCATTGTTATCATATTGAAACATCATTCATAGTAATTTACTTGTACCTACAACTTCCTTATTTACCTACAACTTCCTTATTATTCGTCATGGCATCAGACAACTCCTATTTTGCCATATCATCCTTCACAGTCTATCCTTCGCTTCTTTGGTCATAAGTTATAGTCAATATTAGGGTTAATTCGAAGGGATGTCGGAAAAAGCCGAGAATAAACTAATTTAGCAACCGATCGTACAAGCTTTTGTCCAGCAGTGGACTACATGGTACAGTCCAAAAGTTTCCAGCTTCAACAATAAAATTTTAGGAATAATTTCAAGACAAAATTGAATTCAACTATAGGGAGACTATTTGAACAAAAATATTCCTTATATACCGTGGGTAAGTATTAGAAAACTTCAGTAATTTTGTGACATGTTAGTTTTGTATCTCTGATAACAAAAAAATATAGGCCGGAAAGTTTTGGAGCTAGGTGATAATAGGGGATCGGACTGGGTAAAGAAAACGAAATTCTATTTTGTCCGTCAGACAGGTAATACAAAAATATTAGATTCGTATTTTTTGTTTTATCAAAATATCAAAAAATTACTTAGTTAAAACTCATTAAAGTTGTAGAGTGGGGGCTTACTACGTCACAAGTAGGTATAAAACTTACCTACATGTGACGTCATGCGCCATTTCAACTCAATATATCTCTGTAATTTTATGACCACGTGAAAAAAGAAAAAATACGTGTCCAATACTTTTCAATAAACTACCCGACGGACAAAGAAAAAAAATATTGGAGTATCCCCTATTGTTTAGGCTTAAAGGATAAGGTCTAAGGGTAAGGCTTTAAGGGTTAAAGGTCTTGGGGTCATTTCCTTTGCTCAGAAGATCCGGCAGAAACTCCATGTTATTGTTTTATTTTAATGAATTACCTTGTCATAAATATGCACAACAAGTAAATAAGAAATAGTTGGTGGTATATCAATATTAACTCACGGAGGGGTCCCTAAGGTCTATATCGGCGTGCGGGGGCGGCTGTAGGCTCGGCGAGTCGTACTTGATGAGCCAGTTGTCGTTACCGCGGTCTGTGTTGCGAATTATGTAGTCTAACACCACTAGACGCTCGAATTGTAGCTGGAATCTGAAACGAGATAAATAACAAGATTAATTTATACATGCTAACATGATACTAATAAAAATATAAACAAAAAAAAAAACACTGATAAATAACAGACAGAACCATACCAAAATTTTCGCAAATGTCACGCAACGTGTATACACCCTCGCGTTAGCGACTTAATACTATCGCAGAACATGTGAGCGGGTCAATGACTCTTAGGTATAATCCATTTTCCCTTCATACTCTAAACTTACCTGGCTTAGGACAGTCCAAAATATCTAGGCACTAAACAAAACATAAAAAATTCTTCTATATACGTTATAGGTTTTTTACATATTTGGGACGAGAATCGAATACTGAATACCCTCCCTCAATATGTCCCTCGTTTAACCTAACATACTGTATATTATTTATATTTAAAAAAAATGCGGTCGGCCCTTAGTGGTAAAACGACATACCCACTGGCTAGAAAATTTGAACGTTCTATCAGATAAACTTCCAAATATCCAGTAAGGGCTGGAAAGCTATGTTTTAAGCGCTATCTAGTGACATTTGATTTTTAGGGTTCCATACCCAAAGGGTCAAACGGGACCTTATTACTGAGACTTCGCAGTCCGTCCGTTTGTCACCAGGCTGTATCTCATGAACCGTGATAGGTTAGGTAGCCAGTTGAATTTTTTACAGATTATGTATTTCTATTGATACTATAACAACAAATACAACAACAAAAAAAAAAAACAAAAAAGTTTATTTAAATAAATTACTAAAAATATCGTTTTTATAAATAATGGTACGGAACCCTTCGTGCGCGAATCCGACTCGCACTTGGTCGGGTGTTTATGTTTATTTTCACGAATTACTATCGTGTGAGACTAGTCAAGAAACCGAAAACACCGGCCAAGTGCGAGTCGGACTCGCGCACGAAGGGTTCCGTACCATCCATACTAATATTATAAATGCGAATGTCACTCTGTTTGTTTGTTTGTATGTTTGTTACCTTTTCACGACAAAACGGCTGATCGGATCTTAATAAAATTTGGCAAGAAGATAGATTTCAACCTGGGGAAGGACATAGGCTATATATCATCACGATACGACCAATAGGAGCGGAGCAGCAATGAAAAATGTTGCGAAAACGGGGAAAACGTGACGCAGACGAAGTTGCGCGGGACAGCTAGTTATTTATAAAAACGAGCAAAAAAATCAAAAAAGATTACAATTTTAACTTACTCACACAGGCACGACTGGTCTCAATTCTGCTGTTATCAATAATTCAGACTTGCCTACGTAATTCAACTCTACGCGCAATTAAATTCAATGATTTTAGGTAGGTAGGTTCGCAAGTATGTACCTCATCAAATATACCTTCAAAACAAAATCATCATCCACCAAGCCTTTTTCTAACTACGTTGGGGTCGGCTACCAGTCTAACAGGATGCAGCATTATTTTACATGGAACGACTGCCGTTCTGACCTTCAAAAATGCATGTTTCTATAATTTGCGTACCTATTTAGATATCTAAAAACATTCAGGTGCACCTAAAAACGTATCTAAGTATATTAATCTTGCACTTGCCCAAATCATGTGACAGCATTTTACGTGCAAGGCATTTTCTTAAAAAAAAAACGAGCCAATTGCGAGTCAATTTTTTGTATGGGAGCCCCCTTATATATTTATTTTATTCTGTTGTGTTTGTTTTATTGGATTTGTTGTTATAGCATCAACAGAAATACATAATCTGTAGAAATTTGAACTGGCTAACTATCACGGTTCATGAGATACAGCCTGGTGATAGACGGACAGCGAAGTCTCAGTAATAGGGTCCCGTTTGACCCGGAACCCTAAAAAAGAAACCATCTTGTTAAATGAAGCAGAATACTGACTTCCTCATAACGTGTGGCGGCGGCGGGTCCTGCTCGAACCGTCGCAGCCAGTAGTCTGCGTCCTTGTAACCCTCCACGAACAACTGGAATGAACCCGCCTGCAACACAAGGAGACATACACAACATTATTGATTTATACTCTAAAAATGGGAAAGAAAAGGCAACTTGCCTTACCGAGGCTGTTATGTGGTTGGCGTCGAAATTCAGATTTTCTTATGTTTTTTTTGCAATTTGCAGGTCAATTTCAGGCAGTATGTTAAATAAAATCTTAATCGCGACCGTAACAAGTATGTAGTTACAGGATTATTTCGTTTATTTATTTAGTTACTTGTCGCTACCAAACGTCTGAATTGAACTATAATTACTTGCAACTTTTGAATATATTTAGTTATAGTTTACTTATAACTCCTAATTATTCCATTGTATGAGAAATAATTCTATTGTGCCTAAATGTACACGTTTGTAAAACTTTTTAAAATGAATTATTATTCTTAATTGAAAATCATGGACGATATCCCAGTGTAAGTTTAGTTATAAATAAAAATAAAATAAAAACATATAAAAAAACCGTGAAAGCATAAAACAGGGTTTGAAATAAAGCTTACCTTAGGCGGTAGTCCCATTCTATTGAACCGCAGATTGGGGAACTGCTCGGTGATGGCGCGCTTGAGCCGCGAGCGCTCGCGGTCTATCCGCAGGTAGTTGAACGTCTCCGATACCAGCTTCACCACCTGCAACACAAATTTAATAATAAAAAATATATAATTGCATAAAAAATATATAATTTAATAAAAAATATATAATTTAATAAAAATATTCAATTAATTATCCTGCCTCGTTGGTCGAGTGCTCACAAGCGCGACTCTGAGCATCAAAATGAATCAAACCAAATGTTTTGATGTCAATTATTCTAACTTACTAATAACACATTCTATTGATTTGTCTTCTAAATACTTAGTCCTTAATGGTATAATATATTTTAAACAGCAATATTTTTTTTTAACATTGTCAAAGGTGCACGAGTTCCTTGTGAGTCCCAAGTCGGGTAAAGTGTTATAAGGTTTATAATTTTTTTGTCAGTCTGTTTGTTCAGGCTAATCTCCGAAACGGCTGGACCGATGTGACGAGACTTTTAGTAGCAGCATAGCTAATGTTGTAAGAAGTAACTAAGACTACTATTATTTTAGAAAAAGGATTGGGGATTGGTGCAAAAAAAAAACCCGCGAAACATATAATTAATAATAATTTCACGCGGGCGAAGGTCGCGGGCTACAGCTAGTGAGCAGTATTTGTATAATTGTAATCACGTTCTCCAAAACGGGTCTAACGATTTCGATGAAATTAGCAAAAGTAAACTACTACAAAACTTATTATTTAGTAGTAATTTACTTTTACTTTAAAGTAATTTAAGGGGGCGAAAAATCGATCTTGCTAGGTTTCATTTTCTCTATTTTACCCAAGCAGAGCTCGGTCGCCCAGATACTAGTTTTTAACTACCTTTAAACTATATTAAAACTTAATTTAAAACTAGTTTCTTAATAACTTACATGCCATATCTAGTTAAATCGAGTGCAACCTGTATTTGACTTTGACCTTACTAGGCCTCAGAAAGTCAGAACTACTACAAAGGCAATTTTTATTTTGAAGAAATGATTTTATATTTTGGGTTTAATTCAAAGTCACATTTTCCTTTGGCAGCTTTTTAATCTGACAAACGGTACTCCCGGTTGCAGTATCATTTTCCACAATGAGGAAGATGTCGTGAGGAAAGTTTAGAGAATTAATGTGGATGGGTATAAGAGTAGAGGAAGACCAAAGAAACGATGATAGACTGTGTGAAGTATGATATGGCAAGAAAGGAGGTGTCTGATGAGATGACGAGTTAGAGGGAAGTATGGAAAGAGAAGGCATGCTGCGTCGACCCCAAATGAATTGGGACAAGGATATGAGAATTATGGTCATCTTTCTGCCCTTGTCCCGTGTTCTTGAGATCGGCGCAACACGCTTTTTTCTCCATTCTTCCATATCAACCGTCTCTCTATCCTACTAATATTATAAACGCGAAAGTTTGTAAGTATGGATGGATGTTTGTTACTCTTTCACGTAAAAACTACTGAATGGATCTGGATGAAATTTGGCACAGGGATTGATAATAGTCTGGAATAGCACATAGGATACTTTTTATCCCGGTAGTGTTTTTCGAAAAAACGCGGGCGAAGCCTTGGGCAGAAGCTAGTCATTAATAATTCCTTTTGCATTCATATCATTCCTTACACAATCCAAAAACAACATCTTTACTTTAGTCTCCATCCATCAATTTAATTTTATTTAACACATTTTAAGTCTTTTCTTTTTTTCTTCTTGTTCTTTATATGGCGTTTTATCCCTCCTGAAAAATAACAGAGATACAGGCAAAATCTATGCCTATGCTGACTGTATTTATTAATACCTTTCCTATTTGTTCCAAATGATATCCGAATTGAAAGCTACAAGCCAAGACGTTACAACCTCACAAAAATCAATGACCGACATTTTCGTGGTACACACGGGCACACATCAACTATAAATATCCAGTATAACATGGGCTTGCTTTGTAGTGATTTCCTGTACAATGAGAGATCAGCATAAAGTGGTTTTCATAGCTTGATTTGCCGTCGTGTGTACTAAAATCAAGGTCATTGAGGTATAAATGAATACATAATCGTATGAGATTACATCAAGTAAGTTCGATCGACTGTGAGGTCAGTTCGGTGCGTGTGTACTGAATTATTTTGCGCATAATTAAGATTATAAGTATTGAAAATTGTGTTAAGTTATAAGTTGAAGAGAATACTAGCTGTATCCGCGACTGCGTCCGTGTGGAATTAGAATTTTCTAAAATAGAAGTAGCCTAAGTTACACTCTATTGCAGCTATCTGCCAGTGAAAGTTCCGTCAAAATCGGTCCAGCTGTTTCGGAGATTAGCCGGAACAAACAGACAGACTGACAGACAGACAATAATCGTAAAAAAATGTAATTTTGGTATATGTAGGTACCGTATATACATTCATATGCGTGTAGTAAATATATAAAAAACGACCAACCCGAACCGAGCACCTTTTGTCGACGTTTTATGCCCATGTAGCCTATGTGAAATAAAATATTTTGATTTTGGTTAGACAGAGCTGTATAAATTATCTAGTAGCATCCAAATTTTGCCAACTATATTTAAGTCCCATTAGAGAACTAACTTTATTATATACTATTTTTTATTATTACTAGTATTACTCATTAACAAAAATCATCAACTTTTAGTATGCACGTGTTTTTTATCTGCAGCTACATGACCTACGGTGATACGGTGTCATCACACGGGCGTCTAGCGTTGTAATATTTACAATTGTATTTTATTGGGTGCCAATGAAAAATATTCGCTAATAATATTTAATTTCTTCATACTACATGAATAATTCATTAGGGAGCAGTGATAGCCTAGTGGTGTGACTGTCGAAGGCCAAGGCATTGGTCTCGATTTCGATCCCAAGACACGCCCATCTGATTTTTCGGATTCATGTGCGTACTGTATTATCACTTGCTTCGGTAAAGGAAAACACCGTGCGGTAAGCAGCATGCCTGAGTAACTGTCGACGTCATTTAAAGCCAAGTCAGAGGCCCATGGGCGGTATAAAATTCTGACAACAGGTTAGACATGAAACTTTGTACACATATTCTTGGAGATATTAGAAGTAGCATTGGCTGTATATCATCACGTTACGACCAATAGGAGCGGAGCAGCAAGGAAAAATGTTGCGAAAACGGGGAAAATGTGGCGCACACGAAGTTGCGCGGGGCAGCTAGTCAATAATAAAATGGGTAGGTATTTTTTTATTTTTTCTTATATACGAAAATTGATAAAACAACCAAAAAATCTGTGTTTATTAATAAATAACTAGGTACCGTAATGTAAATTGATTATTTTATGTCTTTTGTGACCACCTCCTGAATTTTGACGAGGATGTAAAACAACACCTTGTATACGTAATATACGTTGCATACAGTAGGAAGTCTAAATGTCAAAAAATGTATGGTTGAATACGATTCACAATTTTAATAATATATACATGTTTTATATACGTCATAGAGGTTTATATTTAAACCTGGAACTAACATAATAATGTAAAACGATAACGCAATTCGACGTCAAAGAAAACATTGGTAAATTTTGTAAAACTATTTATAGCTATAAAAATCAACATAAATTATACAAGGAATGTGTTTTACGTAAAACATATTCTAAGACTTGTGTTTTAACGTCATGAATCAGGCAGTTATAGCTTTATAATTGTAAATGGATCATACATGGATAGCCAACTAAAACACAAGGAAGCAGCGAAGGGCGGGCGTTCTTAGAGACCGTCTCTTGTAATTTTGACCTTCAAAAAGTGCCCAGCTTAATTTTAATAAATGACTTTTGATTTTGAGTGTCCTAATAACCACGGTCATTTTGAATTTCAAATACAATTAAAAAAAAACAACAAATGTTTTCCAACACCGTTCTCCTCTTAATGTCACCTGATCGCAAAAAGAAAGTATACGGCACTTTTTCAAAGACTCCTTTTACACACATCTTTTTTCAAGGTCAAAGTAAAGCTCAAGGAATTAAATTAAGAACTGAATACTGGCACAATGGCAAATCAATGAGTTTAAGGCCATGTACACATGGCCGTCTTTAATATGACAATAATTTCCGTAGTTTTAATTATTTTTGGGATAAAAAATTATCTATATTAAAAATGATAGAAATCGATTAAGTAAACGATTCTGAACAAACTATTTTCAGGATGTGCGTTAATTAAGTTACATGTTGTATATAACTATTAAATTATGCTAGATGCAAAACGAGGTGCAAAAATGTATTATCCTGTGGCCCAGAGTTAAGTTTCTTTGGCAGCCTTTAGCTTTGACAGTTACAGGAACTTGGAGGCCCTTTGGATCGTGGGGCCCTGGGCACTTACCCAGTGTGCCCAGTGGAAAAGATGGCCCTGCATGTACAGACGACTAAATACTTAAGAGCGCTGTCGAAGTACAGACATTGATATATCAACCTCATGCATTCTCATTATGCGCGCCTCTTTTAAGTCTGAATAGTTTACATGTAGCGAGCGCTAACGTGCTATGCATGTGAACAAGGTTTTAAGGAAAAAAACTCCTGTAATTACCATGATCTACAAGATGTCAACACAGTGATCCATCGCCTGCCTTGCTCTTGCCAGCCGGTGAAACACAGACTGAAATAATTGGTGGCAGTGACGCCCATTGATGGAAGTATTCCTACATTGTAAGACAAAAGGGCAGAAGATGCTGTACAGCTACCAAGCTGAGCAGATCCTCATACTATTCCTAATATGTTTATGTTTTTGTCTAAGTCATACAAGCTAACAGTATAAATAATAAATGATAAGCTTAAAAAGGTTAGAGGTACAATGCCCTATTTAAAGATTACTAAAAAGATATACATTATTGTGATTCATTAAAAATAAATTTTTTTATAATTTTTTTTATATGCGAGTCTAAATGTCGATACAGGAGAAATTCCTAATGGGGCATGATTTTAAAAAAAAAGCTGAAGACATTAAGTAATCTAGAGATCTCATAACACGACCACTGCGATGTTCTCGACCAATGAAAATGCACGGACATACATTACAAATTACTGCTCCTGAATTATACCAAGGCTGCTTTTTTTCTCGCTAGCCTATTTAATTTGATTCTGTATACAAGTTTTTAGTTTCGGCTTCATCTGTTTTTGTTACTCACCCTGGTCTTTGGCACAATCTTGAGGCCTATCTTGGAGTCGACGAGGCTGGCGCCCGCCTCGCTCAGGTACCCCTGGTTGGGGATGAGGCACGAGCGCCCGAAGCAACACGGACAGCATAACTTGTGCATCCATTTCGTCCACTTTGGATTGAGGCGGCCGTAAGGCTCTTCGTCCTTAGGCTTGAACACGCCTATGATTTTCTGGAATAGAGAAAACGGAAATTAAAATACAGACATAGATGTGAAAGAGATAGAAGTTAGACAGTCAGACAGACATAAGTGCGGGCACACAGGCATCCTATCTTTGATATCCTATAAGAATAAAAAAATTGCTTATTGTCTTTGGAATGATGATGGTTTAACGGACAGAATTGTAGATTATAACGCTGCAAACTATAATCTAGGGACGAATCACGATAGCAGTTTGGATGTATGCCCTTTTGTATAGAAAATGTCTCATTTAATATGTCAATCATGATCATCGCCATCAGCTCGTAAAATATACTACTAAACATTGAGCGGCTGGATTTTATGGCACAATAAGCAAATGCTTGCCAAACCTATTTTTGATAGCAATAAGGATTCAGTCCTTAGTTACCTACTGGTTGTAATCCCGTAATCAAAGGAGGATTACGGTATAATCTTTCCATCAAAGTAAGGGAAACGGGCTTACTAAGTAAATAAAAAAAAAAGTTATCTGTGGCTCTTCTTGGAAACACACGGATCTTATAGGTCCGTCACGACCAATAATATGTATACACTAAGCAACTTTTAAAAGTGATTTTCTTCTACTGTATTGATTAAAGGTTTTACGTTGTCACGAACATGGAATTTTGGAAGCCATACTATTACGAAATAGGTCTTACCCGAACGTAGAAACTGTAGTTTGAAGCGTAAATCACTTTTCAGTGTTGCTAAGTGTATACATATTATTGTTCGTGACTGTAGTTGACTGGGCGTTCTCACTGTCTAAACATTCCGCTGTTTTCTTCGTGGATAGTGCGACTAGAAGAATGATTTTTTTCCAAAAAATCTACGTCTTATTAATACATGCCCTTATCATTTCCTTATTTTCAAAACATAATCACTAAAATAATTATGACAATCCAAAAACCCGCAAAAATGCCCGTTTTTACCGCCATGTTCAGACGACTATCAGACAAATTAGATAAGTTTTTAACAAAAAAGAAAACAATGGAAGCATAGATAAGTATACTTTTCCTCTAAATTTTGATATAAGAATTTATTTAGATCAGTTTAGTTTTGAAGAATAAAACAGCGGAATACAAAACGTCTTATGATCAAGATTTTTGTAGGTAAAATCAGCCTGAGCTGCAGTTGTCCGTTTCGCACTTTACGGGGGCTTGGTCGGGCGCAGCGCGACGGCAATAGTTTCTTCAAATACCTATTCTTCAAATTCCTCGGGGAAATAGTCCCCTCATAATGTGCTTTCCGAGGCACTGAGAACACTTGGTATGTAATGGGTGGTCACCCAGGCATGCGCAAATTAACCTGATGATAGACCCATAATACCCCTAAACCCCTAAATAATAACAGTCTTTAGGGTCAATCTTCTCTGGCGAAGCATTCAAATAAAACATGTTTAAATCTTTATTTATCGATCTCTTCTCTTAGCAAAAACTTATTGGCATTCGTTTCCAATGTCAAAGTCAAAGTCAAAAGTCAAAGTCAAAGCATTTATTTCAATTAGACCATTACAGGCACTTTTGAAAGTCAAAAAACAAAATAAAACGCGAAGCTACAGTCCCAGTCACAAAGCATAATAACTTATGAAAGTACTGTAGTTGCCCATTCCGTAGCGTAGATCTCTATGGAGAAGAACAAGAACAAAATGTTATACAGTTTAATCTTTACGATAGTAAACTTACACAATGTCATGGCATATCATTGCACCTTATAACGCAACGTTTTAATTGATCATAATAATTATAGACGCAGCTTAAGTATACCGCGCTCGCGTTTAGTTTCTGAACATGCAAACACGTATGTTTTCTTAGAAAACCAACTTAATTCACATCATATATTTTTTTAAATAAAACAGTGGCACATCATCAAGACAAATCAACTTATTTCACACGGGTATAAAGTTCTTAGTAGTTATCCCTTTAAGTAGAAATATGTATGGATGTTTGTTACTCTTTCACGTAAAAACTACTGAATGGATCTGGATGAAATTTGGCACAGGGATAGATAACAGTTTGGAATAGCACATAGGATACTTTTTATCCCGGTAGTGTGATCCCGCGCGACTATTACCGAAAAAACGCGAGTGTAGCCGTGGGCAGAAGCTAGTAGACTATAAATCTGTTTGACAAACTAGTTGCGTTTACATTGGTACGGTTCGCAACGACACGTTAAACACTTTTGCATTTATATTAATAATATTTAATTAATTATACAAAAATGCGTATTTGCTTTAATAATCCGAGAAGGACAGAACAGAAAAAAACATGTTATTCGTTTTTTTTTTTATAAATATAATATAATATAAACCGCCTATAAAGGGCTGTTTGTTGATGTTTGACCGTTTTATCTTTTTGATATAAAACGCTCACAATGTTGCTGGTACCTTGTAATGTAATACTTATCTAATAAATCAATATTTATCAGCGTTAAACTAATGTTTGCTTGATAAAGATCGGTGCAGCGGGTATAAATAGTGTACAGGACGACCAATCCAGATATTCGAAACCAGTTTAAGCAGATCTCTCATTGTATTGGAAATATATTCAAAGCGAGGCCATGTTATGCTGGGAATGTATAGCCTTGATGTTTCGCCGCATTAACAAGACGCTTAATGAAGCCTATTCTAAGCCGAGTCACTTATTTTCCCCGTCATTGTGTTTTTTTACTGTACGGGACCATACCTGGAAACCTTCTACATAAGATGGTCAAAATTCCATTTTTTTGCCGTGTTTTTATGTGTACTTTAGTTTAGAACAGTTTAAGTGATGTGATGAGGCTTACTTGCCTTTGACGATAAACCCTCAAATAACACACAAGAATAAAAAAATGTTATAACAACTTAACTTAAATTACAAGGCCAATAAAAGATTCAGAAACCTTGAAAATTCCTAAAACCAAGAAATTGTCTTAATAAGCCAAAATAAGAAAAACACTATTTAAAAGCGAAATGACATGTGTCTACGTGTGCCATTAGTACATAACAGATGATTGGCAAAAGATGGAAAACTGTATGGAATAAACAATGACTAGTCAAAAGAGACACGGCTGAAAATCTGCCAAAAAAAAGTTACACTATGTCGTGACTTTGTTCAGCACTCATATTGGACCTATGCTCAGAATACAGGTGAATGCTAATTCATGCATTTTCTGTGACTGTGACATCAGTGACTGAAAAGATGTGTGGTAATCGGTTGTCGTGGTATGGGCATGTGATGCGGAGGAATGAGGAAAACGTCGTGAGGAAAGTTTGGGTATGAATGTGGATGGTTATAGGAGTAGAGGAAGACCAAAGAAACGATGGATGGACTGTGTGAAGGATGATATGGCAAGAAAGGTGGTGTCTCATGAGATGACAAGCAATAGAGAAGTATGGAAGAAGAAGACATGCTGCGCCGACGCCAAATAAATTGGGACAAGGGCAAGAGAATG
The DNA here is from genome assembly GCA_963082945.1 of Cerastis leucographa. Taxonomy (NCBI): domain Eukaryota; kingdom Metazoa; phylum Arthropoda; class Insecta; order Lepidoptera; family Noctuidae; genus Cerastis; species Cerastis leucographa. The sequence goes on from OY720368.1 coordinate 14,343,985, forward strand.
ATGATCATCATCTGCCTAGCCTTTTTCCAACTATATTGGGGTCGGCTTCCAGTCTTACCTGATGTAGCTGAATACCATTGTTTTCCACGGAGCGACTGCCTGGTGACGTCCACAACCCAGTTAGTACTGTGTAATACGATATCCCGTTGTAAGACTTTCGAGCCACTGACTAGCTGCAACGACTGTCAATGATGTATAAATGACAGCTGGGAGCTGGGACCAACGGCGTAACGTGCTTTCCGAGTCACGGAGAAAACTCGTTATAATGGGTGCACGGTCCAACCTACCCAAGGACGGCTATAGGTAATTTTAAAAAAATACTGTTGTTATACAAGGTGTTGTTTTTCATCCTTGTCAAATTCAAGGAATTCAAAATGGGTAGATAATTTCATTTTTTTCTTATTTACGGAAATCGGTAAGTGTGAACCATCCGTGTTTTAACGCGGCCCGTCTGATCCTCGCCCTATAACCGCGCTTTCACACATACAAACAATCTTAAACGTTTATTCGATAATTTTTTATGTCCTAAACCACGTTAAGGGGGTTATTCTGATTTGCTCACGAACTAAAGTAACCCAAAAAACTGCGTTTACTAATAATTAACTAGGTACCGTAATTTATATTGATTATTCATGTATTTTGTGACAACCTCCTGAATTTTGACGAGGATGCAAAACAACACCTTGTATATTTTGACGGTGTAGGTCAGTTTGTATGAAGCAGCTATTTACTTAAAAAAACCGGCCAAGTGCGAGTCGGACTCGCGCACGAATCGTTCCGTGCCATTATTTATAAAAACTGGCCAAGTGCGAGTCGGACTCGCGCACGAAGGGTTCCGTACCATTATTTATAAAAACGAGCAAATAAATCAGCAGCAGAACTTTGTCAACTGTTACACACTGAGTTGGTTAAGTCGTTATTAGTACAGCTATGTAAACACACATGGCGCTTTCATCAAAACTGCCGCTCTGCACGAAATATTTATTATAAATCTTATTACTTGAAAAAATAATATAGTCCTCATACACTTAGGGTAATTTAATTTAATATAATAATAATTAAATGGCGTTTGTTGCCATACGGCCACATCGATGCTAATTGTTTTTTATCAGAAGCAAGTTCTCTTTATAACTGCTAGATGGCGCTGTTTACAAGGTTTTACCCAATTTTACTTTTTTGTATGGGTGCGCCATTAAATATTTAATTTATTCTGTTTTTAGTATTTGTTGTTATAGCATTAACAGAGATACATAATCTGTAGAAATTTCAACTGGCTAGCTATCACGGTTCATGAGATATACAGCCTGATGACAGACGGACGGACGGACAGCAAAGTCTCTGTAATAGGGTGCCGTTAGACCCTTTGGGTACGGAACCCTAAAAACGACGAAAAAAATTTATGTGGGGCGCGGGGAGGCGTTCAGAATGATGTACCTGCCGAATACGTGATAACCGTTTTAGCGTCGTTGTTCGTTCCACCCTGTATTATGACGACTTTTAGTCCTAGAATCCGCATGAAAATGTATGCCTCATGATGTTTTCCTTCGCAGTTTGAAGAGTAATTATCTCTTGCCAATAGGGGATAATCCAATTTTTTTTTCTGTGTCCGTCGGGTAGTTTATTGAAAAGTATTGGACACGTATTTTTTCTTTTTTCACGTAGTCGTAAAATTACGGAGATATATTGAGTTGAAATGGCGCATGACGTCACATGTAGGTAAGTTTTATACCCACTTGTGACGTAGTAAGCCCCCACTCTCCAACTTTAATGAGTTTTAACTAAGTAATTTTTTGATACTTTGATAAAACAAAAAATACGTGTCTAATATTTTTGTATTACCTGTCTGACGGATAAAATAGAATGTCGTTTTCTTTACCCAGTCCGATCCCCTATTGAATCTTGTACTGGATATCAATGCATTTCTGTTCCACTTCTACTACATGTTTGTGGGATCATTAATGTTAATATTATTTCGCTTCAACACGTTAAAGCCATAAACATGATGTAAAAAAACGATTTTTTACACGTTTATTGCAAATATCTCGTGTTATATGGGTTTTATAGTTTTATGCTATTTGTATCCATACTAATATTATAAATGCGAAAGTCACTCTGTTTGTTTGTTTGTTACCTTTTCACGACTAAACGGCTGATCGGATCTTAATGAAATTTGGCAAGCAGATAGATTTCAACCTGAGGAAGGACAAAGGCTATATATCATCACGCTACGACCAATAGGAGCGGAGCAGCTATGAAAAATGTTGCGAAAACGGGGAAAATTTGACGCAGACGAAGTTGCGCGGGACAGCTAGTTTAATATAAATATTGTAGAGGATAAAATTATCTACAACTTTTGTTTAAACATTTTTTTTTATATCTTGAACCATTTTAGAGATAAAGGGCAGAGCACGCGCAGTGCTTAACCATTTCAACAATATTTTTTACCTTTGACCTTGCAGTATCGGAAGTCGCGGACACCTTACGATAAGTAGGTTTTGAGAAAAGTTTTAGGGTGTAAATAAAGTTTATAGCCGACTATGTCTCATTCCGAGGTGAAACCCCTAATTTTCCTGGACTGTTGTATAGCGGGCTGGTTTCCGCAAATCGACGTCTATAGCGCTTATTTTGTATTTTGTCATTATTCGATCCGCCCTAGTTCCCCCGAGAAAGGTCAGCAGCTCCTAAATAACACCTAAAATTATAGTTGGTTATGATATTATTCATAACTAGTTGTTCCGCGCAACTTCGTTTGCGTCACATTTTCCCTGTTTTCGCAACATTTTTCATTGCTGCTCCGCTCCTATTGGTCGTAGCGTAATGATATATAGCATATGTCCTTCCCCAGGTTGAAATCTATCTTCTTGCCAAATTTCATTAAGATCCGATCAGCCGTTTAGTCGTGAAAAGGTAACAAACAAACAAACAGAGTGACATTCGCATTTATAATATTAGTATGGATAATGTTATTGACTCACGTAACGTCTGACACTTTTAGATCGGAAATTATGAAAAGTGGTAATATAACAAGAGTTTCGTCCTGTTCTTACTCAAAACCTGAATAATTGGCCTTTGTGTAGTGTATTTTCTATTTCCAACAATAGAATTGCAAACCTGAATATCTATACAATAACTAACAAACACTGAGTCACCAAAAGCCGTTCCATAGAACACTATCACCCAAAATAAACATGATAATATTTATATTTATTTTAGGTTTTCCTCAAAACTTTTAAGTAGATTTTAGCAGATCACCGACTTCAGGTTCATACACTAGACAAATATACGATACCGATCACAGTTAAATCCATACTAATATTATAAATGCGAAAGTCACTCTGTTTGTTTGTTTGTTAGTTTGTTTGTTACCTTTTCACGACTAACCCGCTCATTGGATCGTTATGAAATTTGGCAAGGAGATAGATTATAATGTGGGGAAGGACTAGGCTACTTTTTATCCCTGAAAACACACATAAAAATTCACGCGAACGAAGTCGCGGGCAGCAGCTATCAATAAATAAATGTTCATGCTTTTTAAATTTATACTATTTTTTCTTAGCTTTGACTGTTCCTTCTACTTTCGGAGTAGCGCGTCTTCTTGCCAATTAACGAAAACAGGGTGCAGCCCCCTGGCGCCCCCTGGCGATGCCCATGGTGACAAGGGACAAGAGTTCGACCAGATTTTTGCTTGAGTTTGACTGCGGTTGAGCCGTTTAGGAGCTATGATGTCACAGACAGACACTCAGATACACACGTCGGAACTTTTTAAACACATAATAATATACCCTGCTTCCCCGTTGGTCTAGTGGTCGTAAGCGCGACTGCTGAGCGTGGGGTCTACGGTTCTATTCCCGGGTCGGGCAAAAAGTGCCATTGAACATTAAATGTCTTTTGGAGAAATCTCAATAATACATATATAAAAAATGATATTTCTCCTATGAACAATTATAAATAAACTATAAAACTTTAGCTAGGGAAAGTAAGGTCTAATAATTAGAGCATATAGAGGAGATCATTTGATGTCCTCTATATGCGAATTTGCTATGGCGGGTCTAGATCCAGTCACCCTGTATATCATCATAACACTTCTATTCCCCAAAGAGGTTGACGAATTATACACCATTTTGCCATGTATGTAAAGCCCTATGCGATAGAGGGCCAGCCTATCAAAATTGGACACATCTACACTAGATGCTTCTGAGAAATTCAATACGGAAAATCCCAATATTTCTTATTACTTCTTAAGAGTCAGCTCACACTTGTGAGAATTCAGAATACGTTGCGCAACGTATTCTGAATTCTCACAACGAAATGTGTATCTTTTCGTGTAGAAAATAAAGTTATATTTTGAATCGCTCTTTAAAAGTGTGCGCTCAGCGTCGCGTCTCGGTGTGAGTTGACCCTTACGAAAGAAAATTATTAGATGTGGAGTTCGGGTTCTAACTACTCGTAAAAGATCTGCAAATGACAGCCGAGGTAAAATGTTTTTTTTCATCTTATTTAGTCTTGAATGTATCTGTCATACCAAAAGTGGGGGCTAAGCTCACAGCCCTCTCTTCCCCGTTATGACAGCTGTTTAATGTACGCTCCATGTCTTTCTCTGAAAACTATAGATCAAGTTCACAGGTTATTTCTTTAAATGAGCGCTAAATATGCATTCACGCGAACATCATATTTAAAAAAAAACTTACTTGTTTTGTGGACACTAGAAAATGCCCAGTAGCATCAGTCATCTGGATTTTTGATGACGACAATAGGCTCGCCCCCTTTTACAATCATGTGTGTATTTCAACTGCGCAATGGGAATTGCGGGCGTAGCGAAGAATTGTGACCAATGGAAGGAACAATATGGGTGCGGACTGGGTAAAGAAAACGACATTCTATTTTGTCCGTCAGACAGGTAATACAAAAATATTAGACACGTATTTTTTGTTTTATCAAAATATCAAAAAATTACTTAGTTAAAACTCATTAAAGTTGGAGAGTTGGGGCTTACTACGTCACAAGTAGGTATAAAACTTACCTACATGTGACGTCATGCGCCATTTCAACTCAATAATCTCCGTAATTTTAGGACCACGTGAAAAAAGAAAAAATATGTGTTCAATACTTTTCAATAAACATGATCATCCCCTATTGTGAAGTTCAAAAAGTGCATATTCCGCCTCTCAATTGATGAATGACTTTTGATTCTGATTTTACATTACAACCCTTCCAGGAATAGAAGATGCTATAATTTTGTCAACGCATTTTTATTGTATAACGGCGCGCGATGATTTCGTTTATTATAGTAACACTACTTTTTAGGGTTCCGTACCCATAGGGTCAAACGGGACCCTATTACTGGGACTTCGCTGTCTGTCTGTCACCAGGCTGTATCTCATGAACCGTGATAGTTAGTCAGTTGAAATTTCTACAGATTATGTATTTATATTGATGCTATAACAACAAATACTAAAAATAGAATAAAATAAATATTTAAGGGGGCTCCCATACAAAAGTCACTTTTTTGCTCGTTTTTATAAATAATGGTACGGAATCCTTCGTGCGCGAGTCCGACTTGAACTTGGCCGGTTTTTATTATATAGCTGTATTCCAACAATCTGCACGTAGACGCCCATAATTTAGGTCCAGCAAACAACGGATCGATATAAAAATGATGTCTAAACCGCTCGAAAATACGATATGTAAAAAAATACAAAATCGTATGTTCAAATGTCAATATTAGATAAATAAACGGGAAACATATTTTATACAGACAAACATCTGATATTGTTTATAAAATCAAAATCACAAATATGATAATATTATGGCATCTCAAAACCAGCTATAATTCAACACCGCATGAAACCGCATGATGCACAAACGTCTCATATTTAAACAAGTTCCAAGCCAGGCCAAGACTGCAACTTTGTGGCAAGCCAATAGACGCGTCTCAATTGCAAAAGGTCGCAAGTCTATAATAAATGGTTCAGAGATCCGACCTTCTAAAGATTCGGTCAAATCGGTACGCGTAAGATTGAGGACTGGCTGCGAATACCGTCACATATGGTTAGGTCCAAAAGTTGCCGGCTTCAACAATAAATTAAGGATTAATATCCAAACAAAAGTGGATTGAAACAAAGGGAGACAACATGGAATAAAAAAAAATAGTGCGTGGAGTCCCTCCGCGCGGAAGAAGTGAAATTTCGTAATACTACACGCATGCGTTTGAGTGCCACGCATTCACTCTCGTTATTTTATTGAGCTTCTAAATAATATTTTGTTGTTTTCTTGTTGTTTTTTTTTTATTACGTAAGTTTATCCAGGTTATTCTACTCATGGAAATTGAGCGAAGGCTGGTCACACCGAAGAGTCGAATGCATGACTGTTTGCACGCCATCTTGCGTACCTAGTAGAACTAAGTAGTCACAAATCTTGTGTCATACCATGTGAGTTATAGAAAATATTCCCCCTCCATGGTAGCGTTAAACTTGTTGGATCGATCGCATAAGAAGTAACTAGAAAACTTCACTCACCTAATAGGTAGGCTAGAAATTTTTGGACCTATGTCATATTTCAGTACATTATGAATGAAGTAGGGTGTGCGAAGCCGCTTCTGCAGCCTTGCTTGCCCTCACCGTTTTAACAAAAGCGAGCTATAAGATTTCCCAAGTGTTTTGTGGAAAGCTTATAAACGCGTCCCTCAGACGAGACGTCTCGATTGCAAAAGGTCGTAAGTTCATATTAGACGGTTCAGTGATTTGTCCTTTTATGTCTCCCTTAGTATTTCGTGGGTAGTTTATAAACTCGTCTGCAGACGTTTCACTTTAAATAGTTGCATTTGTAGAAAATCGTAAGGTTATTTAGAACGGTTCAGTGATTCATCTTTGTCTTTCTAAGTCTTCCAAATATTTTGTGACTAACTTATAAACGATTCTATCAGGGCGCGTTCTTACTACGTCGTGACGACAGATTCTCGTGTCGTTTAAATTGTCGTGGCTTATGTATTTAAATGGAGGTGTTCACATATAGGACGACACGATTAACTGTCGTCAACGAGTTTTTATCCAGTGACGACAGATTGTCAAGATGGGTACTGTGGGAAGGAACAGCTAGAGACGACAGTCGTCCAACGATAAATTAATCGTCACGACATAGTGGGAACAGGTCGTCAGACGTATCACTTGAAATAGTTGCAATTGTAAAAAGTCGTAAGTCTTGTCCAAACCTATACAACGGTTCATCGTATTAACTATACAACGATTCATTCGTATATTGTGCCAAACTTATAAACCCGTCTCTCAGATATCTCACTTGCAACTGCAAAACAACGTAAACACCTTTTCGTCCATAAGTCTTCTTAAGTCAACATATTAATATACGTTACCAAGGGCTTTTAATAATACGGAGTAGATCGCCACAAATAATGGAGACAATCATTTCTACTTTAGGTGCTGCAAATGACGCCCAACATATTTTCAGGACAGCTTTCAGAAGAAAGCCGTCAACTGTATTGTAGGGCAAGATTTCATGCGAGCAATGAAATTTTTCGATTTGATTTCCCAAAATTTGTGTGATCAGTTTCCAAACTCTAATCTAACAAAACAGAACGCCGCGTGTGAAATAATGAAGGTACGAACTCTTAGATTCCTTTCAAAGGTTTCACATGACTAAGAAACCGTGTACTTAACTAAACTTTTAGATAAAGTACAAAATTGTTGTTTTAATAAGAATCACAAGTTTCGAGTCAAATCGCACGTGAACGAAGATGAAAACATGAGATATAATAAAGTATTTCTGTTGGGATACAGTCAACAAAAGAGATAAGTATCCAGGTGGCAAAGCAGCTTGTATAATTCGCATTGGTAGCCTGACATCGCTCTCCATTCCATTGATAAAAGTTTATAATGCACACAAGAACGCTCAATTTAACAGGCAGGGTGCAGCGACACGTCTGGATTCTATGTATCTCTATATTAAAACGCTACTGTTGGTGATTTGTGTCCATAGACTTATCAGTAAATCCAAAAAAAACCGGTCTACACACTACACAGGTACACACATTAGACTTATCTGCCGGCCTAGCATGACCGCCGTAGAAACGGGCTATGTCTACGGAAGAATCGACAATTTGACAGATATTTCTATCGTCCCAAGCATGGCGATATTAAGAATCTAGAAAAGCAATGTTTCTTTTCTTCAGTCGACACAAGTCTACAACGTCGAGCATGACGACCATATTTTCTCTTCTTTTGACATTTGGGGGTAGAAACATTACTTCTGACAAATGTCAAACTAGTCTTATTAAAAACTAAATACGAGAAAGACGTTTCGTGGTTGCGTTGAGTTACGTTCAAAAGGTTGAAATGTTATGTAAAATATTTAGGTTTAATTTCGCGAAAAAGATCCAGGCCTGGATCCAGGATGCAGCAACACCATCCCGCCCACGAAAAATGAAAAACTCGTGCAATTGGCAACTTTTTTTTCTTAACTAAACGTAATAATATTCAGGGAATATAAACATCACGTGATACGTCCCCGTTGCTATGGAAAGAATCTCTGTTTATGTCTTCGTGGAAACGCGAGTCGACGGGGCGCGCCGTGCTCGGCCAGTAGTAGAAATGTCAAAGTCAAAGCATTTATTTCAATTAGACCATTACAGGCACTTTTGAAAGTCAACAAAAACAAAATAAAACGCGAAGCTACAGTCCCAGTCACAAGGCATAATAACTTGTGAAAGTACTGTAGTTGCCCATTCCGTAGCGTAGATCTCTATGGAGAAGAACGGGCAAGAAAGTCCATGGACACTCTTTTAAATCAAAATATGTTACAAAATCTTGGTTACATCATTCATGTCAAGAATTACAAATATGTGAGAACAATGTAGAAATACGGGCAAGTTAAGAGCGTCCAGAGTAAAAGATTAAATCAGTAATAAAAATAAACCGTGGCAGCTAAGAGATGACCAGTCACAACTGACAGCGCCCGTTCACGAACATGACGCATGTATCAGCCATCATTCAACTCAACCATTTTGTCAAGTTGTATAGAAAAGATTTCTTGTCGTTTCTTGGTAGAATAGAGATAGAACGGTCATGCTAGGGGGGCAGAGATACACAACTATCATGTATGTCACTAAATCACTGAAGTTTTCTCAAATTACCCACAGTAAAAAAGTAATATTTTTCTCTTCCTTTATTCGATCCATTTTTGTTTGGATATAAATCCTAAATTTTATCATTGAATCCGGAAACTTTTGAACTTTTGCATAGAAACCAGATGTGTAGCTAAGGTCTGTTATTAAATAGCAATTCGATAGGAGCGTCTGCCGCTGTGGTTTGCAGTTGCGATGGACTTCTAATTGTACCTTTGAAGTTTGATCAACATTATTAGCTATATATATTTTTGCCTGCCGTGTGCCTATCTCTTTCGTTGACTGAAAAACAGTGTAATTTCCTCACCCCTCCAGGATTCTTGACGAAGTAAGACCCGCTGGATCCCTGATATATCCTCTCCGGGAAGATACCGTTGTCGATGGCCACCTCCGCCTGCCATACCAACTCGCTGAATTGCGGATCATCTGTGCAAGAAATTGAAGATTAATATGAGAACCGTGTACTGTGAATAAAGGTTTTCTAACTCCTAAATTACTGGAAGAGTTAAACATCAAGGAACGAGAGGTGTTCCTTCACTTCTCAGCCGAATTGCACGCTATGTCGGCTACATCACGCAAACACCAGCAGACAATCGAGTACAGATTAGTCAAAAGACCAAAAAAAAGATAAAAGGATCGTCGATCAAAACGGTGGAAATACGCGATCCTGCAGTCTTTTTAGGAAGATCGGCGGCTTCAAGAACGGCCGAAAATAAATTAGTGTTAAGTGACTTATCTTCTGATCACTGTGAATTAATGGCTAGCTTCCCTATGCCATTAAGTAAAAAGCCGCGCAAAATAGAATGCAGGCCTAACACAACTAGTCGTTGCAATAAGTTTAAAAATAATATAGCTCTTAAGGTTACACCGTCAATAGTGGATCACGAAACTCCTAATGAAATTTATGAAGCCCTTTTCGATGTTGTTCAAAATGAGTACCAATCTGTTTTTAAGTCTAAAACTATTAACATTAGTGGGCCTTCCGCTGGGTTCAACCAATGGGCTACACCAGGTATTTATAAAAGTCGAGCTAGATTATACGAGTTGTATGGTTTGAAACAATACCGGTTTGATACAACTTATCTTGAGTATGTTAAAAATGATTCAAAATTATTTAAAAAGATCTGTGTTATTGCTAAATCAAAATTTTTAAGTCAGACTATCAAAAATTCTAATAATAAAGTAAAAGCCACTTGGAAGATAATAAACAATGAAACGGGTAAATCTGTTAATAAAGACAATCAACTTGAAATCATGGTTGATAACAATTTAGTTAATAATGCAGCCGACGTAGCTGAGGCATTCAATGAGTATTTTGCCAGCATACCGATAACTACGACTCGCACTTTAAGTTCGTCGCCGTCTAAAGCTGAAAACCTTTTGCATAGTAGCGTGCCTAAATGTGGTCTCGTATTTAGTTTTGAACATGTAACACCTCGTGATATAGTTAACGTTTTTAATTCACTTAAGTCTAAAAACACAGGTGATTACTGGGGCATTTCCATTAAACTTTTGAGTAATATAATCGAAATCTTAGCCCCCTATCTTGCTGTTTACTTTTAATAAATGCGTTGATTTAGGTACTTTCCCTGACCTTATGAAGAGTAGTAAAGTCATCCATCTATTTAAATCAGGCAGTAAGAATGATATTGGCAACTTCTGACCAATTTCTATTTTACCTGCGTTTAGCAAAATTTTTGAAAAGTTAATACTTAAACAGTTGCTAAGACATTTTAATCTCAACAACCTCCTTCATAACGATCAATATGGCTTTACAAAAGGTCGTTCAACTACAGATGCGGGTGTTGCTTTGTTGAAACACATATTCAACGCATGGGAAAACGCGCAAAATGCAATCGGTGTTTTCTGCGATCTCTCAAAAGCTTTTGATTGCGTTCACCACGACACGCTTTTACGGAAACTACGTTATTACGGTGTTCAAAATGAAGCCCTAAATGTATTAGATTCGTATTTAAAAAATAGATTGCAATGTGTAGATATTAATGGCGCGAAATCTTCAGGGCTACCTATTCAGCTAGGTGTACCGTTTTTATTCTTGGTTTATATTAATGATTTACCATATTATTTGAAGGGTATTTGTGACGTTGTACTATTTGCAGATGATACCTCCCTTATCTTTAAAGTAGAGAGGAATAGACATGATTTTGGAGACGTAAACAGCGCTCTATCAATGGTCACTGATTGGTTCACAACAAATAACCTTGTTCTTAATGCCAAGAAAACTAAATGTATTAAATTCGCCCTACCTAATATTAAAAATCTAGGTCCCAACATTGTTCTCGGCAATGAGGAGCTTAAAACTGTTGACTCCACCGTGTTTCTGGGTATAACAGTAGATTCAAAATTGCAATGGGGTTCACACATATCAAGCCTAGCAGGGAGGCTTAGTTCGGCCGCATACGCCGTCAGAAAAGAAAGACAATACACTGACGTTGATACAGCACGGTTAGTCTACTTTAGTTATTTTCACAGTGTTATGACCTATGGTATTCTACTGTGGGGCAAAGCCGCTGATATCCAAAATATTTTCGATCTTCAAAAACGAGCGGTTCGTGCAATTTACCAGCTGGGTGCACGAGTATCTCTGAGAGATTTTTTTAAACAGATTGGTATTCTCACGGTGGCTTCTCAATTCATCTTTGCTAACATTTTATATATTAGACAAAATATCCACTTGTACAGTAAAAACAGTGATATTCACAATATAAACACTCGAAATAAGCATAAACTACGTGCTACCTTTCACCGTCTTCATAAGGTTCATAATTCATTCGTAGGGCTTGGTATTACCTTTTATAACAAGCTACCATCTTCCTTTCTAGATTTGCCATTTAATGCGTTTAAAGCTAAACTGAAATCTAACCTTTGTTCAAAGGCCTACTATTCCATTAACGACTACTTAAACGATAAGAATAGTTGGTCGCTGGGTTGAACACAAGACAATGTTAATGTTCTTTCTCCAATTTAGCTTACTGATAACTTCATGCATAGTTTTTTTTTTTACTTTATTTTTTTATTTTACTTTGTTTTTTTTTTTCTCGTCGGTATGCACGTGTAAGCGGGCACGCCCTTTATGTCTGGAGGCTTTGTTTACTCTTAAGTATATATTTTAATATTTTATTTTATTATTGGTGTGTGCTAGCTGACATGTGACATTGATTTGATGTAATGGATTCTTTGGTACTATAAACTTGAACACTATTGTATAGAATCTGGTTCTTCTAACCTAACAGACAGATGTGTTGCTGGGGAGTTTGTTCCGCCACTTCTTCTTCCCAGCTAAAACACTAGGAAGTGGCGAAGGGCGGGCGTTTTGGGGGACTGTCTCTTGTAATTTTGACGTTCAAAAAGTGCTATTTATCAGCCTAATTTGAATAAATGACTTTTGATTTTGATTTTGGCCTAGGCGCCGAACCAGCACAACTTCACTTCACTTTGGGACATATATGTATACAGAAGACTACGAAAGACGGAGACTATGCTATAATGTTAAGTTTACGTTACTCATTGGATTTCTTTGATCGTTTCTAGGTAATAGCGAAGCGTTTCATACGTTCTGTCATTCTGGGAACTCAGCACTCATAAACATTGAGCTTGATATCTGATTATTTATTTATATATTATGAGCAAATCAAAATTTGAACCGTGACTTATTTTGAAGACCACTCTCTCTTCAAAGTAATTCTTAGAAAAAATGTTTTCAGGATTTGATATTCAACCACTAAATAGCGAGATAAACAAATATTTGCAGACAAGATTTCGTAATCATTGCGTGCACTCGTAATTCGCATAAGATTCTCCAGACTCCCTTATCTTTACAACTGATAAAACCAATATTACTTTGTTTATAATTAGTTATTTATGTACTGAATTAACTTCTCGATAAAAGTCTCCATTATAAAAAAAAATGTAGTAAGCGATGTTTTCCGTACTTCAAGATTACTGCTTCATATCATGATGATAAGCTAATCAGCCATGACTCCGTGAGTCAAATGATATTAGCAGAATTTTTATTTTATACGAATATTTACATGCGTGAACGCCTCGTTGGTCCAGTGATCGTAAACGCGACTGCTGAAAATGGGGTCCTGAGTTCGATTCCCACGTAGGGCAAATTGCTATAAGGTTTTTGCATGAGGAAATTCTCAGTAGCAGCCAAAATGGGGTCCTGAGTTCGATTCCCAGGTAGGGCAAATTGCTATTAGGTTTTTGCATGAGGAATTTCTCAGTAGGAGCCAAGGAATTTGGATTTGTGCCTGATTGATGGCAATAGGCAAGCCCCCTAGACTTAAAAATAACTGGCGAAATGTGTCTGCACTATTAAGTACACCACTGCCTGACCCTTCGCGAATTACATTATTATTATTTCTTAGTCTGGCTACAGACGAATAAAGCTAAACGAATTCGTTTTCTACGAACGAAAGTGACCTTTTCAGACAAATAGTATTAGGCACTATTGGGTAGGTACTACCGAGTTCACTGACGGTGGACTTTTCACACTAATGTCTAAGTCATAAGGTTGAAAAGTTGTTGACCGTCAGTGATCGCAGTAGTACAGACAGTAAGTATTTGCTAACCCTTCTACAGTCCCGCCGAGTATACCAGGGGGGTAACTACTTAATACTGCTGTCTATACTTGACCGAAAAATGACAGTAATCTCGTAAGCCAACATTTCTTTGAAAAGGTCACCTTGCTTCGGACGGCTACCAAATTGAGTGAAAGCCTTCTAAGGGTGAAAATAACGGGCTGCGGGTTGTTCGAAAGAGATACCGCGGCCCTGGAACACAAAGGGCGAAGAAGGAACATGGGTGGGTTTTAGTCAGTCAAGTCTGACACTCCCTCCCGCTCCACCCAGAGCGGGAGAAGCCATTTGATGATTTCCCACCCGAAAAAAAAAAAAAAGGTGAAAATAAGGGGGAATAGACAACTAGCGACATGATTATTCGTCTATCAGACGCCAGCTAGGTTTTTATGTTGTACTAGCTGTGCCCGCGACTTCGTCCGCGTGTAATTTAACAAAAAAGTTATTTAGTATTTTTTTTTTTCGTTATTGTTTTTTTTTTTTCTAAAATTTAAGTAGTCTAAGTTATTCTTTATTACAAGTTCCAGTTAAAATCTGGAACGGCTGGACCGATTTTGACGGGACTTTCACTGGCAGATAGCTGATGTAATAAGGAGTAACCTCTTAAAACAACTTCTTAAATTCCGCGCGGACGGAGTCGCGGGAACAGCTAGTAATGATAATAAGTCTGCTCGACGCAGCTTGGTTATTGCTTAGTTTGAACTGAAGTCATGATTGATGGAGAATTAGAACTAGATTTCCGCGCCATACGATACTTCCATTTTCAAACGGTATCATTATTCGAGTTAAGGTGTTTATTCTGGGAGTGTTTTAAAAACGTTTAGTTCGAGTTTTATACTTTTTCTATGGTGTTAACATGAACTTAAATTTGACCTGAAACAGATCTCTCTGATGGAATACACAGGAACACAATAAAATGATTCAATACAAAGTAAAAATTAAAGTTTACTTTAACGCGATCGAGTAATTTTTATCATCAAAAAACTTGAACCAGCGAAATCGAAATCGGGGAAATCGAATCCAAGTGTTTGTGAATACGGGGGTATGCACAAACACTCGGATTCGATTTCGATTCGGAAAGTCGTATGTATATCTCGCTCGCTTTCCTAATGCCAAAACAAGATAGACATACCACTTATCGAATCGGAATCGAATCCGAGCATTTGTGAATAAGGACCAGATGAGACATTATACTACAGGACTTTTAAGAGAAAGTAATTGTAAACCGAATATCGATATATCTAGTCAAGCGGTCATTGCGGGGAAGCCATTGTGGTTAGAAGCCACTCAATAAGCCTTTTACATGACAATAAAGTTCCAATGTTTAGCTTGACTTATTCTTGAATCGATTTGTATTAACATAATAGCGACGCAAACTGCAATACATTGATTCTGATGAGTTTGTTTCTGTATTGTCATCAATGGTAGCTTGTTTGAGTTACTGCTTTGTATTGCTATTGGTCCACTTCTAAAGCCCTTTCTTTTTACGGATGGGACATCATCAAATGACCGCTCCCGCTCTGGGCGGAGCGGAAGGGAGTGTCAGACTTGTACTGACTAAAACCCATCGATGTTCCTTCTTAGCCCTCTGTGTTCCAGGGCCACGGTATCTCTTTCGAACAGTCCCGCAGCCCCGGCAGGACTTCTAACGCCCTAAGTTGCAGGTTCAAAAACGCATCAAGTACAATTGTGGCTTTTTTAAAGTCATAAATACGTACTTTCTGCATAGCTTCTAGACTTAGACACTGACTAACGGTCAAAGGAAACATCGTGAGGAAACCCTGGAGTTCGGTCTGAAATCGCCAGCCCACTCTACATTGAGCAAGCGTGCTTATCAAGCCGATTCCTTCTCCTCCGTATGAGAAGTATCCTTTGCTCGATGTTCGGGAAATAACATGCAACAAAACTATTGCTATTACATAGCCTGTTCAATACTAGCTGAACAATTTACAAATAGTATGAGTTGATAAGATAGATGAAGCAGGACCTTGATAAATACTATTATATTCCCACGGCTGGGACGCAAGCGCCCTCTGTGCAAGGAAGTCTGTCAAAGTCCGCGAAGCAGCGGCCGCTTTTTTTGTTAAGTCTCGCATATACATTTCTGGTTTTCCGCATATCCGTCAATAAGAGTAACCCTATTTTAGACCCACGACCCTCGTAAGATGTAGTCGTTAACACTGCCCCTCTTAGGACTTTACTAAGGCATTTAATCAACGACAAACAGAAACTTCTTTCTTATTCATTACAATCGACTTACACAAAAAAATTACTTCTCAACACACAAAACATGCTAAAGTATTCACGCTTCGCAAGTTCGCAGAGTTTTTGTGCGCCCAAACTTGATAACACAAAAGGTCTGACGTCTGCGTTGCCCCCGGTACAGAGAAACCTGCTTTGCAGTCACTGCACTCAAGATAAAGGAGGTACTCATTCAATCTTTCATAGAGATTTGTTACTCGATAAAGATAGCCTTAATCCGGTCTGAATAAGATCCGAATTCGTAAAGCTATTTTTATAAAGGATCAAATGAAATTAGATAGCAAAACTTCAAGGTCGGTTTCGATAATTAAACATGATAAAATGAAAAACTAAAATATATTTGATGGCGATCCTGAAAATTGCAAATTGAATTAAATTGAATTGGAATTCAATTAAAAACTAATGTAGGATTATCATCATTAAAATAATTTCAAGTTACTAATATATACAGGGTGTTACAGAGTGCAATAAGGTCTAGGGTGGTGATTCAGACCACCAAACTGGACAACTTTCCACAAGGAAAAAGGGTCGAAAAAAATGTCGGGCTTTGCACAGCAAATGCGTCATAATATTTTGTATGTGAAGTTTTTTTTTATCGACCAATTTTCCTTACTGAAAGTAGTCCAAATGGATCGTCGGAATCACTACTTAAGAGATATTGCGCTTATATTGTTACACCCTGTAATTACAATTATTTTTAGTAAACGCTAATCATCTCAATCTTGACCACAGAAGACAAAGGACGGCATTGTGTCATTCCAATACCATAATGAAAATTATAAATAAGTGCTTTGAATACCTAATGCATTCGATGACGTATCTTCATTGATATAATCGCATAATCAACTTATTATAATAGGGCAGGTTTTATGAAGAACGCATAATGCTTGCCTACAGATGCTTTAAGCGAAACCCCAGCATTATTGGTCCGGGTAGATGGTGCTGCGCATCCCCGGACAAGTCTATCATACTAATCAATATCTTTAATCAATATTTTGAGTTCCATCCACACATTTCTGGATCAGGGCCTTCTAGTTTCCGGGATTACCAGATTTAAGTATATATGTGTGCGCTTCAGAAAAATGTAGCCCAAGGTATTAAGTGAACTAATTCATTCAGAATGCAACTTTTTCTCATCCCTGACGAAACATTGAACCCGAAAGTCCCTGACCTGATTATGTGTGGATAGACCGTCACACAAAAAAACACTTTACTACATTTCAACAAAGACAATTCAATAGCATAATATTAAAAAAAAATCCTTACTTTTGGCTAACAAACGGCGCCATTTGCCTAAGCAGCGATGTGAGAAGTAAAAAGAATAAAATTAAAACCATCGTACAATACTCGTACATGGCTGAAAAAAAAACACCTGCACGTCTCCTCGAACATCTATAATGCATATTATTGAACAGATAACTTATTTATTTTGATGACTTGCAAAAAGCAGCTTGCTTATTCAAAGATAGTTGATTTTTGTGCTAACTGGGAGGAACGAATCGCATGTGACTAAAAGATTGATGAATATAAATTTTGATGGGTGGAGAAGGAGAGGAAGACCAAGGAAACGATAGATGGGTTGTGTGAGGAATTATGAAAGAAAACCAGCCAAGTGCGAATGAAGGCGGAAACACACTTACGTGTCGTGGCGTGTCGTGACGCGCCAGAAGCTATCGGTTTCATACATCGTTGCGACACGACACGCCATGCAAATATGTCCGTAACCATATTAAATGTATGAAACCGATTGCGTCATGACACGCCACGACACGTAAGTGTGTTTCCGCCTTTAGACTCGCGCACAAAGGGTTCCGTACCATTATTTATAAAAACGAACAAATAAACCCTCTTTTTTGTATGGGAACCCCCCTTAAATATTTTCTTTATTCTGTTTATATTATTTTTTGTTTTAGCGGCAACAGAAATACATAATCTGTAGAAATTTCAACTGGATAACTATCACGGTTCATGAGATACAGCCTGGTGACAGACGGACGGACAGCGAAGTCTCAATGAGTAGTCATAGTAATAATGAGTCCCGTATACCCTTTGGGTACGGACTACGGAACCCTTAAAACGTATTGCGCCGACCCCAAACAACATGGGACAAGGGCAGGAATTATGATTTTCGCCGTTGTATGTATCTGAGAATTATGACAAATCCAGCCAATAGTGGTATGATAGCCCTTTCCTAATTTATTTATTTATTTATCATCTATGGAAGACTAACAGCTAACGAAACAGATGAAAAAATAGTACGTGAGACTGCCAGCCAATTACAAGTCTTCACTTATAAAAAACACTAATGTATTACTTTACATTCCAGATTATGACATTTTCGAACAGAAAATCCTAATTAATCTTCTACCCTTGTCGGGATTAAATGAAGGGCTTCATAATGTCAGGATGAAGCTCCAAAAAAGTTTAATGAGGATTGACGGTTTACGGTAGCTTTAGCATATTTTTGTTTTGTTTCACTTATTTTTAGGGTTCCGTACACATAGCGTCAAACGGGACCCTATTACTGAGACTTCGATATCCGTCTGTCACCAGTCTGTATCTCATGAACCGTGATAGTTTGCCAGTTGAAATTTCTACAGATGATGTATTCCTGTTGCCGCTATAACAACAAATACTAAAAACAGAATAAAATAAATATTTAAGGGGAGCTCCCATACAAAAAAAGTGAATCCCATTCCCCCCCAGTGAAAACCCTTCGTGCGCGAGTCCAACTCGCACTTGGCCGGTTTTTTGTGAATGCTGGTTGACCAGTAAAAGTATAAGTCCAGGACAGTAAAAGCCCTTTATTAATGATAATGTTGTACATGGAAGTTGTTGGTGAACCTACATATAGTAATAAATAAATAAATATTATTTTTCAGGTGTAACATTAACGTAACATTTCTCGATTTGTGCTTTAAACCAACACACACATTTGCACTTTTCTTGCTCATACATTTCGAAGATATTTACTTTCATATTGAAGATACGTCCAGTATCTTTAAAATGCAAGCAAATATAAGTGTTTACCAGCAAACGTAAGTCTGTAACTTATAAATCTGACTTTGGCTTACCTACGTAATATTTAGTAAGTCATACATCGAGACATTTCCACAATTTCGATCAGGATTGCCCTTTCATATTCAGGCTTAACTGAAATCACGTGGCTGGGCTCACGTTTTCATATTGAAGCTTCACAAGTTGAATCGAGCCGTATGGGTACACGTGACGAAAACCATACGTACGGTCTATATCTCTATATGAAAATCAGTGTATCACGAAAGAAAAACACGTTTTTTTGTTTAATCATGTTATTGTGTGGCAACAGGTGAAATCAAGCAGGTGGTATTTTTTGGTAACAGCTGCCAAAAAAATCTGCAATGCTACAGGCATCGCAGGTGCGCTACCTTCTCGGAGGCATTCGAAATGTGGCTTTTATTCCTTTGCTACACGAACCGTTATAAATAAGAAATAAATACGTGTTTTTTTATTTAGAACATACACACAGCCTTTTTTGTTGTTGCGTTTTTCCATAAGAAATTCCTCAGTAGCAGCCACGGAGTATGGATTGTGCCCAAATGATGGCAACAGGCTCGCCCCCTACATGGGAATTAAACATAACTGGCGAAATATAGGCACACCTCTGCCAAACCCTTCGAGGATTACACGCATGATGTTATTTTTAACCGACTTCTAAAAAAGGAGGAGGTTCTCAATCCGGTGGTTTTTTTTTTTTTTTTTATGTTTGTTCGCGCATTACTTCGTCGCTTGCCAACCGATTTGGAAAATTCTTTTTTTGTTGGAATGGGTATACTTCCCAAATGGTCCCATAGTCACCAAGTCGGGATCTGATGATGGAATCTTGGCGAAATCAAGGGAACTCTTCAAATTTTATAGGAAAACGTACAGTGATTTTGGTATTTTCTACAAGTGAAGCATTTGCGTCCAATAAGAACCATTCTACCATCAGATCTGACGATGAATCCAAGAGACAGGCTTCGGAACTCCATAACAAGGCAGTGAATCTTAGCTGTGTTTGGGCTTGTTGGAATTGTAACGGTATGCCCTCTCCAGGTGTATACACCGATTACGCTGAGATTTATGATCCGATTTGCGTGATTCTTCTTTAGTTTGATGCGGAATAGTTGCCATTTGGTGCCACAAAAGATTAATATAGTTTGGCCATGTAGTTTTCATTTTATTAACTTTTTTTTTTTTTTAATGTATGTTTTTCACGTATGTACACCTATTTCTCCGTGATTACTGGACCGATTTAGATGATTTTTCATTCATTTGGTAGAGAAAGCTTGCCCAGTGGAGCCATATGAATTTTATTATCTTTGCTTAGGTACTTTTTGAGTCATCCTCTTTATTATGCATTTTGTCCTTTGTCGTATGTATGGACGATGTGCTGGTGTCTAGTTACAATGTAAAATTTAAACTTGACTAGGATTAAAGTGAGATACCACAAGTCCACAACTGAAAAGACTAAAATAAAAACTTTCTTACGAAAAAAAAATAACCGACTTCCAAAAAAAAATACAAAAAATTTTTTTTTTTTAAGTGCGGCCTTATCGCAAAACGATTTCATGCAAGCAACATTGTTTATTACATTTTTCAAACTGCCAAATACTTTATTATACACAAATCAAGCAGGTAAACTCGAAAGAGTCGAAAGCCGAGACTATTTCCCAACTCAAATCTCGCGTAATCGTGACGTGGGTCGTTCTCAATGACGCATGCAAGCTATACAAATGTATGAATAAGATTCAATAGAACGTGAGTACGTACCTAAATTGTGAATGAATTAATTTTAATCAACAATATTTGTATGAGGGTGATAAATATGTTTATGAATAGGTCTTTATTGCTCAAATTGACTATAAAAAATTTATGAAAGCTTGAGGGAATAGGTTCCTGATTAAAAAATGTATTAAGCTCTGGTCATAGTGAAGCGAACCCCGCGGGATTTGGTAAGAAATTCCCTCGCACCGATTCTGTCCACTAACTACGGATTAAGGGGGGGTCCGAACTGGGGCGAATTGTGTTTTTCTGAGCAAATTACTTAGTTTCCGAGTGAGATTCGCCTTAGTGTGGCCAGAATTACAGTCTCAGTATCTATACGTATGAGTTTTTGGAAAGGTTTATTTATTTAATACATTAACTCATACGTAAACTACTCTCCTACTACTGTGTTGCACACTATGGCTTTTACAATTAATTTAGTTAGAAGCCACTCTATGGGATTGGTTTGAGCTTAACTAAGTAATTTTCCATTAGGCAAGGTAGCAGATACAAAACTGTTACCAACAACTACACAATAACCCACATTTTTAAATTATTCCTTTGTTATCTTATCACATACAGGGTAACTGTAAGTGCTTTCGTTAAGAATGAGGTATTAGGTTTGATGAGTGTTATTATTGGAGCTTTCCCATATCATAAATTATACTAAAATAACTACCAATTGAGTGTGGTGTACTATCCGAACGGGTAAGCAGTTACCCGTTCGGATCTAACCGAGTAATACAAAACTTGAAAGAGCTTTTAAAACTTTACTTACAGACAGTTCTGCTGGGGAGTTTATTTACATGGTAAGGTTCAAACAGGCATTAGACATTGTCTGGAAAGGCTTATAATACTGGACCGGGTAGAAGGTAAACGTGCGCAAGGCAGGGCACAGGCAAGATGGGCGGACGCAATCAAAAAGGCTGCTGGAGGCAGCTTGTACCGAGCAGTTCACACTGCAGGAGGCCGCATGGCTTTGAGACGTATCATATGTGGTCGCGATCCTCAGCAGTGAGAGAACGATGAAGAAGAAGAAGAAGGTTCAAACGTTTCCAGGGGTTGGATCTGCAATCGTGCGGTCATAGTTGGGTGGTAAAAGGGGTTAAAGCTAGTAGGGCTTGGGTTCCCGATGATAACGCTACTACTCTCATTACAAGATAATGCATATTTTTCGAGATATTAATGAAAAATGTTTCTATCCTCAAATCGGATAAAAAGCGAAAACGGAACGTTAAAATGGGCGATTGACAATCAAATCTGTTGCACATATTGTCTATGGTGCAAAATGACGTGAAAAAATTGCTAAAAGGAACGTTAAAAAAAAAGTATGCTAAGTGTCACTGTCATTCGTTTGTTTTTCATTCCGTTTCTCCTCGAGTTGCGTGAATGTGTTTCCTGTGTGTCGTAGTGTTTTTCTTGTGGCTTTATTCCTAAAAATCCCCAATGTTGCCCCACTGATTGTATGTGTGTACAGAAGGCAAAGTTACTATGGCTACCATGAGAATTTGGATGCAAGAGCGAGCGAAGCGAGCTCTGGACTTGGGGCACCCCGACTCGGACAGGTTAGGTTCGAAGGGGATGGCGGGGTCTAGTGAGCGAGTGGAGCGAGCGAACTAAGACCCCGACATCCCCTTCGTGTTAGGTTACTGTAAACCCTGCAGGCAGAAATAGGAGCCCCGCGTAGCGGGGCTACGTCGACAATGCTTTTTAGGCGAATATAAAATGTTTTGAGGTTAGGTTACAATAATTGGGTTTTCTCAAGAACGGTGCATTACCTTGTAATGGGAGTGGTACCAGGGGAGAAGGGATACCCCCACCCTCCCCTCACCCCCCTCCCACTCCCCTCCGCCGACCGCAGATTTCTAAATTTTTACCCAAAAATATTACTTTTTTACTGTGGGTAACTAGAGACAACATCAGTAATTTAGTTACACTATGGTTTTGTTTCTCTGATTATTCTATTGTGTGTAGGCCGGAAAGTTTTGGACCTTGCAGATATTAAGTAATTTTGATATCAAAAAAGTGCTGATTCTCAACATCTTTTTTTTTTTTATCTTAACTATTCGAACCAATTGAAGCAACCTATATTTTACAAGAAGAATTAATTGAATATAGTTCTATTGCTCTATATCTCAATATCTAAAGATGATAACAACACAGTCAATCAATATCAATTTGCATGAGAGCGTCATGTTTGTTTACCTAACTGTGTCGCCGTTAAGTGGGGTAAGTGACACATAGATATGTGGGCGCACTATTTGCATATGACGTGTAGGTTGTTGTTACAATTTGAAACTTTTCTTCTGGATTGTTTTTTTTTTAATTGAGTCCCTTTTTACCTGCCTTTGGCGAAGCCTAAAATGAAGGTAATTATAAAACGTCTCCTCTGCCAACTTCTGTACTATGCGATTTTTGGTAGAGAAAAAACTATGGGTTCGCGTTACCGATGACCTCGACATGCTCGTGACGTATCGCGCCAGACTAGCAACGCTTAGTATAGGGGCCTGTGTACTGTATACAGATTTAAACATTCAAAAACAGAACACATAATTCCATTGTTTTGAGTTTTCACTTTTGTCAGCAGTCTTTAAGACTTCCAAGACTGCCTCTGTTTGTTTTTATGATATTGTGCACATTTTCGGGGTATTTTTTTTGGATAAAATAAAACATTAATGTTCCCACAGCTGGGAGATTGTTCTCCTCTCTTGAAATTTGGTTTACTGCAGTTTTGTTGAATGAATGACTGCTATTACTCTTCTAATTTTTGCTAACCTTACTGGGGTTTTGCTTACTGGGTATCAAAATAATCACTTACAAGCAAACAACAAACAAAACAAACTTTTATTTTTATGTTAACTTTATTTATTTTTTATACCTCTTTATCAAAACTACTTAAATTCTCATTAGTAATGCTCATATTTTTTTTTTTGTAATCGCCAACTTTCTCAATCACAAAAGTTTGATTAACTAGTTTGTTTAGTTTTTTTTAAGTTAGTCAATTGGGTAACAGCAGACAATATTAACATAATGAGTGACAAAAATGTGACCCTACCTTGAGTAGTACCTACTCGTGGCTTATTAATACAGTAACCTGTTTGGTTATAAAGCTATCGTTGATTTAATCATATGAAGCTAACTGTGCTTACTCCACACTCTATCTTTTATTTATTTCTTTATTTAGGATCTCAAACAAAAGGATAAGAAGAATAAAGGATGAAAAATGGTCAATAAGTGAACACTTACTGAATACAATTTGTCGTCCTTCACACTTTCACGAACATAGTATTTTGGAAACATATTATTATGCGGTCCACAATATACTTGGGAAAATGCTAGACATATGATGATGGCTATTACGAAATAGGTCTTATTGTATAAAAACCCTTTAAGTCTTAGCATTTTGCTTAGCTTGTGACTGTAGTTCATGATTATAGAGAAAGCACAAACCACTTTTTGCATTATGATATAAAAAAAACACCAACTTACTTAATCACCATTCTTCAATTAGTTACAAATCTCTTTGTAATTAAAACAAGCCAATTTGTCATAATTGTTAAAAAGATAGTCATTAACATTCTCTATATTATTGGTCATTTTTAACTTAATTAATATTATGAAATGTGTGTGAACTGCACACCTCTGCATGTATACACTTCTTTAAATAATACTAATTAACTGATTATTTTTTTCCTTTTTTTAAATTAATTTATTGATGTGAGTATGAAAGCAATTTGTGCAAAGTTTGACGGAATAGCAAAACCACTAGTTTAAAAATGTTTCAGAAATGTTTGGGTTTAGACTGATATTTTTATAACATCACTAGCTTATGCCCATGGCTTGCCCGTGTGCTGTTTGGCATTACCTCACCAGATCGTCCTCCCGGGATAAAAAGCCTATGTGCTATTTCAGACATTCTGGTGTGATTGAGTAACAAACAAACAACCATCCAAATGCATTTATAATAGTAGTAAGACTAAACTACTGCTTAATGATATCTTAAAACCAAAACCATACTTCTACAATCAATTGAACATCCAATTCAATAGTATGATAATTATTCTGACTGACATAGCATAAAGGTACTGTGTAGGTAACATTGATGCCTGTTGACTAACATACCTATTATGTTTTGCGTTACAAAAAACCAAAACATATTTTTGTTTATATTATTACTGCAATGCAATACAATGAAAATTAAAAACTGATACTTACTATCTTAAAATAATTGGTTGCTTATCAAAAACACAATCTTGTTAATTAATTGTTGTTTTTATTGCAATACAAAGAATTGTTTCATCACTACTTTTTCAGTGCCACATAGCCGTATCAAATCTAATATATTTCAGCTAAAAGTAACTGCAATACACACACAAAATAGGTTTTCACCTTGAGACTACAAACCTCTTTACTTAATTTTACCTACAGAATTGTAAAAAATATGCATGTTAAAAGTAAAACGGTACCGTAACATTTATAACTGTTACCTGCCATATGGATTATCAGTAACAAGAGTTAATTAACATTTTTCAGGAGAAATTCATCCTAATATCTAACAATATATTGCTTTATTCAACATGAAATACTCACTGCACTCGAAAGGACCTTCCATTTTAATAAACAAAAGAAAACATTGGCACTGAAACTACAGCCGGCCGTTACACTTCACTGAAAATAATCTGTTGCTATATTCATGCTTTTCTAAGTGTATACGTTTTTGAATTGAATGAAGAATGAAGTTGGTTCAATCAATAACAAGAATTTACAAGAGTACACAAAAAAACATGCAATTTGGTAGGTAGTATAACATTAACACGATACATTTTCTAATCATGCGCGATATGAGTTATTACAGCGTCAAGGTAAACAATACGCACTTGTGAACATCTGTTATTTGCGAAAAGATTAACGATGTTCATGGAAGCCATACAAATAGTAGTAAGAAGTCTCACAAGCGTTTTTTTTATTATTAAGTGTATTAAATATTCTGTTACCAGTGTTATAACTTCAGCTAATAAGTCTAATAAACTGAATTAAAATGGTAACATGACTCAGTGCGACGTTACAAGGGTCAAATTTTTATCTCACCTGGAAAATGATTGAAAGAAACTTCGAAGTCGCCGCGGCCGCCCAGCAGCGGCTGCGACTCACGGTTCACTCCTGGCGAATCCACGTTGCCCTCGAACCCGACCTCTGGCACTAAACAAATCTCCTCCGAACTACTCGACAAAGATACCACACCGTCATCGGGCGGCGTAATTGATGTGTTTGGTTTGTCGAAATCGAGATTCAACAGAGTCTCTTCCGTACTCATGAGTAATGTTAAACAGTAAATCTCTACCGAGCCACATTTATTTCGTATAAATCTCTTTGTTTCACAACCATTTAACACAAACACATAACTTCATTCAGCGATGGTGCAAAGACTATAGAACAGAGCGATGACAGCTGAAATTGACAAGCTGTAAGTCATAAACAATATGTCTTTTTGGGATAGTGTTGTCTCAAATATTTGTTACTAAATGGTGAATACCGGTTTTTCTTGTTAGTAAAGACATAAAAAAAAAAGTAGAAATAATGCACTGATTGTTTTATTACGAACAATACATTAGAAAATGACAATCACTCAACTAATAAAATAACTTAGGCTATTTTTGCGTTCCCTCCTCAAGGTAAACCCGCGAAATTTTGATAAACAAAGTTTGATTACCTATATAATTGCTCGCATGCATTTTATATACTTTCCAAATAAATAAGACGACCAGAGAATGACTTAGCTACATAGCAATAATACTAAATTAAAATTATAAAATGAAGCTAGGGATTAATTCAAGCACCAGCCCCCGTATTCACAAATGCTCGGATTCGATATCTTTTCGGAAAGTCATATGTCTATCTCGCTCGCTTTCGTAATGCCAAAATAAGATAGACATACAACTTATCCGCTTACGCCTTTACCTGAGTGCAGTATAGCACTACACTGTTTAAACCCTTAGGTTTAAACTAAATTAAATGTGAAATATTCCATTTATTTAAAACAAATTTATTAAACGCTATAAAATATCTGTGTAGTGCACAGGTGTAGCAAATAAATTATTCCTGACATAGATATACCTAGATAACGCAAGAGCAAAAAAAAACAACGTTATACTGTCAATAACAATGGAAACGGGATATTTACCACGGGATGTTAATTCTGTTTCAGTGTTGGTGACCATGCCAGTTTAAAAACTGATAAACAACGTTACAATTCAAGATTCTAGACATTTAAAGAACAAAACCGTAGTCTTTTTTGGATGGTACCTAATAGTGCTTATGACGTCATAATAGGTAGGTACTCAAAAAATGGCAAACTTGGTTTTCATACGGATCGTGATATTTGCTGTTATCTACTTATATCTCTCTATACAAAATCATTTATTTGCTTACGATATAAAGCATGCATATAATTTAGCATTAATAACTATAGGTAGTTATTCATGTAAAATGCGCATTTTAATGAAATAATTACTAAAAATGTAGCTAAAGAATATCTTAAAATATTTTGCATATACAACTAGGTATACCTAGTTTAAATTCCCATAGACCCTAAAATTAAATTTTGTGTTGCATAAATTCCTCTAAGCTGTGGAAACAATTTTCAATTGCGACTGCCTATCTGAACTCCACAACCCAGTAACTGGGTAATACGATACCCCTTAGTAAGACTGGGTGTCAGACTTTTGGCTTCAGCCGGCCTAGCATGACCGCCGTAGAAACGAGCTATGTCTACGGAAGAATCGACAATTTGACAGATATTTCTATCGTCCCAAGCATGGCGATATTAAGAATGTAGAAAAGAAATGTTTCTTTTCTTCAGTCGACACAAGTCTACAACGTCGAGCATGACGACCATATTTTCTCTTCTTTTGACATTTGGGGGTAGAAACATTACTTCTGACAAATGTCAAACTAGTCTTAATAAAAACTAAATACGAGATCGATTCTCTCGACTATTTCCATAGCAACGTCCCCGTTGCTATGGAAATCGTTAAAATAATTTCTGTCTATGTCTTCGTAGAAACGCGAGTCGACGGTGCGCGCCATGCTCGGGCAGAAGAAATGACAAGTTGTAAAGAAAAGATTTCTTGTCGTTTCTTGGTAGAATAGAGATAGAACGGTCATCGACTACTCCTAACGACAGTCAAAGATCTACAAATGACTGGCGGGACCAATAGCTTAACGTGCTTTCCGAGGCACGGAGGAAACCTAGTACTAAGTCCTAGGTAATTTATAAAAAAAAGGTATGCACCTAATATATGATAGGCATTATTTTAAATTAATGGTGTACCTATTACAAAACGGTACTTTTCATATTTTTTGTTGGAACTGTTGGTCTTTGTTCAGTTAGATTATAGACATATTGAATTCTTTAGATTTAAAGAGGCCAGCCCCTTTTAATCTTCCTAACAAATACCAAACACATACCTACACACATGCCTGCCTGTCTAGGTCAGTAACTTAAGTTTTTTTCTTTGTTTTTTACCTACAAGACAGCAAATAACTCTAACACATTTTTTTGTTAATCCTCGGAACAAACGAGATGCTTTTACGTTAGGTACTAGTAAATGATTTGCCAAGATTTGCCAAATATAACAAAATCTTCCTAGCAATGTGCGTACATATAGAACAAGATATCAAGACACTTCAAAATATGAAATACAAGATTATTAGAGATTAAATTGCACAAGTGGTTAAATGAATGTAATTTCTATAGTTTAAAATAATTAATGGATTAAAAACTCTGATGCTGTAATATTTTGCTATACCCTGAAATTTTGCATGCTATGTCTTATCCTAGCTTAACATGTTTAAAATATTTTAATTTTATTGAACACCATTGTTTATCATGTTTTACGCAAGTAAATTATTTATGATTTAGTAAAATAAATGTCTTATCTTGTTCTACTGAATTGTCCCACATTAAAAGCCCGTTTCTTATAATTGATTCAACATAAATCCAATATGCTGTGCGACAAGTTTTTTCGTCGGATACAATACGAACTTTTCGTAACGCATCTGTATTGTAGTGCTTTTGTAGCTTTCGTTGACGCACTTGGAACACAAATATTTGGTATTGAATTTAGAACATATCCATTTCATTAGAAAATTCAGCATGTGGATCTTTGGAATCAGAAAAATCACTAAATTGTTTTTCTGTGAATCCGGTATCCAAATATCCTTCATTGCCACGAATGCCTCTATGCCTATCATGTTTGGAGCTCCCTATTTTAAAGCCCCCTCCAGCATTTACTCCTGTTCCCAAAGCCTTTGCACCAGTTTTGTTAATAGTTCCTTTCGTTTCATCGTTTTCGTAGAACTCTTGATCTTTCTTGTACTCATCTTTGTGATGCACTCGGTGGAAGCCGGTAATCTTATTCCCTTTTGCGTATGTCCTAGTTTTCTTGCCTTTGGTAACAGCAGCTGTTGCTGCTGTGACGGCATGTTTGCGATAGTCATCGGAATCGGCATATTCACCGTGATCATACGTGTCTTCATTCTTAAAGAACGAGTTTAGGTCACCATTGTTGTGTGTGTTGTGCACACCTTTCGTTGATTTGTTCTTCTTTTTTGAACCTGACTCTTTCGATTCTGCATTATTCTTATTCACCTTGACATCCTTTGCAGGTCTCCTGGTCACTTCTTCTAATAGTTTTAGCAAGTACGTAGACCCCCAAATCGGGTCATCGCTTTCGAATCCCAAGTCCGGATAGTCGATATCAAGATCGTCGTACTCAAGCGTAGCTACATTAATAGGGGCTGACTCAGCGAAATATACGATGATCAATGTCAAAACGAGAACAAATGTTTTCTTTAGCATTTTGACCTAATTTTTTCTCTGCTCTTGCGCAATCGAAGTAGGTTACGACACTGACATACATGGCGTCAGCTAGGCTTATATAGCCTTTTGTTTATGATTGATAGACAAGGATGTTTTTTTCTTAGAGATGAGTGGACAGTGGTTGTTTACAGCTACACTCGATTAGATTTGTAATCGGTGCAACGACTCGGATCGGTCAAGGTCACCATGCTTTAGACAGTGCACACCAATTACTAGGTAGTACTATCTACCATTAACATGTTTTCGTTTTTAAAATTGTAACATAACATCACGCC
The DNA here is from genome assembly GCA_963082945.1 of Cerastis leucographa. NCBI lineage: Eukaryota > Metazoa > Arthropoda > Insecta > Lepidoptera > Noctuidae > Cerastis > Cerastis leucographa. Next base: position 14,373,925 of record OY720368.1, read on the forward strand.
TGTATTCCCCGAAGCGTTAAACAGAGGTGGTGTACCTAATAAATCCGAATTTCGCCTGTTCTGTTGAAGTCCCATGTAACCATACGGGAAAATTGACATTTTCTACAAAATGCCTTAAGACCGAATTGCCACCAGAATTAAGCTAAAGTTTCTTTTTTGTAAGATTGTCATGATTCCCACAGTCACTGCTGGGCAAAGACCTCTCTTTCTCCTTCCCAACCTCTCTATCTTGTGCGATATCTGGCCATGTTAGTTGCAAACAAGATCGTCACACCACCCGTCAGGCGTCCAGTGAGTTACAATCTTTACCCACCTCTCGGGTGCATTCGTGCTAAAGCTCATTTCAAATTCCTTTTTTTTTTATTTATTTAAATTGTCTATCCCGGATGATCATGTGAAAATCCAATAGAAGTGCCAAATCAAAGGCAGAAAAGGAGCTTTTGTGATAAAACTTTTTTTGCAGGATTAAAAGTACGAACCGCGCGCGTTTGTTTAGAGAAAATATTATTATGTACGTTTGTAGCGTTTGTATGTTTGTAGCGTTAGTACTTACAAGTACTTAGAGGCTCATTTTTAGCTTTAAACAATATTTAAGTTTGAGAGTAATTCTATTGTATACCACAATTTATTTCGTACATTCTAATTGCGTGGCATCAGGCAGGAAAATTCATAACTTTTAGAAATCCTGTGTCTCTAGGGCTAGGCTCCCCCTGCACAGTGTGATTGACGACACCCTTACAGAGTGATACTCATTAAAATCATCAATATAACCCTTTTAGTTAACTCAGTTACATTTTCACGAAATATTCATTGAAAGCTTAAATGAGCTTAGACGTAGTGCGCCGATCGAACGGATTATACACTGCTATTTCATTCTTGTGTTGCCAACATAACGTTTTTTCGCTATATTTAGGGAATTTAGAAGAAGGTAAGTAGGCCTCGATCAACGAGCGAGAGAAAATGCAGGAGCGCCTTTACTTCCGGCGCCCTGGGCGGTCGCCCATCCTCGCTCAACCCTAACGCTGCTACGAATAAAGCAATACAAAACCTGTTTATAATGCAGATCTCTCATCGGACAGGAAATGTATACGAAGCGAGACTATCAGACTATGTTATGCTAGAAATTTATAGCTTCATGTGTCCCCGTGTGTACAGTGGTGGATGGTTCTTTAGGTGCTTAAATGAAATTGACAGGAGAGCGCTATTTATTTATTTAAACTTCACGTACATTGTTGGTATATAGGCGGACTTAATGCCACAAGGCATTCTCTACCAGTAAACCTTTGAGTTGAGTTTGAGTTTGGAGTAGGTTTTTAAAAGCACGAAGGTGTGAAAAGCACAAGTGGCTTCACTCAGGCCAAAATAGAGAATTCCGATTTGTGAGGAATTATATGAAAGAGAAAGGAGTAAATGATGTCGTTGCGTTTGACAAGGGAGAATGGAAGAAGAAAACGTGTTGCGTCGTCTCCAAGTAGAATGTGACAAGGGCTGGAGGAGGATGATGAGTTCCGCTTAACACGACACGCCAAAAGAACAGATTTTTATCGTGGTATCCCACTGATGGGGAAAGGCCTCCTCCAAATCCTTCCAGAAACTCTTTTCATCATCAGGTCGTGCCGCGACCGCTTTCTGGACCAGCCTCGGTGATGCTGTAATCTCTTGGCACCCATGGAGTGGAGATTAAAAAAACCATGCCGCAAACTAATTTTTCATCACCTCAACTATGTTTCAACATCAAGATTTGAATAAAAACATCAGCTATTAGGTTCATAATCAGACCGTTAGTTTTTGAGCCATTAGAATCATTCATTCAAGTCTGTATACTACATATTACAGACCTCTGAAATTATGCAAAATTTGCTTAAAAATTTAACTCATTTAACTCTTATATCGCTCGGTGCCTTTGGAGGAGCTCGTGGCTAAATAATAACAGCCGCATGGGTCGATCTTTAGGTAAGCCGCGCTTGCCTATGCTGGTCCGTGGATGGGCGACCAACCATTATATACCGAGCTTGCTCCGTGCCTCGGAAAGCATGAAGGCTAAGCTGTTGGTCCCGGCTGTCATTTGTAGATATTTGACCGTTGTTACAGATAATCAGTGGCCCGAAAGTTTGACAACCAGTCTTACTAAGGAGTATCCAGTACTAACTAGTTTGTGGGGGTCAGATAGGCCGTCGCATCCGGTTAGACTGGAAGCCGACCCCAGCGTAGTTGGAAAAGGCTAGGCTGCAGATAGATTCCGTTTCGAGATCAGTCACAAATCGAAATCTCATAAATGGGAATAAAAAAATCGGAACCTTGAAAAATACTTGATTCTCGTACCTATTATAAAAGGCGTATTTATTTACTAACAACTGATTCATAACAACCATCAATGGTTTTATTATAAAACGGAATGCAGTTCTCTTCAGTTGCTGAAAAATAACATAGCTTATTATAAGGGCCTGAAAACAAAACAAATTCCAAATGGCCACGAGAACAATCAATAAAAAACACGGGCAAAAACACAAGAATAGAATAATAAAACATTTTTCATAATTTTCATTATCACAATTGTGCCTGTAGGTTTATATGCTGAGAAAAAAGAGAAGAGCTGGTCTTTTGTTGAAGATATTTTTGTTATATTTTTGTTATACTAATAGTTGGCGCTATGCGTCAACTATTAGTATACTACAGTATACTAATAGTTGACGCATAGCGCCTCTGTCGGTCATATACATGAACGGACTTCCCATCTGACTTCCACACTAGGATCAACGATCCCGTAGCGGCTGTCAAACATCAAAAAAACGGGCCAAGTGCGAGTCTTACTCGCACACATGGTTCCATAGCCCCGAACAATATAATAACAATATTTTGAACAGCCATTCATTTGTAAATTTCCACTCAACCGCAAAATTAAATTTGTTTTTCATAGTAAGTTAATGAAAAAGTTACTGTTGCTGCATTTTGGTGAAAAAGTCCCATATCTCAAAAACAAAATATCAAATCTTATTCAAACCAATTTTCGTTGATAGTTTTTTTTACGTTCTACATCCCAATATTTTTTTCAGAATTTTTCTCCTCTTACTAAGGGTTCCGTTTTTTGCCATTCGGCTACGGAACCCTAAAAATGACAGCCTGGTAGGATTAAGCTGTATTTTTTTTGTCAGTTATGTTTGAAAGTACTCTCGCAAGCACGAAGGGGTGATGGATGTCACCCATCAACACAGTGACGTCAGCAAGCGGTACGTATTATAGATTCAAATAGGTACGTGGATTGGTTTGATGTCTTCGATTGATTGCAGAACAAGCTAGTTTCCTTACTACGCGGCGATGTTTCCTTCACCGTTATTCAACCGACTTAATCACATTATTTTTTAATTAATCCCAGTGTATTTAGTAATTGATAATTGCATAGCTATTACGGATTGATTTCATCAAGGTGGTCGAAGATTGATTTTTTATAAATTAGAGTTAATTATGACATAGCTAGATAATGCCTAAATTATTAATTTTATCGCAAATTATTTACATTTTTAAATATAATTACAAAATGATATAAAAAAAAAACATTTAAAAATATAAAAAATAGTAGCCCACCGGCATTGGGAACAGGGTCCGGGCTACCGGAACATTTTAACAATACGCGCCGTGTCCAGAAGTACTGCTTTCTGAATCAAGCCCTTATTTTTTTTCTTTGTACATGGCGTAGACTAACATGAGCGCCAGTTGCGCGGCGACGACGACCAGCAGGCCCGTGATGCTGACGCAGCTCACGTCGGGAGTTGAGAGCCTGAGGGCTACCTGCTGCTGCAAGCCAAGCTTCAGGTGCCAAGCGAGAGAATCAGATCTTGGTCGAGGCTTTTGGCTATTAAGCCATTGGCCAACACGACTAACGGGACAATGACTGCTGTACTTACGTCCCACATGTAGACAACCTCGCGAGCCAGATCTATGATATTTGAATTGCTTATCTTTCTCTGCTTTCACGAGCTCGTCATGCGGGACCGTTATACAAACAATCATTGCGCGACGCTCCAATCGATCAATCAACACAATGTCAGGCTTATTGGCAAGCTGCGGGTTGTTCGAAAGAGATATCGCGGCCCTGGAACACAAAGGGCGAAGAAGGAACATGGATGGGTTTTAGTCAGTCTGACACTCCCTCCCGCTCCGCCCAGAGCGGGAGAAGTCATTTGATGATTTCCCATCCGTAAAAGAAAAGAAAAAGGCTTATTGGCAACAATAGTCCTGTCAGTGACGATGGGTCGATCCCAATACCACGTGGTATTAACATTATCGAGAACTGGGTCGGGCGCATACTTATATAGTATGGCATTTCTGGTATTGGATTACACGTTTTTTCAACCTCCCGGGTCTAATTGCTGTCAGTGTGACCGACAGGCACCGACGAGATGCTGCGCCATCATCCGGCAGACGCATGTCCGTCACCCCTTGGTCTGGTCGCTTCCAAGCCCTATATACCCACATTTCATCGTTTTGGAATGTGTGATTCCGAGTGTATCGCTTTACTCGCCGCCTGTACCTACGAATACGGCTTGCCCATGCACAGATCTTCTGCTTCAGGAAGTCAATACGCCTCTACGCAGGCTTAATAATCACGAGAACTAATTTCAGTTCCCGAGAACGCCCGCCTCACAAAGCGCAACACTCTAGTATACTACTATATATCTATACTCTCACTCTTTGCCGATGAGTACTCTAGCCAATAGCGCAATTTCCTGCACCGCCAAGCTGGAATACCAAATTTTGGTCGTGTAGGTCGGTCGTTGTTAAGAAATTTGACGTGAGCTACACGACACGTCACCAGAACTGCGCAGTACAATATTGAGTGGGTATCAGCGAGGTCTTTGCTGTTGTCAAAGCAGTTTGACAGCTGCAAATCTAGAGCACACACCAGCGCCTTGTTTTTCTTGTGCATAGGCAAACGAGACCAACGTGGTCTAAATTATGGCGGTGTGGAGAGCGCCTCCAAAGCGCTCCTCAATTATGCGTTGCACTGGCTACTCACGGTTATAACTTAGTCAACATCCTCTTTTCCACCGCGAACAGATCGCGGCGAAGCACTGGAAACATTTGGCAGCTGTGCCGCGATCAGTGACGAAGCAGGCATAACTAGGTTACTACGTGAGGCGTAGTCGATTATTAATATCATTATTTAAGACCTTGAGGAATACTACTCTCAAAGAGACACTGTTTTTTCTAACTTAACATAAAATAACGCCTGTAATCCCCGAAGGGATAGGCAGAGGCCCAATTCGCCAGTTATGTTTAACTGCCATGTAGGGGGCGAGCCTGTTGCCATCAACCGGGCGCAAATCCAGACTCCGTGGCTGCTACTGAGGGATTCCTGTTGGAAAAACCCATTGCAAAAACTCTTTCTCTGTCCTAGGAATCGAGTCTCAGGGCCTCATGCTCGCAGTCGCGCTTGGAACCACTAAACCAAAGGGCTGTTTTTTTTAAATATAGTAAGAGGACATTTACCTACTCGCGGTTGTTACAGGCTTTCCGCTTATTACCATAAAATCATCTGCTTTTAGTTTTGTTTTACTATGATAGCAATACACGTAAGCATAATTAGTTTACGGGCCAATCTGGGCTGTCATTTGAAGATCTTTGACAGTTGTTAAAAGTAGTCAGTGGTACGAAAATCTGACAACCAATCTTACCAAGGGCATCGAGTATTACTCAGTACTTCAGTAGTTCAGTGGTTGTGGATGTGGAGGTCAGATAGGCATCCGGTTAGACTAGAAGCCGACTCCATAGTTGAGAAAAGACTAGGCAGGTGATGATAAGCATTGTAGATATTGTAATTGGTCATAAAACAAAAGTTTTATTTCTAAGTCATTTATTCGCTTGTGATAAAAAAAGTATTTACAGCGTCGACATCGAGAATATCAAACATAACAAAATTAATGCGAAAATTAAATAGTTAACAGATATTTACAATAGCCGCAGGACACGGTGACTTATTCCTTATCGTCGTAAAGGCTATCATCGTCATCGTCATCATCAGCGTAGGCGAACTCCTTGCCATGAGCACTGCCTCCCTTCTTGCCGTAATCAGCTTCGTCATGGTAATGGCTTTCATGTCCTTCCTCAGCAGAGTGTTTGGCGTCGGCATCATCAACATGGCCCTTAGCGTGGAAACCCGCCTTTCCGAAACCACCCTTGTCAAAGGCTGAGTCGTGATGCCCACCTTCTTTGTGTTCACCCTTTTCGGAGCCGTGGTGTCCCTTTTGGTATCCGTGCTTGTTGAAGTGTCCGCTATTGTCAGCAACGTCGTAGAAATCATGGTCTTTCTTGAACTCGTCCTTGTTGAACACTTTGTGGTAGCCGGTGATCTCCTCTCCCTTGCTGTGGTGCTTCTTGTGTCCATGGTCGCCTTCCTTGTAGCTCCCGCCGGATTCGTGGTGCTTGCCATGGACAGCGGCTTCGTTATGGTGTCCTTTCTCGCCACCTGCAGCCTCCTTGTGGTAACCTTCGTCATGTTCCTTGCCATAATGTCCAGCTTCGCCCTTAGCATGGTGTCCCTTGGAGTGGAAGCCCTTGCTGCCCTTCTCGCCGTGAGCGGAGTGGTGCTTCTCGCCGTAGTCGCTGCCCTCGCCCTTAGCGAATTCGTGTCCGTGGTCATCTCCTCCGACGTCCCCTCCATCGATGTATTCGTCAGATTCTTCGCTGTCATCATCGTCATCTTCTTCTGCGTCCTCAACAATGATGGGTTTGGCAGCCACGTAGGGCAGAGGAAGAGGTGCGAGGTCGTAGGCTTCCAGGGCGCCGAGTTTGGGCTGTGCGAGCGATAGGGGTGCAGCGAATGCGTTGTGGGGTCCATGGTACGGCGCTGGAGCCCCAAGCTGGATGTAGTTGGCTGGCCCGTTGTTGTCGCTCCTGTAGATGTAGCTGGTGGCTGCTGGAGGCACGAAGCCAACCTGCACCGCTGCTACGGCGGTCGCAGCTAGCAGAACGTATAAAGCTGTGCTTGCCATGTTGAGATGTGTATCGTACTGCAACTCGTACTGTTATAATTTGATAAGCCCGTTGCCCAATATTTATATCTAGTCTAGTCGAGACAAAGGTCCGTGAGTGTTCACTTGCTACCTTTCTTGTAGCCATGTAACAAATTGCTTACCTATCAGACGAGGTTATAGGTGACAAAGACGGTGTTAATAAAAAAAATTGGACATTGTGCAATTTGTGCGCAAGCCGACCGACTGATAATAGGCGTGAAATGCTTTTTTTAATAGAAGAATCTGCGCGTACCGCTTCATTCGGTAAAGGGTAGCATTGACCTACAATATTATGTAACTAATGTAATTTAGTTTTGACAATGAATGAAGCTTCTCGTGCAATTTTTTTGTCACTCACTGGTTTGGACTTTACTTGTTTCGAAGCAGGTAGATTTCTCCTACAGTCGCAATGTGTTGCACTTTTAGAGGATACTTAATGGTGTTAGCTGGGTGGTAACTGGTAATTGATCATGTGTGGAATGTTTGAGCACATAATTTTGCCTTATTCTGCACTTTGTCATCCCAAATTATAAAGTCTAAATACAAACTTTGGTTTGCCTACAAAATTCCAATTTTCTTACGTTTTTGCAATTTGCAGGTCACTGTTAGAATGTACGTTGAACAAATACGATTTGCGTCCGTAACACGTATGTATATTAACAGAATTATAATAATTAAACTCATCAATACAACCCTCTGAGTTCATTTACTCCCAATCCAGTCCCAGTCGCAAATCATATTTTAATCAGCATACAGTAGTAGTAACTGCAGTAACTGGCCTACTTGAAAATAAATTATTTTGATTTGATACAACCTTTCACTGACCTGCAAATTAGAAGAAAACTTAAGATGAATTTTACCCTGGCTCTTCCAACTTTTTCTTCTCGAATCGATGACTCAGATTTTGTCCGAGGACAGCCCTACTATTTCGCTCATTCAAGTCCTGGAAGGTGCACTCCTCTGCCCACGCCTACTAACTGCAGTTAGTTGTGCAAGACAGGTAGGAAAGAAGGTGTGGCATATTCTCTGTTGGGGCTCCACACACGCATTATGTTTGAGACTGGTCTATAATACCCGACGTATCCAGATTGGATCTACAGCGGCCAACTTGAGCCCGCAGTCTGCTAGCCATTGCAGTTTGTGTGTGACCTTGACCAGGGTGTATTTTTTCTGCCGTTGTGATGAACTGTGGAGGTGGGAGATATTTTTGTTCTCATACCTGACGCACTGTCTTCTGAAGAGTTAGTCGAGCTTTCTCAGACACACCGTTATCTGACAAAGCTTTTTCGACTCTTTCAGTGGGTATTTTAAGGGGAATGCGGGTGTCGCATATTGTTTACGTGACCTGCTGATATTTCATCAATCTAGTGTTCATTCTGTTTCAGCATTCTACTCTCTATTGCTCATTATAAAGTTGCTCAGTGTAAAGTTGCTGAGAGAAATTCACAATCTTTTGAAATGGGAAAATTGCTCCGATATCTACTGTAACTTTAGAATTATAAATGCAGGATAATTAAAAAAGCAACACTACAAAACATCTTTAGTTAATAACTCTCAGAGACAAGTTTAAAAGCAGTAGGGTGAATTTCCCAAATGACTTTTTTTTTTGTCTTCGGTGAAATTAGTATTTGAAAAAAGGAATATCGTTCTGCATTATATTTTTTAGTATTTAATAGGTAGTTATTGGGTTGTGGCAAAAATATAATTTGCCTAGGACTATTTACAAAGGTTGAAATAATTTCATAAACCTCTATTTTTTTCAAATCGGTGCTGTCCCTCTACTTTTTTTACAAACAAAAAAGCTTATACACTAATAGAAATAAGTAAGTTAAGTATATAACTTATTCTATTTTATAGAATATTAGTTTTGTTATTAATATATAGCATATTTTATTACATAATTAACGATTATTATTACTGAGAGGCACAAACGTACCTGTCCTGAAAAATGTTCTCATATCGCTGGACAAAAGTAATTTAAACCTAACTTTTCATCGACGAGTCCGACAGCGTCCCCACCCCAATTTTATTTTCCTCGTTAGTGTGTGCTAGTGCGCAGTCAGGACGGATTTGTGTTAAATCGCTGCATATTCTCACCAATAACATAAGTACGCCATTTCAGTTGCTCCCGGACAATTATTTTATAGTATCGGTGGTTGCATTTTTCTAGTGTAATGAGTAGTTTTATTTTTGTTGTTTGGTTCTAACACAGTTAGTAAGTAAATTAGCTTCATTGACTGTTATTGAATTTATCCTAGATATTATGCATTTTTTCTAATTTTCGGAAAAGTGTGTTATTTCTCACGTCGCTGTTCTCATATCGCTGTAATCGGTGGTCTTTATTACCACCGATGTGATAATTTACACCGAAAAAATCAATCGGTGTCTTATATCTAACATCGGTGTTTTGATTCATGATCAACGCACGGTTTTGTCACATCGGTGGATTACTTTATCATATCGGTAGATCCCGTGTCATTTCGTTAAGTAAAGTATATACTATCACAAAGACAATGATAAGAAAAATATTTTTTTTTAATTCATAGTACCTATAGTAAATAATAATAATAAAGAAAGTAAATATAATAAAATAGGTACATAATTTAAAAAAAATATATTGCAACTGAATTTCTAAAAACTCAGTTCTCTTTGGATGTGATCTACTTACATAAGACCCTCAGTTCAGGTATTCAGTTCTAAGTCACCCTTGTAAAAATATATAGGTACCTACTAACTATTTCATTTTTTGATGTTCAAAGGGTGATAGATTATCATATCGCTGGATATGTACATCATTTCGGTGGATAAACTTATCATACCGGTGTACAAAAAAAATAATCGGTGCCGGTTTGTCATATCGGTGGAAACCAGAATTCAAACTGAATTTTCTCCTTAGTCTTAAATGATACGTTGATGATATTAAATTTAGGGATATTTGATATCTTAAAGATTACATTAAACCTGAAAAATATACAAAAAAATTATAAATGAAAAAGTTCACCGATATGATAAAAAAAATGGCACATGTTGAAATTCACCCAGTAAGCACTATTGATGCAATGGTTGAAGTACGAGTTGGCTTCCGTGTGGTGGTGACTTCGATTTTCATGAAATTTACCGTTATTTAGCATGCCCATGCTAAAGAGACGGCTTTTGTACGGAATATAAACAGCCTATAATTTTCCAAATATTTTGCTGGGTCCTAGACCTAGTTAGCTGGTAATGTGAAAGAGTTTGGTCCTTAATCCACTACGCGGGCCCAGTGGTCAATGTCAGAATATGTCTTCAAATTGTTTGCTAATTTGGATATCCCAGCTTTCTCACGTAATTTTCGTTCACCGATTTAAGAGACTAGATGCAATTAAATTTCGAGGTCATACATATAACATTACACCTGTTTTGCATCGAAGGATTAGACAGAGGTGTAGCTGTTTAGGTACCTATTGTAAACTCTCATTTCGCCAGCTATGTTGGACTCCCATTGCTATTACTCGGGTTAAAATCCTGACTTCGGGCGGCTACTAAGAAGTTCCTAATGGAAAAACCTAATATCACTTTGCAAAACCTGAAAACCCAGGACGTCATATTCAGCACGAGCGCTCGCTATCACGAGCTACGAGAACAAAATGACACTAATAATATGTTTATGTGCACGAGACGAATGAAAGATTCGGACTAGATGGCGATCTGCAGCTTCGGGGCCTAGACAGATAGGTAGCCGCTCCATGTAAAATACTGATGCAGATGCATCCGGTTAGACTAGAAGCCGACCTTCACATAGTTGGGAAAAGGCTGGGCAAATGATGGTTAAGTATCAAAGGCGGCCGACCCCAAAGCAAAATCGAACAAGGCCAGGAAGAAAATGATCCTGGTGATGTATCAATAGAGGAAGACTCTTAAAATAGCACAAGGAGAAATTACTTTATTTTAGCATCCGTTGTATATGAGACTACATAAAAGATTGGAGAAGTTTTAATGAGGTCATCGGTTCATTATTGACCAATAAAAAGCGTTGAGAAAAGTTAAATTAATAATGCTTTAATTTTATGAAGGTGAATGGGTGGTAAAGTTTCGCCGTATCCTAGTAGTTCCATTCTCTAGTTCCATTATAGGACTACTGGGATTTTTTTCTCCCAGTAGTTCCATGGAACTGGCATTCTGTTTATGCAAGATAAAATTAATCTCGTAAGTTCCGCTACAGTTAAATCGCAATGGAATTGACCGCAATATATTAACAGATCTGAGTATATTAGTACAAAAACGTTATTTTGAAGGTGTCTAATAAAACCATAATTCATATGCTTATTATTCTAAAGAATAATTTAATTAATTAATAAATCCTACATCACTACGTTATTTTTAATGCGTAGTAACAATAACTTTGGCTTCCTCCCACCGAATTCTTATTTCATAAATGTATAAAATTTTATTTATTTTTGTATATTTCCTGTAAGTACATCAATAAATTAACTTAGTGAGAGTGATATTAAGTTTCTAAACTGACATGTCACTAACACTAGCAATAACAAATATAGTAGATATCCCGTTTCCAGTGTTAATGAGAATGGTTTTAAATATACCTAATTCTTAGAAAATAGCTGATAACATATTTGTGTGGTCAATTAGATTTATAAAATGAACATTAATTAAAAATAATGTATCAGTTCACAAATGAATTAGGGAAATTCAATTCAAACTAAGAAAGTAAAGGTAGGTATGGCTTATCTTTATATCTACAAAAAAAATATATTACCAAAAAATCAACAAATAAATAACAAGGATCACCAACGTAAGATCAATGCTTGACTTTGAAACCGAAGCCTTTGCCCGCATACTGTTCTCCTTTAGTGCCGAATTTTCCGGATTTGTAGTGATGGGACTCTCCATCTTGCTCTGAGGAATGTGCTGCGTCATGCTCGTCTCCAGAGTCCCTGGCAACAAATCCTCCTTTTCCGAAATCTTTCTCGTGATGTCCTGATTCGTGAGAACCTCCTTTCTCGTGTCCTCCTGATTCTGATCCATGACTTGCATGTCCATCTGCGTATTTGTTGTTGTCTCCTTTGAGACCTTCTGCATCATAAAAGTCATGGTCTTTCTTGAATTCATTCTTGTCAAAGACTTTGTGATATCCATCGAACGCTTCTCCTTTGTCTTGAGAAGCTTTGTATCCGTGGTCATCGCGTTTGAATTCACGTCCGTGAGCGAAATGCTTCCCGTGACCTTTGGATTCGTCATGGTGGCTGTTGTCTCCTCTCTCTTTAGATACTGTATAACCTTCGTGTTTTTCTGAGTGATAATTCCCTGCATCTCCTTTTCCATAATTATGTTTTTTCCCATAGTCTTCATGCCCTTTGTCCCCAAAACCATGGTATCCTTTCGAACCGTGGTCCTTTCCACCCCCGTATTCGTGGTAAATTCCGTGATCGAAATGTCCTAACCCATGTAGGTAATCAGAAAAGTCGTCTTTGTACCCCGAGCCGTACTTCTTTGCGTACTCTTCGAACATCTTGTCGTAGTCTTCAGCTACTATCCCATCAATTTGGTCGTCGTGTTCGATTACCTTCTCTTCAACAGGTTTCACATGGTCTTCGGAGGTATATGAAGCCGCTTTGCCTTCATTTTCCTCTGTGTCATGGAATGGTCCTGCAGCGGCGGGAATAGGCGCCTTATACGCCTCAGGCTTGCCATACATTTTAGAAAAATGCTCAATCACTTCACTCTCTCCCATTTTAACGACACTGGCGGGACCGTCACTTTCTTTTTTGTATATGTAGCCGGTGGCCGCGGGCTGAAGGTCGGAGCCAGTGGTCCGAACCATGACCGTCCGTTCAACAGTTTCCCGCATTTCCATGCAGGAACCGTAAGTAAAAAGTAACAAGAGCGTGGCGATCTTTCGCGCCATGCTTTCGGCTATCAAGTCAGCTATAATAATGACGCCAAAGGTCAAGACTAGCATTTATATAGTGAACATAATACTGTATCGATCATTGACATTCATAAATGGGCCGACTCGAGAGCGCTCTCTAGATTGGGCAATGGTCTTCTGTGTCAATGATAATGAAAAACCCTGTATTAATTTATACGGTGCATTGCTGCGCGTTCGATCAGACGCAGAGTATAAAAACGATATTGTATCGGCGACTGCACACTGGTGAGGTGGTGGTGGACCAACGCCACGTGACTATTGTCACTCACTTAAAATTAATAAAACAGCGGCACGATTTCCACTTATTGTTTCATTGATTCAATACTACAAAAATAAATGTATGTTACCGTTCTAGAATAGGACCTCTATTTGGCAAAAGAGCACGAAGTTAGCTCCCCACGTGCCGTCCAAACCACAAACTAACGTGGTTCTAAGTTTCTAACATTGCGTTCAAATCAAAACAAACTTCGTATGAAAACGATGATAATATTTATTTAAACACCTTCTACATTGAATTGAATAGCAGGATATAAAAAAAATAAAACATAGTACTTATAAAACAAATTGCGGTTTGCCAGCGAAATGGTACCTAATTTGACACTGCATTGTATTAATTAGCATGATAAGTTACACACATCAATAGTATTCATGAATATTATGAATATGTAGATATGATACGGAATCAGTGGTTCATGAAACCAGAGAAATTCTTTACCTTCTTACGCTGAAGGGTGCTACCACCATTTTTTTTAGAAATTTGTATAGAAGTCATACTTTCAGTGTCATCCTGAAAAGCAGTATGTAGACGTTTTTCCTTACTGCCGAAGTCACTACTTCCATTTTCATCCATGTTCCTTGTAATCAGGAACCCATCTTGTCGATCCACAGACTCGGGGTTCATTCTATAGAACACCGCGTAAGGCGTATCATCGTCTAAACTATCTTCATGACTCCCAATCCTCGCCAAGGCCGTAATTTGTTTGTTGTGTTCACGTTGCTGATTGCGCATATCTTTCCCTAATTTCTCTTTTCCAATATACTTTCTCAAGTTTTCGGCTATGACACTCCGTTTGCTTTTTTCGTATATTGTATCTAAGTGGTCTTCTATATTTCTACTTACGTATTCACCTTTTGTATGTCTTCTGTCTGTGATTTTTTTCGTCATATCGTCTAGAACTCGTGTCATTACCTGCTTGTTGTGATCGTTTGCGATTCCACTTGTTTTGTGCAGCGTTTTGTCTATCATCATAGATGTGGGCATCCTCTGTCGTTTATCTGGCGAAATACCTGACAAAGAGGTCAGCTGATGATTGCTGTTTAATATTACTGTCTGAGGGTCAATTGATATCGATGCTTTCCTCACATTCATGAAGGTAGGTTTCGAATCATATCCACCATCTTGATTTGTTTGACTGCGTCCTGCATCATTCTGTCTTTGGCTGCGTCCTAAGTCCTGATTTCTTTGGCGGCGTCCTAAATCCTGATTTCTATGGCCACGTCCTAAATCCTGGTTTAATTGGCTACGTCTTAAATCTTGATTTCGTTGGCCCCGTTCTACTCCTTGATTTTTTTGGCCATTTCCAGTGTCCTGATTTCGTTGCCTGATCGGGTTGCTGTAGTCCGCGTTGACGGCTTTAGGCCTTACAGGTGGAATCTGTTGATTGTTGGAAGATTGTACGCGTGAAGCTACTTCATTCGGTTTAGCATCGTAATCACCTTGCATGTTTTGGTTCTCTTGTTGTCCTACAGTGTTTACCATTTGTTGATGTTGAGTGTTCTGCTTCGTCTGTTGTGGCGCTTCATTGTTTCTATAGTCTTCAACTATTTTCTGTGCTTTATTCTTTCCTTCATTAGTTTTGTAGGCTACGAGCCTCCTGGTGTCAGCCACAGCCGGTATGGTGTATGGTTTCGACGGAGTTTTCCTAACTTTGAAATGAGAGTCAACTACATGCTCATTGTCTATTTTCTGAAACTTGGGGTTACTGTATGATGCCGTGAACTGTTTCTTGCTTGCCTTGCCCACACTGTATCCAGTGTTCTTGTATGTTCCAATACCGTTATCTACAGAGACGAAGCCTACATTTGGAGTTTCATCGTAAATGTAGTACATTTGAACAGGGGACACGAAATTAAAGTAGAGAAACGCACTTATTATCTTGAACAGTATCTTCATCTTGATCGGTCACAAAGTAACTGCGGACGGAAATGCGTTGATCTTATTATTTATTTGCACTCAGATTACTGTTGTTTCTTTATGTGTACGCGTTGTAAACAAATAAACATTATTGTTGATCTACAAAATATTTGATGAAGATTGATTGTAGGGTTAACAGTTGCCTGTTTTATCCACGACTGCAAAATTAAATAATTATAAGAGAGATTTCTTTTATCCTTATGGGCACTTATTTGGGATCAGCTGGAGGTGCTTGAGCTTTAGTTATAATAGCCGCACGAGTCGATCTTCAAGGTAGAGCAGCGCTTGCCAAGATCGATCCGTGGATGGGTGACCATCCATTATCTAACGAATTTTCTCCGGGACCCGGAGAGCACGTTAAGCCGTTGGTCCCGGTTGTCATTTATAGATCTTTGACAGTTGTTACAGATACTCCGAGCAGCCAATAACCTGACAACCAGTCTTACCATGTTAATCAGATTCAGTACTAAGTGGGATTTGGAGGTCAGTTAGGCAGCCGCTCCATGTTGAATACTGGTAAATATTCAGCCGCATCTAGTGAGACTCCGGCCCCAACGTAGTTGGAAAAAGACTAGGCAGATGATTTGGGGTCAGCAGCACCTCTTTCTTCATGGTTCTCTACCGTCATTTTAATTATAAAAAAAAACTTGTAAAAGAATATTTGCATGGGTAGTATACTGTTTTAAACAAAGCCCATAAAATTTGAGAGTTGCCCATTTTCCTGAGACCCCATCATCAGATCGTGACTTATAGCTTCCATCATCAACTCAGCAACATGAGATGATGATTACCAGGCACCGAAATCTAAATTGCGTTAGAAAGTATATGAAAAACATTGAATCTGCCTATTAAATTTGAGGGTTGCCTTCGATTTCCCTGGGATCCCAAGATTAGATTCTGTCTGACATGATGTCAATAGGTCCAGGAGTATAGGCCATCGAATGAAAAAAGAATTTTGAAAATCTGTAAACAATTGCCGGAGAAATCGGTGAATATATAAAAAAAATACAAACAGTCGAATTGAGAACCGAAGTCGAAAAAAAATAACCGACTTTCAAAAAAACATAAATTGCTGGAAAATTGCTTTACTTTCGGAAGTCGGTGGCAAAAAAGTCAATGAAAACAAACAAAGTCACCGACGTCTGAAAGTAAAGTTATCGACTTTTTTTTGGAAGTCTGTTTTTTTTTGCAAAAAAGTTTTTATTGATTAAAATATCGATCGAATTTACATTATTCTTCTTCTTCGTTATTTTCAGAAGATGTTTGCTAGACCTAAAAGTGATTTATTGGTTCAGATTGTGATTTACTAAGAGGATGAAAATAGTCATTATGATCAAAGGATACTTACCTTTATCTTTCATACAGTGAGAAACAAATACATGCACACCTGTACACACTTCACTGTTTCACTTTTACAATGGCTAAATTCCATGATGTGTACAGAAAATCTGTCAGTGCTTTGCAAATGTTATGAGAACAGCTGTACAAACGATTCTCACAGACGATTAACAATCAGATAGAACGCGTAAATATTGACACAGGAAAAGATCGGACTGAGAAATTTAGAAAAGATGTTAAGATTTGTTGCGATAGCGGAATCAAACGCATGTGTCCAAACAAACCGCCCCGCCGGCTGCTTTCATGCATTTCCCATCGCACAGAAACGATAAAAAGTTAATAAAAGACCTGTTTGAATATTTAACAGTACCCTAAGAATCGCTACAATGTTAAATTAATACAAAGTATCAAATAATTCACCGGCGTTGGAACCCTACCATTTAATGAAACAAGAGCACAATCATCTGATTGTTATCAAAATAAAATCTACTAATCAGATTTATTTTTCTCATCAGACATTGTTCATCTCCTTCTATGTCAACATCATTTAAAAACATCAAGACGTTTACATTATGCGTTAATTCACGATCATGTCGCTAGTCGACACTCCGACAGCCGTCGCGTAAAGCACCTTACAATGAAACTGTTATTGCTCCTCCTGTTAAGTTTTAGCTGTAGAACGATAAACTGTCGGTTAATAGAAAAAATCACAGATCGAACATTGACTACCGAAACGAAGACAACAGGTTCTTCTCCACCCGTACGGCTCACGAGGGACGCATTCGAAGAAGACTCGGGGACTGGATCCTCCAAGGAAGATCACGTGTCCAGCGATGAGCAAGTGCAACCCAGAGACTTGTCCAGAATCAAACTGAGGAAGAACGAACCTTCACCTAAAATCCGAATGCCAAGAGAATCCCACGAAAAGGTAGATAAATCCAAGAAGAATACAACCGTAACTCACCAACGAAGCGAAGCACAAACGAAGCAAAAAACCACTCTCGTGAAGAAACCCATACCAAAATACAACGAAATGGACTACGATGACGACTTCCAGATGAAGATAAGCCGATCGCCGGTGAGAACCGTGGACTCCGGCGAGCACGAAGACGAAGACTTCAATCTCAACGACTATGATTTTGACATTAATCATGACGAATTCATCGGCAGAGGTAAGCCTTTAGAACCGAGGATGAAAAATAAAGTGCATCATGAACGCTCACGCCCAGCTGCAAAACAAGAAGCCACGCGTACAGAAGTGAAGGTTCAAAGTAAAGCGCCCGCCGCGTCACGTCGACCTGTCTCCAACAAGAGGGAAGAGCGTCGTGCAGTGCAAAATCCACCCAAGAAAGCAGGAGAAAAAGAAGACTACTATGATGACACAACAACTACTCAAAAGACTCCTGAAAAAGGGAAGCGAGACTCGGATGACGAATTTAATGAGGAGAACGAAGATGCGGATGAGTTTGAATCTAAAGGAGCATCAGTAAGGACGATTCGATCACCTTGGAAGATGAATTCTTACGTGGATAAATTTAGTGACAAGAGCGCATCTGTTATGTCTAAAGTACTTAGTATATTACCGATGTTCCCTGAAGTGCCTAAAAAGAGAAGTGAAGTGTCAAACAAATCCATCCTTCAGTGAACCCTTGGCGTGCCAGGTCTTAAATCGATCAAGTTTAAATTGAATTTCCGACTATAGATTTTATCGAGTGATTTTTGCTTATAATGGTGGTTTTTAATAATTTTTTAAATTGAATTACTTGGTACATTAGTTTTGTGGATTGAATTGACTAGTTTATATGTATAATAAATTGTTATAGTGGGATCGAACAATTATTTTAGTGTTTTTGGTGTGGTTTTCTGTAATAAAAAATAAAGACCATAATGTCTTTTTTTATGGCACCTTTTTTTACGGATAGTAAATCATCAAATGACCCATCCATGTTCCTGCATAGCCCTTTGTGTACCAGGGCCACGGTATCTCTTTCGAACAGTCCCGCAGCCCTGGCAGGCGTCGGCCTTCTCGGACCCCTTCTGATTTGCTGATATCTCGTTGAGGCCCGCGTGGAACACGAACGCGCCGTCGACACGGCCTGTCGTCATAAGACGGACGGACGGTGAGCTAGCCCATTACTCATCGTCCACAGGCCCGCGCCTACGGTTGCCAGGGACCACTGGGTGACCCCCGACGCCCGGGGAGTCTCCCGCGGCGGCCGGGACGTAAGGCTCTCCCTCTCACGTTCCGCCACCTCCTTAGCTAGCATGTCAGCATCATGTCAGCTAGTCATGACTGCTTTGCAGAAGGAGGCTACGGCTTCCCATTTCCTCTCGCTCCGAACCAAGGATTGAACCAGGGCCGGACGCGAAAGGACGCCGTCGCCAATCGCCGCTACGAGGTCACGGAGGTGCTCAGACCAAGCGGAACAGAGCTCCACGGTGTGCTCCACCGTGTCCTCCGGACGATCCTCGCAGTGGTGACACCCGGGCGTTTCCTCCCTCACCTGTGTGGTACCTAGGCAAGCCATTTTACTCGGGAATATTTATTTACATTATATCGATGACAATTATTAGAAAGAAGATGAATTATGTTCTAAATAATAATTAGAGGTTACACTATCATGAAAACGAGGGATGTAAAGAAATACACGTTACTGTGTGATGTTTCTGAGTGACTTTGTTTACCAGTGGCACTGATCAAACTTAAAAACAAACGAAGAACTTTACCCTTCATTGAATGATGTAACTAACTGTACTATTTTATATGAAGGGATATTTTCAGTTACTATCGCTGAAATTATTTTATTTTTATAATTTATCCGAGAAAAACTATGAAATATAAATTTGTATTTCATAGTTTTTGCGTCCCATAAATTTTATATTTATACTAGCTGTTGCCCGTGACTCCCGCGACTTCATTCGCGCGAAAAAAGGTGTGTGTGTGAAACTAACTCGTTGGTCAAATGGTCGCAAGCGCGACTACTGAGCTTGAGGTCTTGGATTCGATTCTCGGGCCGGCCAAAGTGTTATCGGGTTATTCCATCAGGAATTGCTTAGTAGCAGCCAGGGAGTCTGGATCTAATGTCGGGCCCGGTTGATGGCAATAGGCTCGCCACTATAACATATAGGGATTCAACATAACTGGCGAAATGTGGATGTACGATTAAGTACACCTGTGTCTAATCCTTCGGTAAATAAAATTGAAATTGCAAGTTATTTGGAATAATGAGCAGGCGGTGAATTAAAACGCTCTCTCATTTAGTAGCTCCGGTAATAATGGTGGCTCATATAATCTTTACTACCAAGCTCTGTGATACGAACCTAGTGCCGTTGCACAGTCTGGGTACATCAAGGTTTCGCATCAGCAGAACTAAAACGCCAATTTGAGCTCCATGCAGCTTGGGTCAGTTCACACCGAGACGCGACGCGACCTGACGCTGCGCGCACACTTTTAAAGAGCTATTCAAAATATAACTTTATTTTCTACACGAAAAGATACACATTTCGTTGTGAGAATTCAGAATACGTTGCGCCACACAGCGCTGCGCCGCGCGACGCCTCCCGGCGTAAAGCTACGCAGCGCGGCGTCGCGCGGCGTCGAGCGGCTTCGTGAGGTAGATTTCAGTAGAAATCAGAATACGTTGCGCCATGCAGCGCTGCGCCGCGCCTCGCGGCGTAGAGCGACGCAGCGCGAAATCACTGGCCTCTTCAAGTATCGTCGCGTCGCGTCGCGTCTCGGTGTGAACTGACCCATAACGGGGTATGTAGTACTACCGTCATTAGCCATCACAGTGTCTACGGATGTGTATACTTTTGAATCGTCGACGATCATGTCTAAAATTTTATTTGTTTGTGTTTGTGACCCACTCGTTCTTTAAACACTCTTCATAATTCGTATTAACCTCCAAATTTGGAAAAACGTGCATATTAAGTTCATCCATCCATTTTTAAACTTAACATTTGAAACTTACTTTCTGAGCAAAGAAAGAACTATTCTATTCTATCCTCTGTAGCCACTGTATGAGAAAATTCTGTTGAAAATAGAATTTTCCCACGTACGTCCAATTCCGGACGACTCTCTCCCACCTACAGCAGTAAGACACCTGATTCGTGGTCGTTGTACAGTTGGATACGTTTATTTCATCAGCCGATGTGCCCCTCTCAATGATTGGCAGTGTGACTGTCTGATTGCCACGGATGTCTTACAAGCTACGGTTTAACGCTTCCTCTAATGCATGCTTGTGCGAATTTGTGCACTATTCCCAAAAGGACTCCCCAGCCGCTGTTTTTGGTGATGTGATGAAAAATGAAAAAATATTTATTTGTCGCAGGGACATGACGTGCATACAGAATAACATGAAAACAATAAACATACAAAACATAACAGACATTTGTAAGTACAATAAGACGGAACAAAAAAAATAGGAAATTGCCAATGATAAGTGGGAGATGAGAAAAAAGGATAACAATTAAGGGGGATAATAGTCTCACAGACTACCAGGAGGATTTTCGCTACCAAGATTCAGCAGCTTTAAAAACGGTATGTGCATTCCGGTAAGCAAAGTTGCAACAATACCCGAGGAAGCCACAGCCAGAGCTATATTGCGGTCCTTGCGGATTTGGGCACAAATGCAATGTGTGTGTGTGTTGGTACACAAATCTAACAGCATGAATAATAAAATAATCACATAAAGTGCACACTGACTGCGGATTCGATCTTGGAACCTCTAGCTTTGCAGGGAAGCCGTTAAACCGCTAGGCTATCTTACTTTGTTGGTCTGAAATAACCATTATATTCTATTCTAATGCATGTAATGACAGTTGTCAAACAGTTGAGGATTATGGGTGTAATGCAATATTGCTCATCACCCTAAGTTATCAGCGCGATTATAGCATATGTGCTATTCCAGACAATAATCTACCTTTCTGCCATATTTCATCCAGATCCGTTCTGCCTTTCTGGCGTTATTAAGCAAGAAACATCCATCGAATCTTTTGCATTTGTACCTTTAAGTAAGCATAGGATTAGCTTAATATTCATCGTAACTACGGAACTCTTTACTGGAACTTTTTCGTGGTATGACACGCGCTTTGTCTTAGTATTTTTGAAAATCAAATCATAGCAAAAAAGTTTTTGTAAATTTTATTAAATCCAAAAGTAATACAAAACATAAGGGTACTATTTTGTGTGTTCCACTTATAACTAGCTTAACATTTAAAGTTTGCATTGTAAAAACAAAAAAATAACTTAAAGATGTATAATGCCTTTAAATTCTTTCTTTCCAAATTATAATCTAAATAAAAAATTATCTGATGTTTTGTACACAAGCGACCGATAGTTTACATGAAGTAACTTAAAACTTTGGTACCTGTGTGAAAGTCATATTTGCCCTCTGTTAGGGAGGCAAAATAATTAAATTCATTTATTTATCATGCAGTCAAATTCCAATTGAATTCCTTCAATTCGAAAGATATTTTATATTCGTTGAAAGTAAACAAAGAAAATATGGTACATTGACCCTACGAACAGGATAATGTAATGTCCTCACTTTTTGTCCAAGGTTGATAAAATTGCATGCAATGGAAGGAAAACAACAACAAATATTCTGAAGCCAGAGCACGCAACGGTTTGCACCATTTCACTGTTCCTAAACACAATTCACTTTAGTCCCTCAACAGCACTTTATGTCCTTCAGATTCTATGTTTCTGCTTTTATTTATTTACCGTAAAGGTCCTTGTAAGTGTCTACGTAGTCAGCACTGTTCTTCTGAGCTGCCTCCTTCGCCACGTCTATGTATCTATCTATCCTGTTTTCTAACGTATTGACCCTGTCATGTCCTTGGTGCCTGTTTTCATATTTAGCATCGTTAGTGTTTCCGGCATTGCTTGCCGCATTCGTATCATTTCCTACGGCCGCAGCTGCCTGAGAGCGTAAATATGCTTCAGATCCACCAACATGTGCGTTATAGCCGCCTTTTTCTAATCCTTTTAGACTGCTATTTTTATTATCGTAAAATTCTTTATCTTCCTGATATTCATCTTTATGATAAACTCTGTGAAAACCTTTCTTATGTTCACCTTTATCCTGATTCAAAGCTTTAATAATATTTAATTTATTCTCCATGTCCTCGGATCCGAATTTATTTGCAAAATTATCTAGGAAATCTTTAAATCCACTGTATCGGTTTGAGTGATTTTCATATCCTGTTTTATGCTCAGAATTTTTGTTTGTACCATTTTCCCCTTTGTCAAATGCATGTTCCCGCTTTCTATTTCTATCTCTGGCTGATTCTGATTCCAAGAGTTTCTTAGAGCCATGATTAAGATGTACTGTCGAAGGACCTACTGTTGTGTAATAATTGTTCCCTATTCGAGAACTAAGTATGCTTTCATCCGTTACGGGCAGGTAGTTATCGTGGTCAAAATCATTGACAAAATCTAATCCTTTGAATATTACTGGGTCCTCGTCGCCATTTCTGTCAAAATAGTCGTTAAGTACAAATGAAAAGAACGGTCCATTTCCTCTGATAGGGTTATCACTAACGTCACGCGTATATTTGGCCATCTTTTCGTAAGTTTGTGGATAATCGTTTTCTATAATTTCATGGACTGGAATTATACCCTCAGGTCGGTCTGCCACATAACGTTTGTCTTTCGCTTTCTGTGTGTCATATACATCTTTATTGTGTTCATATTCATAAGGACTGTGGTAAAAGTAGGGCCAACTGTCATACAAACTTCTACTGCTTCTTATGTCGTCGTCGTCCATGTGATAGTCGTTCATGCCGTCGTACCCCGCCATACTGTTGGCCATCTCTGGAGGCGGGTGGTAATGCATCAGAGACTTAAGTTTATCGATCAAAGTGTCCCCTCTGAATTTCGAGGCCTCGTAACCAGCGTCCGATACAGACTTTGCTAGTGCGTAATCTATTTTACTTCTCAATAACGTTGAAGGTGTTGTATATGGTTTTATTACTTCCGTGTATGGGGTTTGCAATTTGCTTGCACCTTGTCCAAAAGATAGTGATCCGAAATTATCGTTCATTACATATGGATCCACAGTGGGCTGTTTGAATGCGGATCGCTCTCCAGGTTTATCGAACTGTCTATAAACAAAATCGTCTTGCGTGGGTACATTTGATCTTGATTGTCTTGAGATGTGTTCGGAATACGTTTCGTGCTGAACTGTGGTGTAAGTTCCGGAGATCACACGCGTTATAAAACATAATATTATTGCAAGGCGACTCATATTAACTATATCTACGTGTTTTCAGATGCTCTCTGCAATATTAACTGGAAGTGCTGGTACCTTATCGCGAGTATAAGAGTTGTTTGTTTTCTCCGCGGTCAACAACATTGTTCTGCTGACAATAGATTGATGCCAGGTCATGCGGCTATTGAGAAATATTTCCGGTGTACACAATGATAGACACAAATTTACGTCTACTATAGTTTACATTCACCTAGTTTGGTATTTGGCTGCCTCGTCTGTCTACTAGTCGCGAGTGCGACTACTGAGCATGAAGTCCTGGGTTGGATTCCCCGGTCGGGCTAAGTATTATTGGGTTTTTCCATTACGAATTACTCAGTACCAAGCAGCCACGGAGTCTGGATTTTTGCCCGATTGATGGCAACAGGCTCGCCCTCAATTTCGTGAGACTTAAACATAACTCGCGAAATGTGGTATAGATTACATGGGTTTTGGAAGAGCTTCACCCGCACGAAGATCTTGCCGGGAGACGCAGTGGAGTATAGCAGCCGTTTCAACTTCGATTCCCATTAGCAGGAGTACGGTATAGGTCGATATTTATTTTCTATCTTCCGAAATTAGGTGTTAACAATCTGCTGGGAGCCAAAATAAGTGCAAAAACAAAATAGGTAATAAGTTACACAACTTCTATTCCAAACATTATGTGGGTACTGTGGGTAGACAGTCTATGTAGTATTGATACTTTCGGTCTGTGAAATATTATGCAAATATTGTCAGTACAAAAAATTCAATTATAGTTTTTAATGAATAGCCTTATTGGGTCTTGTGCGCGGGACTATTATATACTTTTTCTTTCTTTATTTATTTTAGGGGCTTTCTGTAAGTATTCAAATTTTATATGGTCTTTCTTCGTTGGTTAACTGTTTGCATGACTTATGGAAAATGATTACGTATACCTTGCCTCATGAAGAGTCATCATCATTAGCCTATAATGTTCCCACTGCTGGGACACAGGCCTCCTCTCTTTGAGAGGGAGTAGGCTATAATCTACAACGCGGGCCCAGTGCGGGTTGGTAGATGTCACATGTCTTCGAATTTTTAGTTCTAGGACATGCCGGTTTCCTCACGATGTTTTCCTTCACCGTTTTTGAGGGCAGCGGTGATGAAATAAATTACACAAAGTAATGCGCTTGCCGGGGTTCGAACCCACGGCTTACTGCTCGTAAGTCGGGGCTGCCACCACTGGGCCACCGCTGCTCTCGATGAAGAGTATTCTGGACAAAT
This sequence comes from Cerastis leucographa, assembly GCA_963082945.1. Lineage (NCBI taxonomy): Eukaryota > Metazoa > Arthropoda > Insecta > Lepidoptera > Noctuidae > Cerastis > Cerastis leucographa. Next base: position 14,398,888 of record OY720368.1, read on the forward strand.
ACCTTACAAGAACTGCATAAACTACGAGTATGTTGAAATACCTGTTAATTGTGGTCACAAAAACCATGAATAGGTCCCCAAAGATTAATGAAAATGAACCAAAAAATTTACACAAAAAATGGAATACTTTGGACAAAATTCGTCACATCTATTCAATTAATAGAAATAATAAAAAGTGCAGTAAATGAGCTATCGCAATTGGTTTCACTCCGTTTACTACAAACAACGGTGGTGTGACCTTCAATAAGTCTTGGTCGCAGTCGCATTCGATTAGTCGCAATGTCGGATGGAGCGCGTAGCCTGCGTCTGTCGCAATCCTATTGTTTGTGCCGGCACGACAGGTAGGAAAGGAAATAGGTGCCTATTTAGACCATTGTAATGGTCTAGAATTTCTTTGTTAAACCACGGTTGGCGTCTATTGGTGTACCTAGAGGTCAATGTCTCCTATATGTTACAGTCAAATCTGTTAATCGGACAAAAAAACGGCACGGTTGGCGCAGTGGCTGAGCGATCGACTGCTGCGCTGCGTGTCGCGGGTTCGATTCCCGCACGGAACAAATATTTGTATGGCTTAAATCAAATCAAATCAAATCATTTATTGCATCCATAATGTACATTTAACAGGTGGTCAAAATAAGAAATATTAGACACAATTATGGACCCTGTCGGGCACAGCAAGTTTTAAATAAGTAGAGAGAGGAAAAGTGCTTCTCTAATTTTCCTTGTCAAAGAAGAGTAATTATACAATTATCACAATTTTTACAATTACTACTAATGTTACAAATATTACAATTATTTGAATTTCTGTTTACTTATTCTATTCATATTATATATTCAAGTCTATCTATTTATTCATTATTTATTTAAATATATTAATAATTAAGTATTATAATATACTTTATTTTTGTTATTTTACATATTAAATGTCTGTTATTCATAATTATGTATTTTTACTGAATTTATCCGTAAAATATTCGTGTAATGAGTAATAGCTTTTTTTAATTAAGTATTGCTTTAATTAAAAATATACTGGTTTTATTTTGCTGTTTTATTTCTTCTGGTAACTTATTATATATTTTAATTGACATTGCATAAGGACTAGATGAGTGTAATTTAAGGCGGGAGGGGGGCAAATTTAGTCTGTTTTTATGGCGCAAAGAATAATTTGTTTGTATGTCTCCCCGTGTGTTATAAGAATCTGGATATTTGCGGACTAGTTTACATAATTCTAAAATATAAATACCAACTAAGGTGAGAATCTTATGTTTCTGAAAGTAGGGCTTACAACTATCTCTTGGTTCAATATTGGTAATTATTCTAATTAGCTTTTTTTGGAGGGTAAACAAGGAGGGAGCGTCTGTGCTATTTCCCCATAAGATGATGCCATAGTTAAACCAAGCGTGGGCATATGCGTAGTATGTGACTAGTGCGGTTTGTAGGTTTGTAGTCTTTTTGAGTTCGCGAAGAGCATATGAAAACTTTGAAATCTTAGATTTTACTGTCTGTATATGTGTTTTCCAGTTTATATTTGTGTCTATTGTTAAACCTAGGAGAGTGAAATTGTTAACTGTTTCTATTTTATGTTCGTTAAAAGTAAAATCTACATTTATTGTTTTTTTCTGCCAGGGGTGAAGAGAAAGAAGTGGGCTTACAGATAGTTGTTTCGGGTCTGGCTGTTTGTGTATGTGAGTTTAATGTTTGTAAACGCACCCACGATACAGGAGAAATTCCTAGTGTGGGGCAAAGTTTTTTTTTAAAAAAAAAAAAAAAACATCTGGTGGTGTCAGTCAAAATTTCAAAACCCTTATGAAATTAAATGGCGTTTTCTCAATTGAAAATGTTTTTTGAAACCGCCTCAGAATGGTTAGTCAGTTACCTCCATGTTTTTCAAAGTAACGAAAAAATCTAACAACCTAATGATATGTTAGTTATTGTTAAAATAGTTTTAACCAGTCAAAATTAGCTTTGACTGGTTAAAACTATTTTAAGTTTTGACTGTGACATATACATTAGAAAAAAATTGCGTGGAGTCCCTCCGCGCGGAAGAAGTGGAACTTCGTAATACTACACGCATGCGTTCGAGTGCCACGCATTCACTCTCGCTCTGTCTCTTTCTATTGCCCCTCCATGGTAGCGTTAAACTTGTTGGAAGTCGCATAAGAAGTTTCACTTCAATAAAAAGTTTCTAGCAAATGACGATGGCACATGGCAAAAATAGTTTTGAATACCGACACTGAACACAGCATGGTGAACAGCAGCTGCAGCTGTCCTGGAGGACAAGCCACTGTTATTATAAAATTACATAGAACAATGGTTTGTTCTATGTCTTTTGTCTTTTGGAATGATTTGTGTGTTTGTGAATCGCCGTCGAGGTAGACTGGGCGAAGGTGGTGTGACGATCTGGGCCCCCTATTCACAAACGGTCGGATTCGATTCGATCAGTCGTATATCTATCTTGTTTTGGCATTAGGAAAGCGAGAGAGATAGACATACGACTTTCCGAATCGAAATCGAATCCGAGCGTTTGTGTAACGGGGGCTGATCATGTTTGCGGGGCGAGCATAGACAGATATTGCACTGGATAGAGAAGTTTGGAAGGATAAAGGAGAGGCATTTGTCCAGCAGTAGGACACTCTGTAGTCTTACATAAAAAATGAATGAAGTAAAGAAAATGAAATAAAACAACAATTTAGTCAATCAATTTTATTTATTTGTATATCAATTTTAGAATAACCTTCATTATTACAAAAATAATATTATTCCCTACCTTTATTTTGTACAGATCAAGCCTCATTGACGGTTTTTCGATCGTTTATGGTCAGGACTAGGAGTACAATATGTTGGTAGTAGGTTGAAAAAAGCGGACCATAAAATAATAAGTCAAAATTTCCCCTTGCTGACTCGTAGTCACACCAGATTTCCGTGTGAGTTTCACAGTGGAAGGGGACATCGTGAATTCGGACCAAAATTATGATACTAAGGTAGAAGGTACGTGTTTAGTACATATTTAATGTACCTACCTAGCTTTTAGCCCTTTGTAACATCTTGAATATGAAATTATAACATCCTATAAACATGGTCAGATTTAATTAGCTAACGAGACTCCACATCCTTGAAGCGCCTATCGCTATCTGTAAAGATGAAAATGTATTTGATGTTTTTCGAATCAACGCATATATTTTTTTAGTTCTGAACGTTCTGGAAGTTCTGAACTATCACATTGCATGTGACTAAAAACGTGATGAATAATCTTGATGGATGGAGAGGCGGAGGAAGGGCGAAGAAGAGATGGATGGGTTGTCTGAGGAATAATATAAAAAAAAATGAACGGCTAACATGGGAGAATGGAAGGAACATACGTAATTTTGTTTTTGAAACTTTGCACTCAAGGATTTTTTCTGTATCTATCGTGGGTGCTTTTACAAACATTCAAACTCACATACACAAACAGCCACACCCGGAAGTAAATATTAGTTCCGTGCGGGGATCGAACCAGAGACACGCAGCGCAGCATTCAGCCGTTCAGCCACTGCGCCAACCACGTCGTCGAGCCGTGTGTTATGTTGCCGACCGCAAGTACAGACAGAAGCACATCAAGCTACAACAATCTGTCATTTTCAACTTTATCGTTAAAGAATAGGGTTCAATGTTGATTGGGAAAATTTGACAGGTTCCGTTAGGTAGACCTTCTGGCTTCCTGCACTTATGACATAGTACAGAACTATATCATAAGGGCAGTAAGACGAAAACTTGAAAAATCACAATTGCTAAGTCTCGCTAGCAAATTTACTTTGACCTTATACAAGGTGTTGTTTTGCATCTTCGTCGAAATTCAGGAGGTTGTCAGAACAGACATAAATAATCAATATTTTATCTGTAGTGCGTAAAAGATCCGTAATTGCTTTACAACTATTTTTGACAAACAACCCCATTTAATTAAAAGTTCACTAAAGTTGAAATAAATTAACTAGCACACTAGAAAACTGGTGGAAAAAACTGGTAACGTCGTGCGTACATAAGAAAAAAAACATGAACAAAATGACGTAGGTATGAGAATATTTATTTTATTGTAATGATACATTATTGTGTATATGGACGGTTCGATGTGAAACTGACTGCGCAGATATGTACATGTAATTGTACAGTTATTATTTAGTAAAAATATTACATTAGGTATTAAAAAGAAAGTTTTCACATGATGTTATATAAAATCAAAAGGAAGATAGGTTACGTATATTGCATTGGTATAATCGGATTGTCACAAATGATATTTACAGCTTTTCGCGGGTATTTTAGCTTTGACAGAAGCTTATGTTATTGCTACTAGAATAAAGATAACCTCCTCTAGATTCCGTATTTTGAAAAAAAAAAAATAACCTTTTGAACGCAAAAGCATAAACCCACGCGCGTGCCCTCCACGTCAAGCCACAAATTCACCGTAAATACTTACAATTAAAAAAACGGAAAACATTATTAACTTATTTCTTGATAAGAGATTTAATATTTAAGATATATATAGATCACATTTTAAAGATAAATAAATAAACCCACACAAAAGTAATGATTGAAATTGCTTATTTCGTGATAAAGTACAACAACACATTTTTTGTCACATATTTGTGTCGTTGGCGTACAGGGCACGCGCTCGCTTGTCACGTATATGTGACAATGGCGTTCAAAAGGTTAAATTCCATAGTCACTTACGGGATATCTAGCTTCTGGACAAAGAAAGAGGGTGAATAGAATTGTGAGCTCATAATCATTTATTTTCCAACCACCCGCATTCTCCAGTCTTCCCGCGATCAAGGAAGTCATCAAAGAATCAAGGAAGATGTCCTGTAAGTGACAGTGTAAGTTTAGCTATGAACCGTGACAGCTTAAAACAGATTTTGTTTGTATTCGAGTTCACTGTAATTTTGGAAGACATGTCAGTGGCAGTAAACTTATGAAACGGGAATAAAAATACCATTATTATTTTGCTAGACTGGTCAGTTGCAGCATCCAAAAAGCAACCTTATTTAAACAAAGAATAAACCTCGCTTTGATTTTGACACTGTTGTAAAGTCAGAGATAAAATAACTGAACAATACAGATACAGTCCTTTATTAGGTGACATGAAAAAATTGCGTGTGGTTTATTCCTCTTAGTGACCCTCAATTATGCTAACATCTGGGCACGTTCCACCTATTAATGCAGTATTACTATAATGTAATTTTAGTGTGGGAGTGAGACGGAGCTATAGACGGCGTATAGTCCTATCTCTTTTGCACACTGAAGTAAGATTATGATAGGCTACTTGGTGAAGGTAGTGATACACATACTTAGAGCATACAGCATGAGCATAACATTCCTTTTTTTTTTTTCAGTACGACAGTATACTGTAAGCTTGATGGCCGTCATCATTCTCCCTTATCCTAATTCATTCAATCTCTATTAGTTGTCATCTCATCAGACATCTCCTGATGATGTTCTCATTTTATACCATTTCAAAGATTATAATAAAATTATTGACAGCACGGTTGGCGCAGTGGCTGAGCGATTGGCTGCTGCGCTGTGTGTCGAGGGTTACCGAACGGGAAAAAAATCAGTGCGTGGAGTCCCTCCGGGCGGAAGAAGTGAAACTTCGTAATACTACACGTATGCGTTCGAGTGCCACGCATTCACTGATTTTATTAAGATTCAAAATAATATTTTGTTGTTTTCTTGTTGTATTATTTTTATTACATAATTATTACAAAAGTTTATCGAGGTTATTCTACTCATGGAAATTGAGCGAAGGCTGGTCACACCGAAGAGTCGAATGCATGACTGTTTGCACGCTATCTTGCGTACCTACTAGACCTACATAGTCACAAATCTTATAATACTGCCATCTCTTAGTGAGTTTTAGAAAATAATCCCCCTCCATGGTAGCGTTAAACTTGTTTGAAGTCGCATAAGAAGTTTCACTTCAAAAAAAATGTTTGGGCTACAAGTAATTGCATGAGCGTTTGATCCTTGCACTAAAGTATGAGTATCACTACCAGGTAGCCTATCATGACCTCTTATATCAGAATTGTTTACGTTCAAAAACGTAATTCAAAATTAAAATGTCTGAAAAGTCATAAAACATTTTGTGTACAATATTGTAGCACTATTTTTTGAGTTCACAATGATAAATGCTACAAGGACGACAGTTTTCTAGTCATGGTGCGTGTTTGAAATGCAAGACATGCAAGAATACTAGCAAAGTATAAGCAAGCCTTGCATGTTTATTGCATCTCATTTGTTGGATACCAACCTCATAAAAGTTGCCACACGTTAAAAATACAATTAATTGAGCCAGTCGTTTGAGTCCTATTTTTTTTAATTTTTAAATCCCGAGTTTAAAATCAGATCTTTGGCTGTATGATACTGGTAACAAAATATATTTATTTTTATCGTCAATTTCTTTTAACAACCGTTTTCTTAGAGATCAATAATAAATTATCGATTTTTAGTTTGCTTTAGTCAATATATTAACATTTCTTGTTCTAGTAATTGAGTCTATGTTGGTAGGTTGACAAAGTGAGCTAAGGTTATAAAAGTCGAAACAAAGAAAGTTCTATCTAGCATTATTTTAGAAATCATTAAGAAGTTTCGAGAAAAAAAAAAGAATTAAACAGTACTTTTATATACTCTTCTCACTTCTATCACTACCAACGTTAAAACGCTAAAAACTAGCTGCCGGCTTAATCCGAGGCACTGTTACAATATAATTAAAACACATTGCTTTACATTTCAGAGTTAAAAATACCACAAACAATTATTTCCTTATTCGTCTTTACGCGATGAAGGGCAATGCACGGTCCGTAGACACGCTTTCATCGCGTGTGACAAGTATGCTTCTACCTTTATTTAACAACAACGACGGGTTCGTCCCGTCGCCATATAATCAACTTCCATTTTTAAAAACATTTTCCATTTTCAAATATTCGCGTTCCATTTCTCTATCCTCACACTAAGGTCTTACTAAACCACCTTTCTTCGATCACAACAGAACGCTAAACGATTTAGTACTTTATAACTATAATCATAAGACGCAATATTAATAATAACAATTATTTTGCTAGTATTTAACCTACTTTTCGTCCTAATAAAAGTCAACGCAAAGAGGTTTTGAAGTCCAACGTGTTTACATACAACCAGACTAGACAATAAAAGGCACGAACTCGCAACGAATTAAAAATATTGTTGTTATCTTTGGAATACCAAATATCAGTATTGAAACCCCAAGTACACGCTGCGACACAAGAAGCTTTACATGTCCAATATAACTTGGCCTCGCTCTATATACATTGCCGTACAATGAAAAATCCGCATAAACTGGTTTTGTATAGCTTGATACGTCGTCGTGTGTACAGGAGCATGGTTATTTTTGAGCGCCATCTTGTTTTTTTTTCATACCATTTCCACAAAAAAAAATATCAATAGCGCTCCTGAAAATGTCATTCAAGAGTTAAAAGAAACATATTTCGCTATAGATATATATCCACCCACACACGGGCGTAAAATCAAGATATAGCATCGAGTTATAAAAAGCAAATGTCAACATCATATCGATTTCAAAGAAAAATTACGTGGAATAAAATCTTGATACTTGAACCAATATTTGGCATTCACAAGATCAACTGTTTTCATTCTTAAAATATAAACTGAATATTATTTATGCAACATGCATTTCTCATGCTTTCACACATATACAACGAAGAACGTTTTTAACAGACTTTTTTTTATATTATTATATGAAATAAAAACTATGTATATTAAAAACATAAAAAATTGCTAAATAAATACTAGTATTTGGTTTCTATGAATACTACGGATTTTAAAATACATATCACTTAAAAAAAAACATATTATGTAGTACATTGCAAGAATAAGTAGAAGGTAATGAGTAATTTTATTTAAAAAATGCAATGATATTTTTTTTTATTGTAAATATTGTATAAAGGTCGAAGCGACAGGCCCGCGAAATTCAAATTTTATTACGTTTTTTGCAATTTGACACTCAGTGTGTTGAATAAAATAGTGCGTGGAGTCCCTCCGCGCGGAAGAAGTGAAACTTCATAAAGCATGCGTTCGACTGCCACGCATTCACTCTCGTTATTTTATTGAACTTCTAAATAATATTTTGTTGTTTTCTTGTTGTGTTATTTTTATTACATAAGTTTATCTAGGTTAATTTACTCATGGAAATTGAGCGAAGGCTGGTCACACCGAAGATTCGAATGCATGACTGTTTGCACGCCATCTTGCGTACCTAGTAGAACTACCTTGTAATACTGTCATCTCTTAGTGAGTTTTAGAAAATATTCCCCCTCCATGGTAGCGTTAAACGTTAAACTTGTTGGAAGTCGCATAAAAAGTTTCACATCAAAATATGATATGCGCCCGTAACTTATAAGGCTTTACTGAGTTTAAAAAATTAAAATCATCAATACAACAACTTTAAGTTCCTAATCTCAATGAATCACTATTGTATAAAAAAAAAGGAATTCTATGGGGTTATATGAACTTATAGAGGTTATATTGAGGACTTTAATGATTATAACTCAGTAAAGCTATATTAGTTACGAACGCGTACCATATTTTATTCAACAAAAAAATGATACTGGCCGGCAAATTGAAAAAAAAAAAACTCCCTGTCGCTTCCAGCTTAATAAATCATAGATAGTTGCACATCCAATTTATCACACACTTCTATCATGCAGAAGACAATGTCCCAGATATTTTTAAACATAACATCACGCCTGTAATCCTGGAAGGGTTAAGCAGAAGTGTACCTAATAGTACCCAAATTTCACCAGTTATGTTTAAGTCCCATTAATATAGGGCGAGCCTATTGCCATCAACCGGGCACGAATCAAGTCTCCGTGGCTGGTACTGAGAAATTCCTGATGGAAAAATCCAATAACAATTTGCGCCACCCGGGAATCGAACCCAGGACCTCATGTTCAGCAGTCACGATTGCGACCACTAGTTAAAACAGGCAGTATTTTTTTTTAAACTTTTCATTTAAATCTTACATATTTGTGACAAGAGGAAACATCATTTTTTTATTAAATTTAATAGAGGACTCATCACTCAAATCGTATACAGTAGTAAACGATAAAAAAACAATAGTGCGTGGAGTCCCTCCGCGCGGAAGAAGTGAAACTTCATAATACTACACGCATGCGTTCGAGTTCCACGCATTCACTCTCGCTCTGTCTCTTTCTATTCCCCCTCCATGATAGCGTTAAACGTTTAACGCAACATTGTTGGAAGTCGCATAAGAAGTTTCACTTCAATAGTAAATTAAAAAAACACAGTATCCTAAACAGGTAAACGCAAGGCAGTCAAACACAAAATTTAATTAAGCAAACTAAAAAAATAAATTTTAAAGCTCTAAGCATTAACAATAGAAGACTTACTTAAAGGACCAAAACCTCTTAGGCGTCGCAATAATCTAATATTTCGCATAGAAAAATATCTATAGTTCTATAACTACATTAACTTTAGTAAAACGAACAGTTTCTGTGAGAGCTCGATCATGTAGTACTCTTGTCGAATGGAAGACAGCCCGCGTGGATAATCTGAAATTAAAATATGAATAGAGGGTCATAACTTATGTACAGTCGCGGACTTTAATTGATGAGCCACTTTCAAACTTTCCGTTTTTGCAGTTTTATACATTCACGAGATTACACGATTAAACACGAACCCAAACCGCATGCTCGTAAACAAGATGACATATTACTAATAATCGGAAGTAGTCATCCATAGTAGAATTACTAATAAGTTGTCAATGAAAAATCAATAAAATGTAACATACTTTTTTTACTCATGTACTAAGCTCAGCTTTTATTTATTCAGCTCATTAAATACTCTTTATTTCTGAAAACGTTGGATAGGTTTCAGACAGTTTAAATGTCGATGTCAGACTCGATTTTTTCCTTTTTGGTGAATAATGGTTTAATGGTAATAATGACCAATGATAATTTCTCCGTACGCTAAGCGTTACTATGGCTACGCTAAAACAAATTGTCGCTAGGTAACGCTTGCTAGACCTGCAATTGGTTGACTACTATGACATATAGTCACTTCGTACTATGTACGAATCTAACCGACTAAACCCGATTTGCATTACACGGCTAAAATAGAAACAGTGGCAAGTGGCTTATCAATTAAAGTCCGTGACTGTACTTTTTATCTATATATATAAAAATGAATGCCCTATTCAAACACATCGCAAATAAAAAAATGGCTCCTATCCGGTTACTGTAAAGTAAGTACACATGTACTAAGTATTTTTATATTGAAGCTTTTTTTGATGGAACTCGATACTGATCATGTTGGCCCTTTTTCTATTCTTAGGTACAACGTAAGTAAGTGTAAGTAAGTCTGTCATCGCTTCGTTAGTTTTATTATTATACAAAACCACATTAAACATCTTACAGCATTAATAAATATATTTATGTGTTTTTATATCATGATAATGTTTTCGCAGAAACAGCTCAAATAATAATTTATAAAAAAGTAAAAGAATTCTCTCCGGCGGGGAATCGAACCCCGGTCTCCCGCGTGACAGGCGGGGATACTTACCACTATACTACCGAAGACTTGTCAGTAGTGTCGAAATTAACATTCCAATCGAAATCGTGCAAAATTTACTTTTATTCAATCAAACTATACTCATTCTTCAAGGATATTATCATAAATTAATTATCTATTTCGAAACAAATTGAATGTGATGAATTAATATTAAGTTCTTTTTTCATGTTTTGCAGTATTAAAGAACACAAAATAATGATAAGACAACCGATTGCACCAAAAGCTGATTAATAATGATTTTCTTTGTTTAAAGAATGACGAAGCAACCACTAGTTCCGACATTCGCTTCGCATTTAATTAAAACAACTGAGTAAATTGAAAGAAATCACATAAAATTAATTGAACCAAGTCGGGATGTGAATTTAAATAAAAGACAACCAAAATAAAAATACAAAAAGAATCTCTCCGGCGGGGAATCGAACCCCGGTCTCCCGCGTGACAGGCGGGGATACTTACCACTATACTACCGAAGACTTATCATGAGCAGCGAAATTGCGGATCTATTCATACTAATGGATTAGCGACTGACATAAAGCAAATTTTTTGTATACGTCATACCAGCTTAAGTCCTTTTATTTGTCGCATTTAGCTCAAGAGCGGTGTCTAACCGAATGAAGTCTTGTTTCGTTTTTATTGCTTGGACATTAAAGCTTTTTCTGACCAATACATGCCAATTCTACGTAAATAAGTATAGGCACTCATTCTACTAAGTATGTCATCATTTGTCTAGCCATGTTGGTGGCGGCATCCAGTCTAACCGGATGCAGATGAATACCAGTATTATACGTGGAGCGACTGTCTATCTGACCTCCACAACTCAGTTAGTACTGGATAATACGATACCTCTTATTAAGACTAGTTGTCAGACTTTCGGGCCACTGACTACCTGTAACGACCGTCAAAGATCTACAAATGACAGCTGGGACCAACGGCTTAGGAAACTCGGTATGGGTGGTCACCCATCCCCAGACCAACCTAGACAAGCGCGACTTAACTTGAAGGATCCGAACGGTTGTTTTTATTTAGCCTCGAGCTCCTTATATGTATGTCATCAAGACTAGTTCTGCTGCCCTTATCCCAATTAATTTGGGGTCGGCGCAGCATGTCTTCTTTCCACTTCTAAGCATGTATGAAGCAATATTATGTTGGTGCACTGTTACCTCATGTGTCGACAGACTGGTTAGCGAGCGAGCCGTCCCACGCCGCCTCCTTGTGTAGAGCCGCTTGGCGTTTCTTCTCTGGAATTGGAGTAAAAAAACAATGTATGAGTGAATGGTGTAGAAAATTTTTGGGTTCCATTTTATAAAGTACGTATGTATTTTTATTTTAAATAAATAAATAAATAAGCCTTTATTGCTGTTACATTTTAACTTTACATTTACGAAAATAAAGGTAAGAATCTATATTAACTTAAACTAAAACATATTCTCGGCATTCGATTTATCTCTCATCTTAACAGCTTGTCTTTCGACAAAGGCCTCCTCTAAGGATTTCCACTTGTTTCTGTCCTTTGCTGTACGTAACCATTCTGGACCAGCTACTTTCTTCAAATCGTCTTCCCATCGCTTTGGCTGTCTTCCTCTACTTCTTCTGCTTTCTCTAGGGTACCATTCCGTTATCAATCTGGTCCATTTCTCTTTCTTTTCTCTCAACATATGTCCTGTCCACCGCCATTTCAATTTTCTGCATACTGATTGAACTTTGCCAAACTTAGTCTTTCCTTTGATCTTTTTTAATTGTATTTTATCCCTTCTCCTTACTCCCAATACGCTCCTCTCAATTCCATTTTGACATATATTTAATTTATTTTGTTGTTCTTCGGTTAAGGCCCATGTTTGGCATCCGTATGTAAGACACGGTAATATGCAAGCATTGAAAACTTTTCGTTTCTCCGACATTGGCATTTCTTTATTTTTCATTATTTCGCTCAACGACCAGAATCTTTTCCACGTGTTTGCTATTCTTCTTTCAATTTCTTTCTGCATACTCTCTGCCGGTGATACTAATTGTCCTAAATAAACGTACTCTTCTACATATTCTAACTGCTGATTATTTATCGTAATAGCTGTTTTTTGTAAAGAGTTGCTCATTACTTTTGTCTTTGTTATATTCATTGTGAGACCTGCATTTGCACTTTCATCTGATAATTGCTGTAGCATTATTTCCAAGTTCTTCGGGCATTCGGAGAAAAGTATTAAATCATCAGCGAATCTCAAATGACTCAACTTGTCTCCGTTCACGTTAAGTCCGAAATCATCCCAACCCAGTCTCCTAAAGATCAACTCCAACACAGCTGAGAATATCTTCGGCGAAATAGGGTCACCTTGACGGACGCCTCTTTCAATCGGGAACTCTTCACCTAACCTTTCCAGCTTTATTTGTGCCGTGCTTTTCCCATAAATAATTTTTAGTATGCGTATGTACTTTTTATGGACCCCTTGCTGTTCTAATGATTCCCATATATAATGATGTTCCAAAGAATCCAAATTCCAAAGTATTTTTATTATTGACGGACAAATAATGATCATCATCACCAATAGTGCACAAAGGTCTATCGAAACATACGTTAACTTGATACTCGGCAGCTGTCACCCCCCTCTCCACCCCGCGAAAATCACCGCTCCACGTATCCCCTCAAAATGACGTCTACACTTTTTTTTCTTATTGTATGGGAAATTCCTCATGGATACCTTCCGTCTGGGGCGAGCGGAGGATTATGTCGGACTCTAAGCAACTAAAAATCCACGATTCACTCTCGACTGATAACAACCCGCCATTCCCGGCGAGCCCCATCACCAAGTGCGGCCTATTCAGCGACTGCACGTTCTTCATAAAAGCGCGAAGGAACCACTGTGCGCCACCTTAACGGTCATCGCTTCTACAGCTGGACATCCGATTGACACTTCAGTTTGGTGGCTGTCAGACTTGAATTTGCTTAGCCTTTTCCCAACTACATTAGGGTCGGCTTCAAATCTAAAGATACAATATGACCTCACCTCGTACGAGTATAATGGAGCTCCTCTCCTCGGCTCGCTCCGGTTTCGCTGTGATCAGTTTGACGCCGAGCGCGCCCAAGACCAGCCGTCTTGATAACGCCGTGCGTGTTTCTGTGTTACAATATGAGCTCACCTCGTGCGAGGGTGATGAGTCTCCTCTCCTCGGCTCGCTCCTGTCTCGCTGTGTTCAGTTTGACGCCGAGCGCGCCCGAGACCAGCCGTCTTGCTAACGCCGTGCGTGTTTCTGTGTTACAAAATGAGCTCACCTCGTGCGAGGGAGATGATTCTCCTCTCCTCGCCTCGCTCCTGTCTCGCTATGCTCAGTTTTACGCCGAGCGCGCCCGAGACCAGCCGTCTTGCTAACGCCGTGCATGTTTCTGGGTTACAATATGAGCTCACCTCGTGCGAGGGTGATGAGTCTCCTCTCCTCGGCTCGCTCCTGTCTCGCTGTGCTCAGTTTGACGCCGAGCGCGCCCAAGACCAGCCGTCTTGCTAACGCCGTGCATGTTTCTGGGTTACAATATGAGCTCACCTCGTGCGAGGGTGATGAGTCTCCTCTCCTCGGCTCGCTCCTGTCTCGCTGTGCTCAGTTTGACGCCAAGGGCGCCCGAGACCAGCCGTCTTGCTAACGCCGTGCATGTTTCAGGTCGTTGTCTGTAATTTTATACAAATAAATTAGAACTGGGTTGTAACCACAATACGACGGAGGTCAAGGACAGTGGCAATGCTGGCTTAACCACAGCGCTACGTGTCAGAGTCACGTTCTGTATTAATCAATGTGGTGTATTTCAAGTTATGCAGAATACCGTAGCTTAATAGTTTTTTAATACGTCTTATAAGGGAGTTTTATGAAAGAAAAAGACAAATTGGTTCGTCACGCAGTAGTAGTAAGGTGTCTGAAGACAGGCATTGTCGTCACGGGACGCCCTGTCGCCTGGGAAACTGGTGACTTGAACACATCCATATTGATTAGTCAGAGAAGACACGCGCAGAGGAGAGAGAAAGGCGCTGTAGGAAACCTTTTGTTCACAATAAAACATGCGTCTATACGCACGCCATTTTCCCCATGTGAGTAGGTAGACACGATAGAACTACACCTGTTACGCCCCAAACATACTCTTTTTGCTTCGAAAAAGTTCAAAAATATCATACACGCATGACGGTTGCGAGTATTATACTCCAGCCCAGATATTTGTGAAGAACATCACCAATAAGATAAAAGTGTGTGTCCATCTGGAGCGTTCCCTTTAAATAGGACACGAAGATGATAATATCGAAATAATATAATACCTATAAGGCTGAAGGAACTCGGCACACTTCTTCGCTTTGTTTCTGGACTCGAGAGTAGCGGCGTGGAGGGGTCGACATCGCACCAGGGGACGCTGCGCCGATAGTACTTCCGAAGCTGGAATTAATAGAGAGATTTTTTTAGTTTTATAATAGCTTTGAAGTGAAACTTTTAATGCGACTTCCAACAAGATTGCGGTAAACGTTTAACGCTACCATGGAGGGGGTATGAAAGCACTGTTGCGTGAAACGTTCAACGTTCAAAAAAAAAAAAAAAGAAGAAAAAGGCAGAGCGAGAGTGAATGCGTGGCACTCGAAGTTTCACTTCTTCCGCGCGGAGGGACTCCACGCACTATTTTGTATGGTTTGAGGCCCACTCATTTTATACCTTATAACATAACACTGGCTCCTGTTATCCTCGAATGGTTAGGCAGAGGTGTACCCAATTATAGTAAACCCACATTTCACCAGTTATGTTAAAGTCCCATTTAATAGGGAGCGAGTCTATTGACATCAACCGGGCACAAATCCGAGAGCAGCGGTGGCCCAGTGGTGGCAGCCCCGACTTACGAACAGTAAGTCGTAGGTTCGAACCCAGGCAGGCGCATTACTTTGTGTAATTTATTTCATCACCGCTGCTCTCAAAACGGTGAAGGAAAATATCTTTAGGAAATGTCCTAGAACTAAAAAATCGAAGACACGGTGACATCTACCAACCCGCACTGGGCCCGCGTGGTGGATTAAAGCCCACTCCTTATCATTGAGAGGAGGCCTGTGTCCCAGCAGTGGGAACATTATAGGCTAATGATGATGGGCACAAATTCAGAGTCCGTGGCTGCTACTGAGGAAATTACTGATGGAAAAACAATAACAATTTGCGACACGGAAATCGAACCCAGTACCACATACTCAGCAGGAGCGCTTGCGGCGACTGATAAATGAGGCAGTCACCAGAGTCCCGACCCGACCCGACCCGTATCGAGAAAGGTAAACCTAACGTATAAGAACTTGATATTTAAATAATTAATTTATATTTCGTCTTCTGTAAATGCTTTTGGTGACACCTAAGACCCCAAGATTTGTATATATCCAGTGATGCATACTTATTGTTTTGCGATGTTTTAATAGTAAGTATAAAAGACTTTTATGAAAAAATGGTTAAAATATCCAGGACAAAGTGTTGGACTTATCGACAACACAAGACTATATGTGAAAATAATCTTTAAATAAGGTTGACAAAAGCTATTTCAAGCAGTTTGTCTAAAAAAAGCATATTATACAACATGCAACATAAAAAAAAACATTAATAATAATAAACTTAATAACAGCGTTGAATATAATTATAATAATGCTAAAATAAACAAAAGAATTTGACCTCGTAAATGTTATAATTATAAATAAAATTTTATTACGGATATAAAATCAACAGTTAATTTGAAGAGTAAATAATAATATTCATGTAACGTCTTATAAATTGATGAGCGAATGCAGTTAGTAGTTAATTCGACTAATAACTTAATGACTGTGTTACTTCTGTGGGTTACAATGTTCAAAATTTTATACGATTATCCTCATGCAATAATTTATCAGCTTAGTTATTTTATCGAAAATTTGACCTCTTTTATGGTGGCTGTTATTGAAAGGAGACTGGCAAACGCCGATAGTAAGATAGACCCACTTAGGGTAAGGTTGACGAACAAGAATGACTAAATCGCTGCTAAAACACACAGAACGAATGATGAATACATTACAATGAATATTTATCATGGAAATAACAAGACAATTATATTAGAATATTTTTTTTAGTTATGCAGTGATAAATTCATAGTTTAATTAGTAGCTTATTTTATTAGTGAAGTCACAAGAAATTGGGGTAATCAGTATCTATAGTGCACGAGTACGAAAGCGAATAGAATATTTTTGATATTTAATTATAATAATTTTTTGGTCCGACGGATAAAATAAATTGAAATAAACACTACACGATTTTGATAAAAACTAAAACTATGTTATTGGTTTTCTGAAAAATCAATATTTCTAGCCATTAATCAAACCGCTGATTTTGAAAAAAAAACACCCTGGTGCAATAACACCATTTGATAGTGTAGCTGCTAAGGATTAAATTCTGGGAAGGAATGACATACGGCAAACGATAGGAAAGAGTTAATTTACGATACAATATGTACGTAACAGTAGCAACCAGTTAGCAGTAATCAACGAACAACACAACTTTGATATCAGATATTTAAGCTCCGATATTATTTTCGGCAAAATTCTTTTAGGAGTCATTATTGTTATATAGTCCACTATACGATAGCAACAATTACCTTTGCGGCCGCTGTAAAAAAAACATGCCACCGGTTCATAAACTTACCCAAACTAAGTTACCTAAACCCCTTTATTTCAGTCCGCTAATGGGCCGATTTAGGCCAATGTCTTTTAATATTCCGAACGAGTTTTTTTAATTTTCCAAAATTATATCCTCCATTCACCATTTATTCAGTATGTAAAATAGAATAGTCAACGTTTTTCGCAGTACAGTATCCGTTGGCCGCATTCCAAGCAAAACCACGCAAAATGTAATAAATGTTTATGCGAACTAAAAATGTATTGATGTGAGTAATACGCGTCAATGATTATGATATTGTTTGTTGACAAAAGAAACGATAGATGGACTGTGTGAAGGATAATAACGGCAAAAAAGGAGGTGACTGCACTCTCAACGCGGTGGCGGATCTCATAGACAATAATATATTCACCTGTATGGACCCTGGGTGAGTTCACAAGGGTCACGTACTGCGTAGCATGTAAGGTATAGTTTAGTATATTTTAAGTTACTTTGACGCATTAGATTTATTATCTGTAATGGCAAAGGAAACACGTGTGAATAAATAAATAACGGGTAAAAGACAAATTGGAAAAAGAAGACATGCCGCCTTTAATAAATTGGGATAAGGGCAGGAATGATGATGATGATAAGTATATTATTTTACAGTCTTAACTGAGCATTCGAGATTGGACCTAATTCCTACATACATAAAAGGTGTTTAATATACCCTTAACGAAGCCGAAGGGCACTTACTAATCACTAATCTCCCTGTCATTGCGATCATTTTGTTATTCTGGATCATACCTGGGAACCTTCTAGTTACAAAGATATTGGAGGTCAAAGTTCCAACTTTTTAACTTTTAACAAGTATTTTTTGAAATACCAGTATTTAAGTTTATAATTTCTATTATTATTTTTCAGCCCAAAAATAAAAGTTGTTTGCAAGAATTATTTGTGTGTAGGGTTACTTAGTTTGATGTACTACACAGAATGACTGGTTGACGGCTTCCTTGAAGGGTCCTCCTTGTACACCAAGTCCAAGGGTACACCTTGTATGTATTCATGGCAATACAATACTTCTTACATTAACAATGGGACAGCAATTCATTTTATTTTTGACACTAACTTATTAATAATATACCTATTTAAAATTTCAAGGCCCTTTATTTATTTATCAGTACAAACCAAGGTCATAGTTAAGAAAAATAACAAAAAACAGCGATAATTTTATGTTTAGAACGCAACAATTAAATCATTGTAATAAAAATTGGGCGCCATAATCGTTTGACAGCTCCGACTCTGACGTACAACCTACATTTTGGCGCGCAACCTCGCAAGGAGGTTCGATGACCCGCGTGACGCAACGGTTTGCCGCGCAAGTGGAACGACGCCCGCGCCACATAGCGCTGTAATAAGCAGCACTTTGTGTTGCACAAAGAAAATGGATTAGGAATCTTCTGAGAGCTATTTAGAACATGATCTTAATAACTGCAGTAGTGACAGGAGCGTATCTTAAAATAGTTTTCAGGAAGTGCTAATTAGACCTATTGTGGCTGTGGGTATAACGTAGAACGGCGTACTCATGGGGCCGAGAAGTCCAGGAGGAGTATGCATACTGAAAGACACAGCGTAAGTAGACCGAAAAGGTGGACTGACTACCTGGAAAAGGCCACTGGAATCGGCTACATGCGGAAAACACAGGGCGATCTGGCAATCCTTGATCCCAGTCCAGCAGTGGACGTGTTTCCGTAGATATAAAGGATAAGTATAACCCTTATTACAATAAGCTTTTACCATGTTTTAGTAAATCGCTCTGGGGTTCGAATTCTAACTTACAACTTTTGGATCCTACCTTCTATGGCTTAATCAAACTAGAGGTTCGTTGAGTGTCTTCTATATGACGAACAGTAATATGACTTCAGTCTTATTGACTGATGGCAGTGATAGCACATTAAATCATAATTAAGGAAATACGTAAGTAATTCATGCCAAGCCAAATACAGAAATTCCGGTTTGCCCTGCCAAAGGTAAAATCGAATGCATTACATATGAGTTACATGAAAGTTGTCGTTACCAATACATGCCTAAGTACATGCAAACAACTACATACATATAGACATAAAAACCGCTGCATATATGCAATATCATTACCGCTTGTGCTAGAAACGCGATTAATTAGTTGGTGAGTCGAGTATTTAATTACCACGGAAAACGCATACCGAATGATTCATTAATCAACGAATCTGGAAATTATACAGAATAAAAGTGTAAAGTAATAGTGCAGTAATAGCTGCTGGCGAGGTTGACGTATTTTGTTTAAAACCAGACTTTGGGGAAGTACAGTAAGGTTGGTTCAAGAAAAGGTCGAGTCAATTGGGGTCCAATGTAAATGTCCTTATTTCTTACCTTTTGAAAGTTGAAAGGCGCCAGTGATTCAAAACTTCAAAGTAATATAAGTAATTTTTTTTCTTCTGAAATAACATGGACGGTTTGACGGAGACAGTTCAGAAAAAAAATATCAATGGCATTGATATTTTTTATTCATTGTGGTTTCTGATGGTCCACAGCCAGAACATGAAAAGTCTGAGCCAGACTGCATTTTTTTAAAGTAAAAAATGGAATAACCACCCATTTTGCGGACTGCTGGCCACACTCATCAAAATAAATAAAAGCAGTACTCTCATTAACGCATTCAACGAGGCGTATAATATACGTGCAAGAATTTAATTTTATAAATTAAAGACGTCCAACCTAGTTCGCGCCAAAAAAGTATGTAGGAAGTTCGTTCAACCACGAAGTCTGTATTGCGTAAATAAACATCTATGGTCACTCGCCAAAGACAACTTCAAAGAGGTTTTTTTAAAGAACGAAACATGTATGAATGACATAAGTGTGCTTCAGACAGACTGGAAACTAGAGTAGATATATTCTGAAGATTATTTAGACAATTGAACAATGATGTTACCTAAAAACGTTTCATGATGATACTTAGAGCTATATCTGCCTGAATCGTTTGATTTCGGAGATGTAAAACAAAGAAGTTATGAAAGGACATCAATTTCATAATGTCGCTATTGAGAGTGGTAAACAAAATAATCATTTAAAGTAAACAAATGAACATAAAAGAGATCTAAAGCTTTGTTACACAAAGCCTAAACTGAATAAACAAAAGCAATAGACATTTGCAGCATAAACACCTGACGGACACGGATGGCCTAAAATGTCAATTTGCACATTGCTGCAATCCAGCACCATCCGTTACCACAAATGCTTAAAATAACGCTAAAAAGGAAATGTAAAACATTAAAAACACGCAAAGGTAGCCGTAAACTAGCTTCCCTTCAAATGTAACATTAATTATTCACTAATTTGCATAGTACAAGTATAGGTAAAAAATATAGCCGAAAGAAAAAAAACTAGGATAAAATTATGACGTTTGTCAACAGCCATTGCTTAGACCAGTATCTTTTCCATCAAGCAAAATATAGTCACCAATTCGTCACGCTGGAAAAGCACTCGGATCTTGACACCATCGTCTGCATAGCCTTTTCCCAAATACGGTGGGGTCGGCTTCCAGTCTAACCAGATGCAGCTGAATACCAGTATTTCACATGAAACGACTGCCTATCTGACCTCCACAAACCAGTTAGCACTAGGTAACCTGGTTTGACCAGAAGATGGTTTCGAGTGACTTTTATTATTTGGTCATTAGCTTGACAATGATTATAGAATAGATATATCATAGAATTATAGAATATAATATAATCAAACTTTATTGTACACCATAAATACATAACGGTTTTACAAAACTGCTGTAATTGATGTAAAAGTCAAGGTGGACGATGACACCAGTGAAAAGAGTGCCAAAGAGAGAGAAGCAGGAAGAGAGAGTCAATTCACTGCAGGAAACCATGCGACCAATGTCGAATGTTGCGATGAATACAATAAAAGCTCATTGTACATCGTGACATATACGAATATTTAAAGCACGTAGCTCAAAGTTAAAGTAACCACCAAACGGTAAACGGGTCAGGATTTCGTCCGAAGTAAAACTATGGCGGTTTTTTTATTTAATAAATCCGATGGGGTTCTGGTAAGATGTTCTGTTGTCAGGGGGCATCTGATACAAGCTGTAAACGGGCCCTTTCGAAGCCGTCAACCAGTCGCATTCCGAACATCAAACTAAGTAACTCTACGCAAAAAAGATTGATTGGAAATTACTTTTTTTTTTGGGTGTAAAACCTTGAGATAAAGTTATACATTTGACCCCCAATATCTCCGTAACTAGAAGGTTCCCAGGTATGGTCTAGAAGAACAAAAATATCGCAATGACGGGAGGCCTTTTAGCTTCGTTGAGGGTACTTTAAACCCATTATAGTCTACGCAACATAGGTTCATAGCCGCTTACCAGAGACTTGACAATTAATACTGTGAATCCTGCTTGATTATGTGGCATAGGGGATTGCCCAAATAAGCTTTGAAATCTTATGGTGTGGTCATTGTGATTGATTAATCACAGGGGGTTGAAATTATAACAACAGATGTTCGAACAGCCGTTCAAAAACCGGGCTTTTCTGATCGGAGACTCGATTAAGCTTCCACTTAATGATTGGTAATTGGATAAATTATTTTATTACTTAATTAAACAGCAGGTGCTGCGCATCGAGATAGTACCTGTTGCATATCCTTTGAATAAAAACCTGTTGATTTTAGCGACATTCAAGGAGATCGGTGAACAGAACAGGTTAACCTCTTGCTTTTATACTAAACGCAGCATAGCAGGTGGTGTTCTTAAATGCTTGGTGAACAATCTTGTGTTAATTAAAAACCCATGTGAATATTGTCGTTGTCTTCGGCCAAACCTAAAGGTTCGGATAAGTTGAAGAAAATGTAGTCTCAGCCCAAGATATAAACCAATTTATAAATCGACTAGACATACTGCAAAAAGAAAATCTAGTGGGGAACAGCAGGATACGGGCAGCTAACAGTTGTTTTAACTGCCTGCCTGATAGTAAATAAATAAAAAAAATTGCGAACCCAGCTTCGGACTATGACAGAAAATGTACTGTACTGTATCTGTTACTGGCCGATGTCTAACGCCCGTCTACACCGATATGACCGAGCCTTGTAATCAGCTTTCAGCAGGAAGTGAAGAGGTCTTCAACTACACAAAACAATATCGCATCACTCAAGAAGTCGGAGGTCATCACACAACACGGAAGATACTCCTCTAAACGTAACCAACATTTAACGACAGACACTAACATTCAATAATTAAACTAGTGCGCAGAGCAAAAAGCATCTCCAGTACAATTGTTCAAAACAATTATGAAGAAGGAAATGCAATGTTTTGTATTGTAGTACTAACTTAAGTAAAGATTAATGCAGACGGTCGTTCGAAAACGTACGACTTCAGTCGGTGAAAATCGGTTACCAACAAAAATGTCTTTCGTTAGTGAGATCGTGGTATCGAGTTGGATATATATTTGCTTTGATGTATCAACGCCAAAATCAAGGCTATGATCAGCCATTACGAGCTCAGTGTTTGAGAAAATTGAAAATCATGATCCACAGCCAACTTTAGCCGCCGTTGATCTCTCTGAAATTGGTGCGAAACCTAGGCTCCTGCTTTATCCAAGTTCGCCCTTAGTTTTGTAGGCCTTATGTCCGGTATACACCAGAGCGGAGAAGTAAAGAGGAGAGGTTTCTTGTGAATAGCTTCTCGCGGGAAAAGAGCTCATGGAAGGAATTGGGGGAAGCTTTTGCCCAGCAGTGGGAAGGGACAGTACACGCTAAAAAAAACACTGGATTACACCATCCAAGCGCGGAGGAGAGAAGATGTCGAAATGATGATCCCCGATTATTTGTGGTTTTGAAAAAAATCTCTTCTGCTCTAAGATTTCTGATTTTTCTGATCTATTTACGCCAATTGTCGGACGGGTTAGTGTCGGTGTCGGTCGTCTGTAATACCTCTAACCGATGAAGCAAGAAACGTAACATAATTGTCTAACAACCAACAGTTACCTCTTTAGACTAACACGTAAGTGTAGACTTTCACGGTACTGTAATCATTACGAGGTCACAATTACTGCATTTCTGGAAACTACTGGGAACAGAATAGCTATTATTGAGGAAGTGAGTTTAATTTAAGTTGGGAACAAATCACTAAGAAAGTCTAGGGGGAGAATCAAGTCGTGAGGGGTTTAAAGCGGTGAAGGAAACAGCGCGAAAAAGGCCATGATCATAGAACCATAAGGACGAAGACATGTGACTACTACCAACATGGCGTGTTGGTAGTAGTGTGTGTGTGTGTGTTAAACACGCACTGACAGACTGTTATAGGTAGAGCATGCTATGCGTATTCAAATGGGGTTACCGCCGATTTAACACATAAAAAGGGGATTAGCAATACACACTAAAGAAGACATTATTGTCAATCTAATTAAACCTGATATTGTTATCTAATCTTTAGGTCCCAGATTAGCGTAAAAATAAATTTGATGAGCTAGTCGATTAAAGCCTGGTTGCTCATTAATTTAAACGATTGATGAGTAAAAGTGTATCGCGTAATTGTAATGAAGCAGACGCATACGTACGCTTACAACTTCTCACGATTTACAGTATTGATTTCTAGGAATTGCTAACTGGTTTTCAAATGATCTTTGAATTACAATATTATAGCTATTTGGGATGTTGCCAACGTTAAATATACAGCCTTAAAACATTCATTTAATACTAATGTTCGTTCTTTATAAATCAAAACGAATGATCGCTGTTCTTAAAATAGGCAGGAGTATCCCCCACACCGGGTTGAATAATTCGCAGCAATTGCTTTTATATGTTTATCGATGTGGGAGATCTTATAAAACTATTTATAGAAAAGATCATGCGAGATCTAACGTAAGTATCATATGTCTAGAAAAAACTGATAAAGAACACAATCATGGAAGTCAGAGGAATTAATCTAACAAAACCATAATTCGGACCTTAGTGTACAGCAAATAGAGATTGAAATCTGTCGAAGACACTGGATGTCACAGGGCGTCAGGAGTAATATGAATGCCAGGCATAAGATAAGACTTATCCGACACTGAGATTATGAAAGTTCCAACTTTCAAGACCATGCAGAATACTTCTGTCCCATAAACCCAAGTAATAAGGAAGAGGAAGCCTTCAAATCTGAGAAATCTTAAGATGCAAATTCAATATCATTAAAACATTCCACGATTGACCTAGAATTGCTGCGTGGTCAGCCCATTAAACACATTTACTTGTACCAAGTGCGATACGTAATCTGTTTCCTTCATATTTCACAATACATGTGTCGTTTTGAAAGCATCTGTTTGTGTAAACTCAAGTTCAAGGCGGCAATGGAACTCGTTCTGAATAAAAAATCGATGTATTATAAAGTGGGACATGCTAATGAAACCGAAAGTAGTGAGTGGTGTAAAGAGCTAAACAAATGAATTACTTGATGCAGATACTGAATTATAGATGCTGTAATAGCAATTAAGAGCAAATCTATGAGTAAATCGAATGTACTATTTTTGTATTATTTTCTAGTACGCTTTTTATCTAGCTCGTAATATTTTTTTATCTCATTTCGAATGACACTGATCAGAGCGCGATCTTCTAAATCACAGACATACACATAAAGTGTATGTCTGTGATTTAGAAGATCGCGCTCTGATCAGGTTTCAGGATTCATAAGTACCAACAAAGAAATATTTAGCCTACAAAAACTCGACACTAGATAAACGCTTTCTCCTACCCCTTGCACCAAAAAGACGTGACTTGCAAGATGCAGTTGCAAAACCATCTCCATCCGATCATGATCTCCAACTAAGATATTTACGTAATCCCGCTCGAAGCAAACCATTCGTGAGTCGTTGCAGCCGGTTGCAAACTTGATGCAACCTCTTACTCAACTCGGGGGAGTTGCACGAAACTCCAAAGAGTATTTACTCAAGTGACGATTAGTTTAGCAAACCGACTGTGACAGTTTCATTTCGAAATTAGAACGAAAAACAAAAAGGGTAGACTTGAGGCGATTTGATGTTTGGCACCAATAGCTGTTGTTTTGATTTCCGGGTATATGGTTACGAATAACCCTCTTGTTTTAAGGTGGAAAAAAACAGCATTTTTTTTTTTCGGAACGGAAATCATCAAATTGCTCTTCCCGCTCTGGCTATCGGCCCTCTCGGACCACTTCCGGATTGCTGACATCTCCTCGAGGCGCGCGTGGAACCCGAACGCGCCGTCGACACGGCCTGTCGTCATGAGACGGACGGACGGTGAGCTAGCCCATTACTCACCGTCCACAGGCCCGCGCCTACGGTGGCCGGGGGCCAGTGGGTGGCCCCCGACGCCCAGGGCGTCTCCCGCGGCGGTTGGGACGTGAGGTTCTCTACCGCTCACGTCCCGCCACCTCCTTTGCTAGCACGACTGCTTCGCAGAAGGAGGCGCCGGCTTCCCATTCCCTCTCACTCCGGACCATGGATTGAACAAGGGCCGGACGCGAGAGGTCGCTGCCGCCAATCGCCACTACGGGACACGGCGGTGCTCAGACCAAGCTGAGCAGACCTCCACGGTGTACTCCACCGCGTCCTCCGGACGATCCTCGCAGTGGTGACACCCGGGCGTTTCCTCGCAGTGGTGACACCCGGGCGTTTCCTCCCGCCCGATTCTGTGCAGGAACCTCCCGAAACATTTGTAGACTTGCCGACAGTTAAAGACTGACAAGAAGGGAGGAGAAGCAGCAATGGGTTGCTAGCATGCGGAGCAACAATGGGTAAAATGGAAATAAGGAATAGGACGATAGGAATTTTGTTTTGGATAGCTCATGTACTCTTAAAGGCTGCTGGAGGCAGCTTCTTTTGAGCAGTTTACACTGCAGGAGACCGCATGGTTTGCGTAACATATTATGTGTTCGCGATCCTTAGCAGTGAGGGAACGACGACGAAGAAGAAGAAATAAGACGAAGAAAGGATAGTATAGGTAATGCAACCGCTTCAGGCACTTAACCATACTGATCAAGTTCCTCTAAATAATGAGGGAAAGTGAGATTCGTTTCCTTTGATTGGATACTCGTATTACCATATAAATCAATAAGCTAGAAAATAAATAAGGAATTTTCAAATTAGCTATAGCGCCTACAGCATCAATGTTATATGCCAAATGAGGTTCCATAAATGGCTTAACATCTAAAATGACCATAATTTTCTTCAGAATACCAAAAGTGAGCATTAAATAGTCGGTCTAAATGTCATTGGTCGTAATAGTTTACGTGTGGCCAAGGAGTTTAGCGGCGGAAGGGGCCTGTAAAGGTCACACGAGATCGTTAATGTGGCAAAATTGAGAGACTGTCGTGTTTGGTGAATATTTTGCAGTAATGAGGATGGAAGTTTTTGCAGATTACATCTGAATGTAAAGGCTGTTACTGTGGTATTAATGTCTAAATTGAGTTGTTCAAGTTTCTTTCATTTCAGGCTCATACTTCCCCGTCATTATCTTCCTGCCCTTGTCTTATACTACTTGGAATCGGCGTAACATTTTTATCTTTTCCATCTTCCTCTGTCAACCGCCACGCAATAATTTATTACTTTTTCGTTAATTTCATTCCTCACATAATTCATAAATCTTTTCTTTGGGCTTTTTGTCGCTTCCCAGCTATCAACCTCAAGCTTTCTACAAACAGACTATTATTAATAATAAAATGTTTTATTGACACAAAGAAAACGATTTTAAATTTCTATTTGAAACCCTGACTCCCGTGCTAGGTGAGACCTGTGTTACAAAAGTCAGTGTCTTCACCCATATTTGGAGCTAATATTAATAACCGTTTCTTTTTGCAGCAATATTAAAAAATAATAATACCTAATCATTAAGAATAATGCATACGTGCTCTTGTGTGGTATGTGTGTGGGAATATGCGTAGTTGGGAATGTTTGGGTGTGACGTGTGCGCGCGCGTGTGTGTGTGTGTGTGTGTGTGTGTGTGATTGCGCTACTACTATTCAAAGACTATTGCTTTTTTCCTTGCGTATGCACTGACGTTATTAGAACTAAGTCACAAAATATTTAGCGTCGGTGCATGCGCTAGCCTAATTTCGTCCGCGTCTTAATCAACGGAGGAAATCCAAACGCACCAATAGAAGTCCAAAATCTTTAAATCCACAAAGATATTTTACAACAGACATACTAACAAGCTTACTCAATCCAAAACAATACATGTATTTTATACAGTTTCCTTTGATATGCAACAGCCAATTACATTTTGTTATAGGCATTCTAACTTTTGTCGCCTCGACACAGATTATTATTTCGACATTCAAGCAAAGTATATTGGAGTAAAAGATATATTTGTTTGGATATCATTGGGAAGGAACTTAGACTGGTTTATAATTAAGATCCTCGTGTTTTCAACGTGTTAATTAAACAACGTGATGGGGACGCTTAATTATATTAATATAATATTTAATCAGCGCAAGAAGTATATAAGAGGAAGTTTGAAAGAGGCACCCGTTACAGAAAAATTGAAATGAAGTCGTTTGTCGAAGTATGGACATGTAATGAGGGCGGATGAAAAGCATGTGACTTAATTAATCCAAGCGTCGGCGTCGTAGCGACGGGGGTCCGCTTTGTTTTGTGCTTTTGTGAAGCGGTCTACTTAGCGGTCCCCCGACGCTACGACGCTTGGATTAATTTATTTTTGGTTTTTTGGAGCTTTTTTCTGTCGAGGGTTTTTTGATTAAATTTTTATTTTATGCTTTTTAAAATTAAATTATTTTTTCTTAGCCATGACTGTTCCACTCCTGGGCATAGGTCTCCTCCCGTTCCTTCCACTTTTATCGGCGTTGCGCCTCTTCTCGCTAATTAACGAAAAAAAAGGAAAGTTATATTTTTTTTTAGGGGGGAGGTTGCAGCCACCGCCTCCCTGGCGATGCCCATGGTGACAAGATTTCAAATTTCGTATCGACCAGACCCGTAAAAGTTGTTTACGTACTTATATCCTTTTATCAACTAGAAAACAGGTGATGAACTTCAAACGGCTGAACAGATTTTCTCGAAAAATAGCTTAGAACACTCTCGATTAAAACACATTTCAAATGAAACCTATTTTATCAAAATCTGTTCATCCGTTTAGGAGCTAAGATGCCACAGACAGACACACATATACACACGTCAAACTTATAACACCCGTCTTTTTTGCTCGATATGTATGTTGTTGGATGGAGAGCAAAACCCGCTAGTCGGAGGATCCTCCCTTTTGCTATGGGGAATCAAGAATTTCATTACACCCTGTGCCTCATATCCCTTTTTTTTTACGGATGGGAAATCATCAAATGACCCCCCCCCCCCGCTCTGGGCGGAGCGGGAGGACTGTCAGACTTGTACTGACTAAAACCCACCCATATTCCTTCTTAGCCCTTTGTGTTCCAGGGCCGTGGTATCTCTTTCGAAGAGTCCCGCAGCCCTGACAGGCATTTCCTCATATCCCTATAAGTGACCCACTATCAACTTGAAATCGAAAACGCATTCGGCTTGAAACTATCAATGGATTTATAATACCAGTTGCTTTCTTCAACCACACTACTAATAACATCATCCACCAACATAATGCGCCTGCACTGCTTACGTCACTACTCATAACTTGCGTTACGTGCTGTTACGTCACTACGGTGATAAAGTCAGGCTGATAAGAGGTGCATTCGCTGCACAGGTGTGGTGGTTGCGTAATAAGCTTGTTAACACACGGAGTAGATTAACTGCTTTACTTCAACATAATTATGACCATTATGACGATCTAATGAGACTTCTAGAGCAGCGGCCCAGTGGTACCAACCCCGACTTACTAGCAGTAAGCCGTGGGTTCGAACCCAGGCATATTAATTTGTGTAATTTATTTCATCACCGCTGCCCTCAAAACCGGTGAAGGAAAACATCGTGAGGAAACCGGCATGTTCCTAGAACTAAAAATTCGAAGACATGTGACATCTACCAACCCGCACTGGGCCCGCGTGGTGGCTTACAGCCTACTCCCTCTCATAGAGAGGAGGCCTGTGTCCCAGCAGTGGGAACATTATCTAGACTGATGATGATGATGATGATGAATGAGACTGCTGAGTAGAACAAACCATGTTAGATTGGGTACTGTTATCGAGTTTCTCTTATGGGAACCTTCAGTAGCATCTCGTAGTCTAGATTCGGTTGATGCCGTTGAGCGTGCGCAGTAATAGCTCAAAGGCTGCGACCCCGACATACACCGCCCAGTTTGTGGGTTCAAAGTTCCAAACCCTGACAGTTTATTTACTGTCAAAACGGTAAAAGAAAGGTTGACATGTGACTTTTACCAACCCTTCCTGGGCCCGTGTGGTGGATCACAGCCGATTCTTTATCACAGAAAGGAGGTGTGTTCCAGAAGTGAGAATGTTATAGATAGACTGATTATGCTCGGCGATATCGCATGGGATTTACAAATATATTAAGAAATGTGTCTCTGCCGGACCTTTTGAATAATAATGGCGTAATTTTAATATTACCTGATACATTTCTTTTAGGTAGGGTTCCATCTCTAAAATTTGGCAACCAGGACCAGACGCGTGAAAACCCCGGATCATAGAGCCCAGAATCCGGACATGTCCACAGATTTTTTTAAACATAGTCAGTGTAATAAAAAACAGCTGAAAATGTCACAAATCACCTTTTTATTTATTTTCAGACATTAAAATTAAATTTGTCATCTTTTATCATCATTTTAAATGTATCTTACAGAACAGAATCTTATTACAGTTTGTTACAAATTGTTTTAGTAGCTCGTGGCTAAATAATAACAGCCGTCCGGGTCGATCTTTAAGGTTAAGCCGTGCTTGCCGAGTTTGGTCCGTGGATGGGTGACCATAATTACATACCGACTTTCCTCCGTGCCTCGGAAAGCACGTTAAGCCGTTGGTCCCGGCTGTCATTTGTAGATCTTTGACAGTCGTTACGAGTAGTCAGAAGCCAAAAAGTCTGACATCCAGTCTTACCAAGGGGTATCGTATTACCTAGTTACTGGGTTGTGGAGGTCAGGTAGGCAGTCGCTTCATGTAAAATACTGGTACTCAGCTGCATCCGGTTAGACTGGAAGCCGACCCCAAGATAGTTTGGGAAAAGGCTAGGCAGATGATGTTACAAATTGTTTTTATAATCAGTTAGAATTTTTTATTCTTTAAATAAAACAAAAAATATTAATATTCAAAAAACAAAACCTTATTAAAATATGAAACCTAACAAAATTCAATAAAAAGGACAATGCCAGAACTTCTATAGAGCTTTGACCTATCAAATAAAAGTTGGTCTACAGGCATGCCAAATGTAGCATTCTATTGCTGCTTTATTAGTGATAAGTAATAACATGTTTAAATGCCTTTAGAACTTGCGGTTTCTGTTTAAAACTAAGAACAATTATTTACATTGAAATTACATTGAATGTCAATGAATGACTTTTTGACATGACAATTAGCGCGTCAATGACGGTCCGTTACCCTTAATCACCTAATCACTATTACTCAATTGCGAAATAATTATTAGAGTATACATTCATAAAAATATATGTTAAAAAAACATTATTTTTATTAAGTAATGTGTATTTATTCCGAATACATATTAAAATCCGTACGTAATACGTACGTAGATGTATTTTTTTTAACATAACTCGTCTTGTTCCGCGTGTATGCGTACTAAGTAACGCAGATGGTCGCGATAAAAACAGGAAATAGGACTTCGGTTTTTTAAATTCCTTTTATTTTTAACTTTTTATCCGCAAGTGTAACAGAATAACAGTTTAATAACCAAGGGTCTTATTTTCATTGCATAATTTTGATTAATTTACATTTCTTGTAGGCTAATGAAAGTTAGGGCAGGATCTGGCATTGTCATTTGGTTCGTCGGTTGATCGCGGCGTGTGGGCACAGTGCGTGTGTCGCGACTCGAAGGCCTAAGACTTTAAATTTTTAAACCCGGACTACAAATGAAACCCCGCCCGGACGTTCCCCGGACGCCCTCTAAACTAGGACAAATCCGGGGAAACCCGGACGGATGGCAACCCTACTTTTAGGATCTCTAATAAAAGATTTAAGTACATAGAACATTTCATATAAATAATGGACAACATAAAGTAGGTTTTTTTTTTTTTTTTTTGCGGATGGGAAATCATCAAATGACTTCTCCCGCTCTGGGTGGAGCGGGAGGGAGTGTCAGACTTGACTGACTAAAACCCACCCATGTTCCTTCTTCGCCCTTTGTGTTCCAGGGCCGCGGTATCTCTTTCGAACAACCCGCAGAGGTATTTTTGTATTGATGCAAAGCCAGTCGAAGTATTTTCTAGGAAATTTGGGTTAAGCAAGCAGTAGGCTACATTATACCGTAATAAGCAATGACAAAGATAACTTATCTCCAAATTAAGGAAATAGGGCCAAGTACATTCACACACTAGGAATTCCATGCACTTTAGTTACCTAGGACGGCTAATTATAAGTATTATGCTAAGAACTCATTACTAAAAAGAAAACTCGGTAGTATACTCAGTATACTTTCTGAATATCCTGGTGGATATAAATAATCCTTTTCAGAAAGGTGGGGTATATGAAAGTGGAATACTGGTGACTATTGACCATCAGAGATATACTTTTGCCAGAGATATATCAGAACTTTTACTGAAAGATTTACTCCAACATCTTAGCCTTAGATCCGCTCTTGAGATCCGGGCCTGTGGACGGTGAGTAATAGGCTAGCTCACCGTCCGTCCGTCTTATGACGACAAGCCGTGTCGACGGCGCGTTCGTGTTCCACGCGCGCCTCAAGGAGACGTCAGCAAATCGGAAGGGGTCCGAGAGGGCCGATGCCTACCAGGGCTGCGGGACTGTTCGAAACAGATACCGTGGCCTTGGAATACAAAGGGCTAAGAATAAACATGGATGGGTTTTAGCCAGTACACGTCTGACGCTCCCTTCCGCTCCTCCCAGAACAGTAGGGGTCATTTGATGATTTCCCTTTCGTAAAAAAAAGGCACTTGAGATCAGATGACTCTCGCTCTATAAAAACAGTAGCAACTCTTTAGTCTGTCCTATTGCTTGCACATCACATGAGTTGAAGGACGTTAATGAAAGTGCCAAACTTGTCAACAAATTTTGGGCTGACTCAATTTAAATTAAATTCATCGACACGCTAAAATGAAGCCTCGAACCATCTCGAAAAAAACCATAGTGTGGTAAAACCTACATTTTTTTTTTTTTTTTTTGTGGCCTCTGATTCTGGTTTCTGCTTAACCGGTCTAATCCTGTGGATGCCTAGAATTTAAGGCCTCCAGCCAGGGCAGCAAAATCATCTGTATTAAGCGAGTGATTTCATTATTTAGGGGCTGATATAAAACTAAAGGCTCAGCATCGCGGGCTGGCTCGAGCAAGGGTCGGGGGGGGGGGGGGGGTAGTGAACAGGGACGTCGCGACGCGAGGCCGGAATGACGGCGGTCTGTGTCTGTTTTTTACGTTTTAAAGTACTGGTTTCCCTACTGCTCTCTTGTAAAAGGGTAATAGGGTCATCGGGAATATTAAAACCTACATGGCAAGATGGCAACGTCACTTATTTATAGCAAGTATATGCACATGAGGTAATAGCAAACAGATAAGAGTTTGCGAAACAAATCAGTATGTAACTTCACGGCGATCAATTCACACTTCTCGAGTACATTATAAATAATGATGAATTCTTGCACAAACAATGTGTTTACATTGCCCCGTCACGAACGGATAGGCTATGTATAAGCTGTGATTCTATTGTTGTATTTAATCGTGTAGCGGCACATGCAAGGTAACATAATAAACGCAAGACCTCTTTAGTCACTCAGACCAATAAACTGAACCACTTTTGTTCTACGAGATCTTAATATTAGAAAAAAAAATTGGACTTTGTATGGGAATTGACGCGATCAGCAAGTCTACAAGAATAGGGAATAATCCTATTTTTTTTTTCTTTGTCCGTTGGGTAGTTTATTGAAAAGTATTGGACACGTATTTTTTCTTTTTTCACGTGGTCATAAAATTACGGAGATATATTGAGTTGAAATGGCGCATGACGTCACATGTAGGTAAGTTTTATACCTACTTGTGACGTAGTTAGCCCCCACTCTCCAACTTTAATGAGTTCTAACTAAGTAATTTTTTGATAAAACAAAAAATACGCGTCTAATATTTTTGTATTACCTGTCTGACGGACAAAATAGAATGTCGTTTTCTTTACCCAGTCCGATCCCCTATTAGATAAAGTAAACAAAAAAGAATAAAAAAATCATAAAAATAGAATGTCAAAAGTCGTAAAACAAAAGTTGTTCAATTTCGTGGTCTTCCTCTCTCTCCATACATCAACATTTGCCATCTCAACATAGATATGAATCCCCGAAGGGTTAGGCAGAAATATGCACTCACATTTTTCCAATATTTTTTGTCTAGTTTTATCAGGAGTGAGTCTATTTCCATTGATCGGGCACAAGTCTAAGTCAAAGCATTTATTTCAATTAGACCATTTCAGGCACTTTTGAAAGTCAAAAAAACAAAATAAAACGCGAAGCTACAGTCCCATTCACAAGGCATAATAACTTGTGAAAGTACTGTAGTTGCCCATTCCGTAGCGTAGATCTCTATGGAGAAGAATGGGCAAGAAACTCCATGGACACTCTTTTAAATCAAAATATGTTACAAAATCTTGGTTTCAACATTCATGTTAAGAATTAAAACTATGTGAGAACAATGTAGAAATACGGGCAAGTTAAGAGCGTCCAGAGTAAAAGATTAAATCAGTAATTAAAAAAATAAAGTAATTAAAATAAACTGTGGCAGCTAAGAGATGACCAGTCACAACTGACAGCGCCCGTTCACGAACATGACGCATGTATCAGCCATCATTCAACTCAACCATTTTGAAGGGAACTTAACGACCCGACACACCCGCCACCATCAGCGTGACATTTAAGTGAGCATGACATACATGACTCCTGAGAAATTCCTGATAGCCACATAAAAACAGTTTATCGGAACTGGGAATCGAACCCAAAACCTCATTGCTCAGCTTTAGCGCTTGCGACCACTAAACCAAAGCCTCATCTATCTAAAACATTACAAACAAGCAAGCTACATAACAAGATTATGCTATAATAGCCACATAACGAACAGCCAATAGAAACCGGATCGATCAGGCGGGTAATTCGCACGCACTGCGCTGGCGCAGTACCCATTACAACTTCTGTCAATTAACTGCTATAATGAGGTCACATACTTGTACGGACATATTATGTTTGTTTATGCAATGGTATGTAAGGCTCGAGGCTAAATAATAACACCCGCTCGGGTCGATATTGAGGTGGAAGCGCCGGGGTAGACCTCGAAATTCTAATTTTCAAATTTGTCAAATTGCAAGAAACGAAAGAAAATTTCAATATCGCGGGCTACCTTAGCAAAGTCGATCCGTGAAGTGGATCATACCAAAACCTTCCGTACCTCGGAAAGCAGTATAGCCATGTGTACCGGTCGTCATTTTTAGATCTTCGACTCTTAACAGAAAATTCCGGTCGTCAGAAGCCCGAAAGTCTGAAAACAAGTCTTTCCAACGGTTGTGGAAATAAGATAGGCAGTCACTCCATGTAAAATACTGCTACTCAACTGCATCCGGCTAGACTGGACGCCGACCCCAAGATAGATGGAAAAAGGCTAGGCAGGTGATGATGCTGCAATGGTATTTAAAACACCAGAGTACGATTACGCGAAATTGAGATATTCCAAACTTTCGGAAGCATTCGGAAATGTTTGATTATGGTAAATTATCTAATTTCCATTATAAAGTGTCGTTTTGATGAGATTTTACTGCCCTATTGACATTATTCAATGTGATATGGAAGCGAGAATTTTGTATGCATTGAGGGCAAACCCATACTCGGTCAATGTTTGTCTACGTAATCGGCATGTTAAACTCTATGCGATAGGACTGTAATAGTCTACATTAATGGGGATGGCAAGTGGCAAATATGAAACTAATGTAACCAACTGGTACCAAGCATTGATCGCAGGGAGGTATGGCAGAGCAAAGAGTTTTACGGGCGCTTTTACCAGGCCATGGGCCCGACGTAGACTTTTTATAGCATCCGTGTACTGGCTGCGAAAGCCAGCCCTCCCTTCGACTCGTCATCGTCACGTGAACAGAGGGCTGGCCTTTTACTTGGCCAAAGAATCAGCATTGCCATCCAACGTGGCAATGCGGCCAGCCTTCTGCGCACTTTTCCTGGTGACAGCGATGTGGACGAATTGTTTGACACCCTGTTATTTCGATACTTTTACATATTTTATTTTTATTTTATATCTATTTGTAATTTGTAAATTATTTACATAATTATGTAATATAATAAACACTATATAAAACATGAAAAAAATAGCATTGTTTGATAATCTGGTAATGACCTCATTGGTCAAATTGAGACCTCTACAATTAGCTTTGAAATGTCTAATTGTACAATGGGGTAGCATTGTACAATTAGTCGGTAACCGCCGGAAAAAAAGATAATAATGAATATGAAAACAAAGACCAATGAGCTAGATTTATCCTATTTAATGGACATGGAAACAGTGCAAAGGGTTTTTTTTATGACGTGTCTAGGATTTATCCGGACTCTCCAACCTCTCGAAAAAAGAGAGTGAGCAAAATATTTTCCTGACCATCGAAATTAAGGGTTGTTAGTCAGAGAGGAGCTGAATTTTAATAGCAGCTCATCCTGTATGGCTCTTTTCAATTAAACCAGTATTCCCTGATCTTCAAACTAAGTCTTTCTTATTTTTTTCCGTATTGCCGAGTTTTTATGCCGCCCATGGGCCTATGATTTGGCTTTACATGCCGTCGAGAAATATATCTAAGGCATGTTTGGTTTTCTTACGATGTTTTCTTTCACCGAAGCTATTGATAATTATACAATACGCACATGAATTTGAAAAATCAGAGGTGCCCTGGGTTCGGTATTCGAACTGGTGACCTATACTTAGCAGTCCGACGGTCACACCACTAGGCTACCACTGTTTTTCCAAACTCAGTAAGTAATAATAACACATGTGCAGATAACAAACCGAACTATAGTAAAAAGTCGTATTTTTTAAACGGTTTTATTTTATCAAAGCGTAAACAGTCGGTTTCAAATGTCAATAGTATCGACAACTGATAAAGTAATGATAAAATCTTGCACTTGAAAATAGATTCACACATTCCTGTGGATTTTGTACTGAATCTTTGCTTCAGGTTGATAGCGAATATCAAGTGCAATGCTCTGTAAACTTAACAATTAATTCAGTACAATGTTTCGACTCATCATCATCATCAGTATAATGTTCCCACTGCTGGGACACAGGCCTCCTCTCAATGAGAGGGAGTGGGCTTTAAACCACCACGCGGGCCCAGTGTGGGTTGGTAGATGTCACATGTCTTCGATTTTTTAGTTCTAAGACATGCCGGTTTCCTCACGATGTTTTCCTTCACCGCTTTTGAGGGCAACGGTGATGAAATAAATTACACAAAGTAAAGCGCCTGCTTGGGTTCGACCCCACGGCTTACTGCTCGTAAGTCGGGGCTGCCACCACTGGGCCACCGCTGCTCTCTATGTTGATGATGTTTCGTCTATACTAATATTAAACAGAGGTATTTGTTAGTTTGGGTAGATCAGGGGTAATTTTCGAAACCACTGGTTCGATTCCGAAAATGATTTCCCTGTTGGAAATTTACATAGTTACTGAGTTCCCTAGAATGTTTCTTCGACGCGGACCAAGGTAGGTCCGGGCATGTACTACATGGTCACTTATAAAACGTCGACAAAAAGGTGCACGGGTCGGGTTGGTCGTTTCCTATGGCGAAGAACCGGCAAGAAACTTGATTACTCTTTTAAAATCATTTGGTTTTACAATATTTCTATTTTACAGCGTTAGTACTGAAGTGAAGGACATCATCATCATCTTCTTGCCCTTGTCCCAAGTTACTTGGGGTCGCCGTAAAAACTGTCTGGCGGTCAACAGTCACGCTATCATTTACTGCTTTTATTTTCATCTCATTCCTCACAAAATCCATCCATCGTTTCCTTGTCTTAATCTCTCCAACATTATTACATTAGTCATCACTCTTTTAGTCAAATGCGTTTTTAGCAACTAAATTAAGCATGCAATTTAAATTGTTTATTATTCAATTACCACCCCGGACTATTGCCGGGTTCAAGCTAAACTGAATTTAACGTCGTATATATGCTGGTTAAAAGACCAGTTCTGAAGATCTGACAATAGTTCTAAAGTCATACAAGGAATCGCTAGATCTACCAATGACTTTACGTTGGTTTAAAGAATAAAAACCAAACAAAGTTGTTTAAAGAGAGGGAGACGTAGTCCGCAAACTACCTGTAACATTCAAAAACTCGGCCTTTCAGATGAGGATCTTACCAGCGAATGGCGCCGAAG
The DNA here is from genome assembly GCA_963082945.1 of Cerastis leucographa. Classification (NCBI taxonomy): domain Eukaryota; kingdom Metazoa; phylum Arthropoda; class Insecta; order Lepidoptera; family Noctuidae; genus Cerastis; species Cerastis leucographa. Next base: position 14,436,623 of record OY720368.1, read on the forward strand.
GATTATGAAAGCAGATCCCGCGTAACGAGAAGAGGTGAGGGCAAAGAAGAAGATTGAGAGGAGGTTTAAAAAATCATTTTTAGAGGGAGAGGAACACCAAGGAAACAATCTGTGACGAATGATTTGAAAGAAAAAAGAGTAAATCATAACGTGACGGTTGACAGAGGGGAATGGAAGAATACAACGTGCTGCGCGGACCCCAAGCAACAGAACAGCTACAGATTATTATAATTATTAGCAATATTGACACAACCAACAACAACGTTTACCGTTACGGTTGTAAATGTTGACCTAGGAAAACGAGTTACTAGGAGGAAGTCAAGCCAGTTGTCGCGCTACTGGTTTTATTGACAATTTTATACATAGACGACTAATCAAGCTATGAAAAACCAATATACACTGGTCTCGCATTGTACGGGAATCTCATAAAAAGCGAGATCAGGTTATACTGGATATGTAAAGCTTGATATGTCGTGTTAGCTAAAACTGGTAATGAATTACACTAATACAGCCAGTACGTGGTATCATTACTTGTTAAGTACTTATAGATCCTAGTACAACTTCCTGTTACCAAGCAGAGGACAAAAAAGCTTGGAAGTACGGGTCAGTCACCTTTTAATGGCATTACAAGTGCGTCTGCCAAAGAACCGAAAAATTACAAGCATACGACGAAAGAAAGTGTAACACTATGCCCGACGACCTGGTCTGGCCTACCATGAAATCTTAAAGCAGTATTGTTTTATTCTTATTGGGAAAGAGACGGAGCTATAAAGGTCGTGTTACTCCATGTCTTTCTTACTCTGGAATAATAATAAAATAATACTGCTTAAAGACGTCATAATAACCCCTCTGATATCGCCTCTCACGCATTAACTAACGTGGCTACCTATTGGGCCAATTCTGTGTAATAAAGAAGTAACATCGTTAAGACAAGAAGAAGTAGGAAAACTAAAGAAATCTACAAATCTACAGATATAGATACAGATTTTGTAAAATTCGATAAAAAATAATAATAAAGATAAATTGACAGAAAAACAACAATTCACTATGATTCTCGTGTAAGCTATTACGCACATTTTCGAAAGATAAACGACATCAACAAACAAGATATATTTTTATAGTGACGAAAACATACTTGTTTTGCACATCATTCGTATTAGAACGTCATTGAGGTCAAAACGCGATGCTCTAATGTTGTTGGTGTCAAGCCGGTCAGACATGTTTCGATTATGTTATGTTACTTTAGTCATCAGTGATTTTATTGTCAACAGTACCATGTTGGGTTTGAAACGAATAGTGTTGCTTTCTGAGTTGAGCTACACGATAAATGAGTGTACTATCTGTAGTGACTCACTCAAATCAGTGTGGCTCTTTCCTCAAAAGACTGATTAAATCTGTGGTCCATAAAAGCCTTGATTTTTTTAGACTTTTTAGAGTCTGAACTCTTTGTTTGTGTTTCTTCTCAGAGTAGTTAGATAGGAAATACTACTGGATATTTAACCTTGCTCAACTTTTGCAGCAATCCACCTAACAGCCTGAGAGTGCAGGCATTTAAAAAATTAAAAACAAAATTCAACTCACCAATTTTAGCGCTGCTGAACACGATCAACGCATGCGTATCGTCCACCCACTTAATTTCAAAACCCGTGTCTTTATATTCACTGAACAAAGAGAACAAATCGTTCGTTTTGAACTCACTGGGAAAGTCATACACTTCGACCACATGACCGAACGTTTCGTCGTAAGGACCGTTGAAGAGCTGCTGACCCCGCGTCTGGTATTGGTCGTAGCAGTTCTTAGGCTTGCTTATGTGGACTTTACCGACGGTTGTAGTCAGTTCCTCAAGGAGAGAAGGATCAAGGCATTCCCCACTGTCGTCGAAAACGGCGTCCCAATCATTCTCCTCACGTTTTAAAGAAACTTTAGCTTCTAACTTAGGTTTAGTGTTCTTCAACTCAGGTTCTTGCTCCTCTAAGACCGGTTCAGGCTCATCGTGCTTCTCCGACTCACTCTCAACAGCATCTGATATAACTAGCACGTCAGAATGGAAGCTCTGTTTTATAATTCTTTTGCTACTTCTATTAATTTCTTGGGAAGCTCGCTTCAACTCGTTCTTCTCAACATCTTCGCCTTTAGCGTAGAGGTAATCATTATCGATAATATTATTGCTTTGATTCGATTCGTTCACGGCCATATTTTCGTCGGAATCATTGGATCTACAGTCGCTATTATCGGTCGCGTTCTCGCGACTGTTCTCTGTGTATTCACTATAGTAGTTTGGACTGTAGAACCCTAACTGTCCGTTAGCGAAATAATCTCCTATATAAAAATTCTCGCCTACTTCTATTTCGTCGTTAATTAAACTATTATCACTAAAAGATATTGCACTATCACTATTTGGCACTTGGAAGCCTGAAGGCACGGATTCCTTTGTATCGCTCGATGTGGGCTCGTCTATGCTTGGGGCCGTGTGAGATCTTTGATTCCTGAGATGCGGCGGTGTGTAAACATTGCAGTAGGTCTTGTCTATGGATTTCCTGGGGGTGGAGTGTTGTGATTTGTCTTTGGGCGCGGGTGACTTGGGACACTTGGCTCGTTCCGCACTGTGACTAGTTCTGCGGTGGTTGTTGGTTGGGGGCAAAGAGTTGCCTTCCTCAGGTTGGGTACTGTCCGCGGTCCGCAGTGCGCGCGGTACGTACACAGCACGATCTGGGCGCCGAGGTTTTGCTGAACCAGATCTGGGGACAATATATTGAATGATACAATCTGATATACTTACCACAATGAGGGGAAAACCCAAACATTCAGATCCACAAGAGAAACCCCAGCTGTTATATTCGCACAAAACTACATAATAATTGGCCAACATCAAAATTCTGCATTCGCATCCTCTCAACATCGAACCACATAAAAACAAAAGAGGTCTCATACTCCAAGAGCCATCATCATCATCAGAAATCACAGGCACACTTGTCACGTTCATTGCACGGCAACTATTACCGCAGTCACGTAACTCCAAGTAGGGCAAGGCCAGCGAACGCAGCCAAACGCCTTGCCCCTCTCTTCGTGGCACACTTTCGTCCGTTTTCGGCCACTCGCCGCCGGTTTGTGTAATTGAATGTTGATGTTGTTGACATCACTAGTTCTTTGTCTGGACCTAGTTTGGTAATCGTATTTTGTAATATCGTTAGCGGTATCATTTTGCGCTGTGTGTTTATTAGATTTGGTTTTATTGAAGTTATGATTATGTGGATTGAAGACAGTGTCAGCTTCAAACATCTTCCTACTTCCTATTAAGCCAAGTCTTCTTTTCGGCATATCCCAAAAAAAACTTACTTTTTGGGTGTTTAGAACAGGAGTCTGTATAAATCGTAATCGTGTTGTTTCTGCCTATCCGTATGGGAAAAAGATTGAGTGAGTTTATGTTTGTGAGTGAACAGCTGTTTTGTAATAATCGAACTGGGTTATTACCAGATGGTAACAGAGCTTATTAATCATAATGTTTACAAAAATGCGAGACGAGTGGAAATTGTTCAAGGACGAATTGCAAAAACTACAGACAGAGATGATTCAGGTGGTTATGTATAGACTACAGACATCGCTTGTGCACACACTACGAAGGCTAATAATGATCCGGAGAACATTCGCTATTAACATCTTACTTTATCAGTTTTAATACGATACACTTTTTAAAATACTGATAAAATTACCTGACCCATACCCTTGGAAATAAACAATATAATGTTGAATGCACTCTTGATGCTCGTGGATGCGTAGAAAAAAGCCAATTAACAACTGACTACATTGGCTCTTGGATTCGAGATCGAAGATACTAGAAGCCCATGGAAGTCATTGAGAAGACTTGCCCAGCAGTATGAAAATCCAAGCTAATAGAAATCAATCAGCTGAAGTGATCCATCAAAGAACTTTTTTTTTGCCGTGATCCAGCTGTCTTTTGTAGCTGTGTTATTGTAATATCCTCAAAAAAGAACCATGTGTTTGCTATCACGCAGTTGTTTAATCTATGCAAGCGCCAGCACTAAACCCCTTAACACATCTCCTTCAGACATAAGTTGGTTACAACCTGTACTAACATAAGTCTCCAATTTAGAAAGGGCTTATCTCCGCCACTAAGATATTGCGCAAGTCTGCCATTCTAGCTTAAAGTTGGCTAACAGTGCTTTCGTAATGGCTAAGTTTGAGAAATGCTGCCTGGAAGCTAAAGGCGTTGCGTTACTATTTACGATACGGGTTTAAGTTATCTTACGAGGATACGGAAGACTATTGTGTAACTTGGGAGAATTGCAATGGAAGGGTTACATAGGGCGCTTGGACGAGCGAACTCAATCTTTGGAATATTAATCCAGCATTACTTTGCGGTGAAGAAAGGTGGTTGCTGGCTAGAAAGCTGCTGAGATGATGAGTAAAAGAGAAGTATGGAAGAAGAAGACTTGCTGCCAACCGATCGTAGATACATTGGGATAAGCGCAAGACAATGATGATGAAGAAAGATGGTTGCTAAATTGGACTAGACGCGGAAGGCAGAGAAACAAGAAGAAGACGCAGAGAATGCAAAAAACAGTGTTGTGAGACAACTTGAAAATGGCAGTGGACTTGACTGATTTTGGAGATTCTTTTAAGGAGCAGAGCAAAAAAATTATTAAAGGATATGACGGAAAAAACAGAACAAAGATATCGAAGACAAGTTCAAACCAAGAATTAAATGGCAAAACAAAATCTTATTGTGAAGTGATTGATAAAAAGCATAACAATCGAAACAGACAATAGTAATACTGTAATTAATAACACAATCGTTAACAGCATTGATTGCCTACTAAATAATGTATGAACAGCTAATCGATCACTCATTTCTTCGCATCAAAAACCATTTGATGCCTCTCATTTCAATACAATGACTAGCGAAGGGGCAAATGTCAATATCGATAAATGTTAGCCACAAAAAGCGGTCAAGTACATCACTATTGTGTAAGTTACTTGCTAACATTTGGTTTGATTTATTACTTGTGCGTTTTATTAGATTAACATGCCGATAAAAAGGTTGTGTTAAATAATTTGAGTGCGAAGAGGTTATGTTATGAAATTATAGTCTGTGGTGGTTGGGTAATTTGTATGTTTTGCTGAGGTTTACCTATTGCATAGAGGAAAAACCCTAAATAGGGCTGTCGTATGTCGAGAACAATACCAACGGTAATTACTAAGTCATGACAATTAGATATATGTGTTTACATTTCTAAATCATAACTATAAATGCACACCTTATTACATTACACAATATTGAATAAGAAACAGATATGCATCTTTTGAATAAGAAACAGATATGCATCTTTTGAATAAGAAACAGATATGAATCTTTCTCTCATATCACACCATTATGCACGTATTCCTGAACTATTTCATCCTTTGTGGATATTATTTATTTCTCAATGGTGTTTAAAATCTGACAATGAATCATGCATGACAAGGTCAATTCTTATCTTGCTTGAAATATAAAATGACTGATTTTATAGCAGAATGTTTTAAAACTCGCCTTACATTGTTGGAATTATAACCTTTTTTTTTGTCAACTAATTTGGGATTGATAAAAACCTGGGTTTCCGTTTCATTCTAGTCAATTTACCCAAGCGAACCTCTTTGCAATGAGTGTGCATAATTATATACGTTTTTGCGTCATTGTTCTCCGAAATCTGTATAAATATCATTGGCCTGTATAAAGTAAATATGTTTTACATTATAAACGGGTCGTATTATGTCGCAGCTGTGCATATGTTTTCCTCAATCGTTGCCAGTAAATTACTTCAAGGAATTTCCATTATTTGCTGCACTTTCAATTTCTTTATCAGTGTCAAAGTTGTAGGTACTTTTGAGTGATTGTGAGCCTTTGATTGCAAGATTCAAGGTTTTATTTTAAGGCCATATAGTTGAGAATACTATGACAATGCTGAACATATTGATATAACTGATGACCTCATTTAAATTAGGGTGGGTCATATTGGTTACACAGTTGGGTCATATTAGTCACATTAATGTCAAATGAATACAAACCCTCAAGGTAATGATAAAAAGTCCAAATTCACTTACACTTCACATTCACCACATCCAAAGGTCGACATACGACCTCAAAGTCCACTAATTAACACACACTAAAGAGTCCACGTTATAAAAACACAGTGATAAGACAGAGATTGATAAAGGGCTTAGCGCACGTCTGTTCGTGACGGGTAACAAACAACAAATGAGGTAGGAAGTATTGTTGATACCGACCTGATCTTTTCCTGAGGCTGCGCGCGCCTCGGCGCTTGCGCCGCCGGCTTGCAACCTCCCACCGCCGCTGCGAAAGAGTGTTACATAAAGTTACCATGATTTCGTGATGTCAAAGGATTGATAAATAAAAACATTTTATTTGTTTATTGATTATGTTACATTGTGTACAATCGTAATAATTTATTCAATGCCAGAGACAGTGATGTATTGGTGTTCATAATAAAAGGAAGTTGATAAAAAAATACCAAATCAATTGTCATTCATCCAAACAAGGATGAGAATTAAAACTTTTTGAACGTCATAAATGCATAGGATAGTTCCCTGGAACTCCCCCACCACTTCCTAATGTTTTAGCTATGGGAAAAAGTGGCATTGAACTCCCCAGCAACATAAATCTGTTAAGTTAGACGAACTAGTTCAGAGTTCTGCTTATTTTCATTCAGTTTCTTAGTAATTCCGTGTTAAATGAGAGTGTTTTTTTAGGTAAACACTCTAAATAGTTCATTCAACATTGAGAAATACTATCGCAATATCCATTCACTAAGTAATTACATTTTTTTCTGACGTGTTAGGTATTTTATTCTTAATTGCATAACAGTACCACTATTTTAATGTCTCACAATTATTTTGTTTACACAGACTTTTAGTGCAAAAGTTAATGATCATGCGAAAAAAAATGTGTAGCACTACGTTTATCTAGACCCGTTTTTATGCAGAGTGTCATCATCTGCCTAGCTAGCCTTTTCCCAAACTATGTTGGGGTCGGCACCCAGTCTAAAAGGATGTAGCTGAATACCAGTATCTTACATGGAGCGACTGCCTATCTGACCTCCACAACCCAATTAGTATTAGGTATTACCCCTTGGTAAGATTGGTCATAATTGTAGACTAAAAACGTTTGTTTAAAACAAAGACATCATTTCTACGGGAATATCTATCCAGGATTCCACGATTCGAATGTGGAACAGATTTTCAACGACAAGTTCGTCGTTTATGCCAGCTGACCTCATAGAAACATTTCGTCAAATCAGAATAAGGTTACAAAAGCTAATGAGGGCCTGTGACCAATTCCGTATTGCAACAACGATGATATGGCAAGAAAGGAGGTGGCTGCTGAGATGACGAGTAATCGAGAAATATGTAAGAAGAAGAAATGCTGCGCCGACCCTAAATAAATTGGGATAAGGGCAGGAGCATGATGAATAATGATGAACAACCACTGCTGCTTGTTTATTAAAAATCTATTTTTAACCCCCGACCAAAAAAGAGGGGTGTTATAAGATTGACGTGTGTATCTGTGTGTCTGTCTGTGGCATCGTAGCTCCTAAACGGATGAACTGATTTTCATGAAATTGGTTTCGTTTGAAAGGTGTTTTAATCGAGAGTGTTATAAGCTATGTTTCGAGAAAATCTGCTCAGCCGTTTGAAGGTCGTCACCTCTTTTCTAGTTGAAGGGAAATTAACAACTTCCACATGTCTGGTCGATTCAAAATTTGAAATCTTGTCACTTGTAACCATCATGGGCGGATGCCCATGATGGTTACAAGTGGTGGATGGGGGAGGGGGCGTGCAGCCAACACCCCCTGGGGATCCAGGGGGTGTTGGCTGCACGCCCCCTCCCCCAAAAACTCAGGATTTTTTTTTCGTTAATTGTCGAAAAGACGAGCAACACCAAAAGTGGAAGCAATGGGGGAGGCCTACGCCCACGATTGGGACAGTCAAGCCTTAGCCTTTATAAAATACTTATAAGTTTAAAAAGCGTGAAATAAAAATAAAATTGAAAATTTTACAAAACCCCCGACTCAAAAAACCTCTAAAATACCAAAAATAAAATAATCCAAGCGTCTTAGCGTCGGGGGACCGGCTAAGTAGACCGCTTAGTACAAGCACAAAACAAAGCGGATCCCCGACGCTAAGACGCTTGGATAATTTTATTTTTAACCCCGACCAAAAAAGAGGGGTGTTATTGTTTTTTAGAGGTTTTTAGTGTCGGGGGTTTTTTTAATTTAATTTTTCAAATAGAATTTACTTAATCAATCACAATGACATGATATTTGATAGCTTACATGCATTCAGACATGGGGAGCCTGTCAAACTACATTCAAACTGAGAAATAAATAATACACGAACTCCCTCCACAAAACTTCAACGTGTCTCAGACAAACCGTACTCGTGGACCTCTTACTATTACATCAATGAAGTGAACGTGGTTCCCATGCTGGCAACAAGCTCTACATTCACGTTTTTGTGCTTAGGCTATTGCATTGGGTTTACGACACACAGTTATTTCAGGGAAGATTATCTCGTTATGTATCGGGCGTACATCATGCAATATAAGAATGCTTCCGATTGCCACATTTCGGTATTTTAATATATTTTGGGCTAACTGTATTCAGCATCCTCCTGCGTTTGTCCCATGTTATTAGGGGGTCGGCTCAACACTTATTTTTAGGGTTCCGTACCCGCTTCGCTGTCTGTTCGTCCGTCCGTCTGTCACCAGGCTGTATCTCACGAACCGTGATAGGTAGCCAGTTGAAATTTCTTGAAATTTCTACAGATTATGTATTTTTGTTGATGCTATAACAACAAATACTAAAAACAGAATAAAATAAATATTTCAGGGAGCTCCCATGTAAAAAAGTGTTTAAACAATTTTTTTGCTCGTTTTTATAAATAATGGTACGGTACCCTCGTGCACGAGTCTAACTCGCACTTGGCCGATTTTTCTTCCATTGTCCGCTGTCGATCGTCATTATATTTACTCACGTCTATCATTTAATCCTTTCTTCCTTCATATCATATCATTTCATCTAATTCGGTCCCAGTTTGGGTCCTAAGAAACAAAGATATTCTGGATGGCTCCGTATCGAAACGTCCTAATTAGCAAATGGTCATAGTAGCAAAACGAAACTTTGGCAAAATGTCCTATTAGCACATCGTCCTAGAGCAAATGGTTCTAAATAAAAACAAAGGAATAGGAATTTTAGTCCATCAATTAATGTGTATTTTTTACAGGATCTGCTCAAGAATTCGAAATATTGCCAGTTTGCAAATGGTGGTGCCGCTTCCTGAGTCCCGAGTACCTGTTTCTGTTATATTTTCCTTGTTATCAATACCTAAATCATTAATCATAGCTGTGCGGTGTCGTTTATAACCAAATCATTGGAGTGAAGCAGAAAATTGGGTGGACAAAATTCATTACGATTTACCATCAACAACACAAGAAATAAAATGAAAATAGAAGAAGCATTCTTTCAAAATGAAAATAGAAGATTGCGCCGACGGTTTTTCCTTCATAGGTGTCGTTTTCATGTTTTTCCTTGACGGTGATAACGAAAATAGTAATAGTAAATTTATTTTATAAAAAGGGATATTGTATAGCACCTACATGAGGTAACACAAAGTTATGAAAATGAGGTCACCTAAACTCTAAACGACCTTTTATAGATTGGTAAACCCGAATGACTAGCGCTTTTACATAACACCATCTTCAATTAGGCTTCCCACTCATGAAATCCTTATACTGCAACTTTGAAAGTGGCGTTAACTTCATACGTATATTGAGCCATTGCTGTTGCAATCCCTACCGCATGATTGCAGCACATTCGTGTGTAATCAGTCTTATGGCCTATCTCTGATACGATTAGGTAGCTTGATTTAATTAAGAGTTTGGTTTGGAAATAAAATGGACTTGATGTTGGTGAATTAGGAAGTGAATCTTATTTGGGAAAATTTACTGTGTGTCGGACAAGAACACTGCTCTCAAAACTGTGATGGAAAACATCGTGAGGAAACTGGCATGCCGATGAATAAAAAAACGAACACATGTGATGTCTACCAGCCAGAACTAGGCAGTGGGTTAAGCCCATTATTTTCAGAGAGAGGCCTGTGTCCCAACAGTGGGAACGTTACAGGCCGATTATGCTACTGTAGGTCAAAACACTCTAATCAGTCTCTTTGTTTATTTGTGACGACCACTGGTTATCTAGTACCAAGAAGGGAAGAAAGGCATTACCGATTCGTGACCAAACATTACGGCTTACGTGATATTTACGATTATAACCTAGTTCGGCTACTACGCAGAGTCTAAATTAGCGTTAGGAAATGTTTAACAACACGAAAAAAAATATTTACGACCTTTGAAGCTCTACTAACTCAGCAACGCAATAAAACTATGTAACGAATCAGACGAAAGGCTTCCTACATCTAGACTTGATAAGTGGTACAAACTACAACGTAAGCGGAGATCAGAAGGCTATTTGAACTGGCTCTAGCTCTATAGCTATTGTACATGTTTTCTCAAATAAATAAATAAATATGCGAGGCTGCGTAGCCAGGGGTGTGTGTGAAACTAGCAAATCGTGTTCAGTTACAAATCCTCGCAAATCTCTGGAGAAAACGCAGCTTTATGTTCGGTTCGGAACTGTAGTATTTAATTCAAAGTTGGACATTGCTAGCCACTTGAGAGCAAATTAAAGAGCAGCACACCAAAGGTCGCGACAACCGTCCTAGAAAGCTATCGAATGCAGTCGCTGTGGCCGAAATAGGCAAGGGATGGGACAGGTAGGGATGGCGGGGTCTTGTGAACGAGCGAAGTGAGGAAACTGCGGAAACTTGAAAATGGTGTTCAAATTCGTATAATTTCGTTGTTTTATATTAACTGTAAGTTTCCCCGAACAGCATAAAATAAAATAAACTAAGACCCCGTCATCCACTTCGTGTTAGGTTACTTTAAACCTTGCAGACAGGAATAGGAGCTCCGCGCAGCGGGGCTACGTCGACTATAAGCCTATCACAAAATACGAATGATTAGCACGACCTTAGAAGTTAAGGTAAATTTAACACTAAAAAGAGTATATTCTGCCCAATAAAAGACGCTAAGATTGTCTTGTTTCTTATATTTTATGGCTTTAGATAATTATTTGAAGATTAAAGAACATTTTATGATCCATAAATTATAGGACGAGTTATGAATTAGACATACATAACTAGGTTTGTTATAATATTAATAGTCGATATAATTACTTTTTGCATGTCATTATATAGTTATTTTAGAAGCAAACTGCTTGAATACATATCACAAATATAGATGCTATAAAATAAAACCATGCTGAGATGCATTAACAGTAGCTGACATCGATGATATATGGTGGCAGAGATATTATTTTTTAGATTCACATTGATGGTGGCCGAGTTAGTAATTTAGAGGACAAGTTACTTATTTTGACAAAAATGCCATTAAATAAAAGTCGGTTTAATTACTACCCCTAATTATTCATCCAGGTTTTCATCATTGTATCTGACCTTCTACTCGTAACCACTTAAGACCCGAACGTAGAAAGTGCCCAAGAATTCACAAGTTTTTGCCGCAAACAGGAAGGCTTATAGTTTATGGACTAGGCGGGCCTTGCCCTAAACGATATGCATATTGCAAATTCTGCGCCTACGAACACGAATGCGGTTGAAACATTCGAACACGTTAACCATGCTACGTTTCCTGCGGTATCTACTAACATAGAAAAAAAAAACATAGTCTAGCGTCGAGCCCAACCTTTAATTTCGCTGGTTATCCGACCATATCGGTCCACTGTAATGGTACTGATTGTATTTAATTGCAAGATACTGACTACTTCAGCTGCCTATAGAAACAATAGAGGGCAGAATATCCATTCATCTATAATGTTATACACGGTGTAAATCACCTCATCACGAAGTCAACCAAGCATTCTGTACATGAAACTAAGTAACTTTACGCAAAAATTATTGCTGGGAAACGACTTTTTTTTCGGGGGTGTAAAATCATGTTTTGTGGTAGAACTCAATGTAACGCACTCAAAACATTGTGATGATAGACGGATTGAATAGTACGGGGGTCGTGGAGGTGTTTGAAGTAAAAATCTTACATTAAAAACTTGTATTTAAAAAAATACTTGTCAAAAAGTTGGAACTTTGACCCCTAATATCTCCGTAACTAGAATGTTCCCAGGTATGGTGTAGAACAAAAAAATGGTCGCAATGACGGGGAGAACCAGTGCCTTTCGGCTTCGTTAAGAGGTCTTTTACACCCTTTATATTTTTTCCGAAAAATATACCCATCATCTGCCTAGCGTTTTCCCAAACTATCTTGGGGTCGGCTTCCAGTCTAATTAGATAAAACTGAGTACAGTATTTTACATGAAGAGACTGTATATCTGATCTCACAACCCAGTAACTGGGTAATACGATACCCCTTGGTAAGACTTGATGTCAGACTTTAGGCTTCTGACTACTCGTAACGAATGTCAAAGATCTACAAACGACAGCCGGGACCAACGTCTTAACGTGCTTTACGAGGCACGGAGGAAACTCGGTATTTAATTATGGTCCAACCTCGGCAAGCACGGCTTAGCCTTAAAGATCGACCGGTGCGGCTGTTATTATTTAGCCACAAGCTCCTCTCCGAAAAATATACCACAGAGGATAAATAAACCGATAAACCATAACGGAACTTAAATCAACAGAAAACAAAACCGTATAATAAAGATGCATGACCAACCAAAACCAGCATTAATCAATCGCAAAATGCTTTTCTAATTGCATTTTAATTTAAAACATCCCTTTAGATACCTATTAAAATTACGGTTTCTAAGAAACCAATAAATACCACGAGACCGATTGCTAGTTAGCATAATTTAGGACTAAATTAACTTCAAATTATCTTATAAAGTTAGACGGCCTACCTAAATTGGATTAAACTGTGCCACGTGAATATTTAAGTTAGCTCAGGTGGTCAAAATTAACATGAAAGTTTTATAGAATTTTGCGTGTTCGTAATACTGGGTTTTTGGCTTCGAATTTTTTTATTATTTGTTTATTTCTTTTTGTGTTGGATACAAATTATTAAATAAAACTATCAGAGGACCCAAAGGACTTTAAATGCGAACGCAACTTTACCAGAAGAAATAAAAGCCAGTTATCAACAACTTCTGTTTTGCTGAGACAAGCAACAAAAACCCCACGAGTGCACTTTTATCGCATTTATTTAGATGTATGAAACGGGCAATAGGCACCTAGATTTATAGTATAGCTAAGTTTTTTGTTCGGCGATCTATGTGAATATGTGACAGTCCGATGCTCAACGCATTTCCTATGTCATATATTAAAAGAAAACGATTGCTGCCGGCAAGCTAGTTAATGTGTAAGAAGTTTAAGCTTTTCCTACTATGTAACACTCGGTTTAAGGTTTTTCTTGACATTTCGCGCAGTTGTAATAAAAGATGTATTACTTACAGTAGGTGTATGCCATTTACTCGCTATGTTAGGGTTTAAACCTCCATTTAACATTATATAGGGTATCTACGGGATACGAAATTATAGGAGCCCAGGTCAGAAACTATGGCAGTCGATGTCACTTAAATACTTAGCAGTTAACCGTCAAATCCATCTTTCCAACGCTGGACTTGCGAGTCCAGCGTTGGAAAGATGTGAATGGATGCGAAAAGCAGAGGACAGGAAGTTACGGCGAAGCTTTGGAGAAAGTTATCTGCAGCGGTGGACAGGCTGAGCAGATTCCACATACAAATAAAACCTTACAAGATTTTCCACTTAAAGACTGCCCAAGATCTTGCAGGTAGGCTTAATCCAATCCTAACCCGGCTTTTAAAAGTCTTATAATCAGGAGTAAGTTAGACAAGGTCAATGACCCTTAATTTCTCAAATACCGACATTTCTACAGTCCAACAATACAAAATGATTCATAAAACACACACAAGAGAGGTCAATATCGCACTCTGTAAACACTGCAATGTTTCTTGCTTTAGCGTCACTACACAGAGCAGACCCGTATTTATTTAAAGAAGTCATGGCTTATTTGTTTAACCTAAGCTAAGTCCGCTTGCTAGACAATGCGCTCGTTTTAGAATAGAGATTCAAGATGAAGTTCAGACAAGTGATTACATAGCATAACGCTTGTAATCCCCGGAGTGTTTGGCAGAAGTGTACCCAAGAAGTACACCCACATTTCGCTAGTTATCTTTAAGTCTCATGTAATAGGGGGCGATCCTGTTTCCATCAACCGGGCACAAATATAGACTCCGTGACTGCTACTGCGAAAATCCTGAAGGAAAAACCCAATAACACAATGCCCAACTTGGGAATCGAACCCTCATGCTCAGCAGTCACATTTTGCGACTACTAGAACAAAGAGACAGTCAACAAGACAAATGATACCTGGCTTTGAAATCTAATAAGCAAGCTGGTTCATGAAATCGAATTCTGTTTACGCTTGATAATTAATAATTGATCTCTTTTCCTAAACGGGATAAACTAGAGCAGAATTTAGCAAAAAGAAAAGAATACAAAACGTCCTCCTTTTTTTGAAGTCAGTTAATAAAAACGGCCAAGTGCGAGTCGGACTCGCGCACGAAGGGTTCCGTACCATTTTTTTCCTTTTTTTGCTCGTTTAAATATTTATTTTATTCTGTTTTTAGTGTTTGTTGTTACAGCATCAACAGAAATACATAATCCGTAGAAATTGCAACTGGCTAGCTATCACGATTCATGAGAGACAGCCTGGTGACAGACGGACGGGCGGACGGACGGACGGACAGCGAAGGCTCAGTAATAGGGTCCCGTTTGACCCTTTGGGTACGGAACCCTAAAAAGCGAGATTCAACGACGTCTTTAAAAAATCTAGGATATGTAGGACAACAAAGTGGATATATGACAGCTTGAGCGGAAAATGCAACAGCGCACCTCCGTAATGGCGCGGAGATTTGTTTCTCGCAACGCAACCGTGCCTCCTGAGTTTGATCCCCACTCTTAACACTATTGATGCGAACCCACTTCTGACACAATCATTTACCTTCTAAGGGAGGGTGATCAGAAACTCTGGCAATACACCACACACATTATTGCAGTTCTACATACAGAAGACCAGCACTTTTCTGTACAGCTGCTGCCAGAAGATCAAGTCTTCCTTAAACCCAGCTTAAAAGACCTATCTCCCAAAACCCAGCTCAATTAACATCCTGCCTATTAAACAGGCACTCCACAATACCACCGTCTACATCTCAACTGCATAGCACTTAAAAGCTCCACAGCAAGGCGTGCTACTTTCACTTTCCGTGTTCCACATTCGCGGCCCGGTCATTCCGCTAAGCCGGCGTTGCATGATTGCATCAGCTCTTATGTCATTGGAATTTCGTATGCTGGAGCATTTTGTTTACTACGGCATTGTGAAGGACGTATGGGTTCGAAAGAGTGAGAAAGGGCTCGTCGTTTAGGGATGATGAAGAATGGTCTTGGTTATTATCATCATCTTTTTATCTAATCTATCAATGCGTGGCCGTAGCCTGTATATTCCTCCTTTGTGACCTAATTCCGGCTTTTTATCTCAAATTTTTCACTCCAAAAGTTTGTAAATTTCGGTCTTTGAAATGGTATTTTCAAAAAATGGAATATGCGGTATATCTGAATTTAAAAGGCGTATTTATATGATAATGTGATAGTTTATTAGATAATTATGTTCATTTACTGCCAATACAATCATATTGGGTCTTGGGAAATAAGTGATATTTAGATATATCAATTCATGCTGTATGCAAAATATCTGCAATAAACATTTTTGCCGCGAACCACATGATTGCAATTGCCATCGGTATCTTCTTGTATCTCTACTCTGAAGGTACTGAATTACTTACCCAAATAGGTCAACTTTAATAACAGGTAAAATCATCATTTAATTTGAAAGTTATTGAGATTTGTTTTATTTATTTAATTATCATTTAGTTCAGGCAACTACGGCCCATAAAACATATAAGTATAAACTAATACATAATTTATACAACAAAACTTAAAAACTGTTGTACACGAAGTGACGGCGTCGTGTTACGCTGCAAGGTGTCACGTAGCTGGCCGCGGGAACGCCAAAACAGCACACCTTTCGGCCACAACTCTTCCTTAGGGAAGGTCACCAAATGTTGAGTCGAAACACGCACCACAAACGATTTGAAATTGGTGTTATTGGGCGCCTCCAGCTTCTCCACCCTGCAGGTCTAGTTGGTCTTCACCCGTATGTACTTTACGACGTCCTCAGTCTTCGTAGAGTGGTGCAAACGGGACACTTACAGCTGCGTCGTCAGTATTGCAGGACGAAGCAGCATATAAGATCCTGCCAGCGCCGTTCCACACTGGTTGCGATACGTAGGCTTCCTCTTCTTTCTCTCTACCTTGATGAAGCCGTCCCCATCGCATGTGTTTTTTGGTGGAACCTGCTGTTCATGGTCCATCACAGCGCCTTTAGTCGCGCTCGCCGCTGAGCGACTCTGCTTTCCCTCTTTTGGATTTTCCGCTTGTCATTTTGTCTAGAACTGCCCAGAAGCGAAGGTTCTACAGATTACACAATTCAGACTCTTTAATAAATAGGAATGTAATGTAACGATAATTAAGTAAGAGATACGTTGTGAGCAGTAGACTGTGACAATCAGATAGACAGATGTGATTATGTTATTCCAAATATGGCTTCGCCTACGTATATTGGTAGGTAGTCGAATATTGACGTGTGGGTTGATCCTACACATCAATTCTACTTAATAAAAATTTGATCACATACAACGCACAGCCAGAACGGTCGGGAAGGACAAACCTTTTGATCATGACTTCCTTTTACAACGAAAGAGTGATTTTTAATCACAGTACTAAGGTTAGTAAAGGATGAAATGTTTTATGGAAGTTCGCCATTCTTACTGATAGGAAATCTTGTTGAGCTCGCGGCGTGTTCATGAATGAGTTGACCAATCTGTCTGTAGAATCAATTAATGAAATTGACCCATTCAACGATATTTTACCACCTTGGTAAGGGAGACTCAGTTTCAAAGTCTTGCTTGCTCCTAAGAGTCGACTCCGAGAGAGAGAGAGAGAGAGAGAGAGAGAGAGAGAGAGAGATTACATAAAATATCATGACGCCTGTATTCCCCGAAAGGTTAGGCAGAGGTGTACCTAATAGTACACCCACATTTCGCCAGTTATGTTTAAGTCCCATGTAATAGGTGGCGCGCCTATTGCCATCAACCGGGCACAAAAACAGGCTCCGTGGCTGTACTGCGAAATTTCTGATGGAAAACCCAATAACAATTTGGCCGACCCGTGAATCTAAACCAGGATCTTATACATATACGGACGGATAATAGGGGTGAAGACTGGGACTAAAGAAAAAGGACATTCTATTTTGTCCGTCAGACAAGTAACACGAAAATATTAGACACGTATTTTTTGTTTTATCAAAATTTCAAAAAATTACTTAGTTAAAACTCATTAAAGTTGGAGAGTGGGAGCTCACTACGTCACAAGTAGGTATAAAAATTACCTACATGTGACGTCATGCGCCATTTCAACTCAATACAGGCTGACTTTGAATAAATGCGACAAAAAGAAATAGTCCGGGGAATTTACGCCGAAAATTAGGCCAACTCTGCATTAATTAAAAACAGCGATTTTTTTCATTGAATGTGTAGGGTATGGACAGGAGAGTATGTTATGCTGTATCCCGCGAAAAGTTCAACTCCGCGTATGTGTTTTTTTTAAGAAAACGTCTAATATGTTGTAACTTGGTGGAAAAAAATAAAAACAGGTATGTTTATTTGGAGTATTGTAGAACAGATTGAGTGCTACGAGTAGGTCAGCAAATTAAACATTTTTCGTCCACGGAACAATCAGTTTTTTTAAAAAATCATATAATTTGACTTCGTACTTAAGGCAAAAATATTAACAGGACAAAAATAGTGCTAAAGTGATTGTTATCAACATATCTAACTATTATTATGAAAATTAAACAAATTCTGCTCCGGACTTCACAGAAAATCAAGAAAATCCAAAAATCTTGAATACTACTTACGGCAAAAATGTAACAGGACTGAAATTCATTTAATAATGGGATATATATCAATCCAAACCTTAATCTCCCAAAATTAAACAGATTAGAGCGTTATTTAATAAAGTAAAAGTAAAAAATAAATTACGATGAACGTGACGTCAGCGCTAAGCAGCGAGCAGCGTACAGCGTGTGCTAGTGTGCGTATCCAAGATAAGCGCGTTCATTGTATGCGTATGACTGTGTTCTTTTTTAAGAGTCGGTGTGTTTTTATTGATAAATGATAAATGATGTTTATTTTGCAAGTAGGTTTTATTGTGTTACTCTGTAATTGTAAAAGCATAGGAATAAAAACGGCAAGCCATCAGTCGGTCACTGGCGACATAGGTACCTACTGTTTACAAACATGATCGTCATTAACGTTAAATCTTCATTTAGAAAACCGGCCAAGTGCGAGTCATACTCGCACACACCGAGTTCCGTAGCACCAAACAATATAATAAAAATATTTTTAACGCTAATTAATTTGTAAACATACACTCAACAGTAAAACTAAATTTGTTAAAGTGAAAGTTTTATTACATCGTCTCAAACTTTTTCGTCTGTGTGTTGCATGTCGCGTGACGGTCGGTTTTATGTACTCCGCGTTTTATACCCTTAATGCAATATTATTCCAATTTTTTTTAAGACGATAACAACACAGTTTCCCAACATGTTAAATGCAGGACATGTTAAATTTCCCAAAATGTTGCAATTAGAGGGTCAACAAATGGCTTTACAAAGTTATATATATATATATATATGTATATATATCTATATTATATAAATAAAAATAGAAGTCCTGACTGACTGATTGACTGACTCATCAATGCCAAGCCCAAACCTATGACCCAGGAAAGCTGAAATTTTGCACAGAGGTTTCCTTTATAATGTAGACAAGGAATAAGGATTCTTCGAAATTCAACCCCTAACGGACTTAAATAGGGGATGAAAGTTTGTATGGAAATTCGTCATTTTTTAAGTTAGAAGGCTGAAATTTCATATACAAGCTTCTGGTTAGAAATAAATAAATACGTATTTTAGAGTTTTTAAGAATTTACCCCCTAAGAGGGTGAGATAGGGGTTCAAAGTTTTTCACAGCTTGAAATTCACTATTTGTGTTTCTCGATTGAATTGACGTGAAACACGTATCTATTTTTTTGAAAATTCCACCCCTCAGACGAAAACAGGGATGGCATTTTTTTGTTATTGTTTTTTGTGTTAGCACGTTTGTGTGGACAAATACGCTAAAAAAAACTTCATTTAAGTACACACTTCTAGGGAATCTGGGTCATTTGTGGGAAGGACACTTGCGGTAACCCATTTACGCGAAAAGATATTTGCGCGCATGGACACTTGCGTGACCGACACTCGAGGGCTGGACAATTGCGCGACTCAATGGCTTCACGGGTGTCGTTTTTGTGGTTTTAGCGGGTCGCTGGCAATAAAAAAAAATCGGAGATGGCCCCGAGGAAAATTTCCTGTTTTTCGTGCATGGGTGTCGTTTTCGTGGTTTTTGGGGTTGCTGACCAAATTGACGGCGAGGAAAACATTCGGTTTTTCTTTCACAAGTGTCGTTTTTGTGGACTTCAGGGTCGCCGATAACGAAAATGATGACCTCATTTTCTAGGTGCAAATAATAAAAATTAAAATACGCAATGTCTCAATATCCTCCCCTAGGCTATGGCTGGCATTGATTTAAGTGATAACTGTTTCTCACGTGTGCAGTTTTATGTTGCGTGCTCCGAAGTGAGCTCGGCGAGTATCTTAGTAATTTTAGCCCCAAAAGGAAACACCGCAAACGTCATTTACACAGAAGAGCTAGGATAATTCATTAGTATAAAAGGGTGTAAAACACCTCTTAACGAAGCCGAAAGGCACTGGTTCTCCCTGTCATTGCGATCATTTTTTTGTTCTACACCATACATGGGAACCTTCTAGTTACGGAGATATTAGGGGTCAAAGTTCCAACTTTTTGACAAGTATTTTTTAAATACAAGTTTTTAATTTAAGATTTTTACTTTAAACACCTCCACGACCCCCGTACTATTCAATCCGTCCATCAGCACAATGTTTTGAGTGCGTTACATTGAGTTCTACCACAAAACATGATTTTACACCCCCCAAAAAAAAAGTCGTTTCCCAGCAATAATTTTTGCGTAAAGTTACATAGTTTCATGTACAGAATGCTTGGTTAACGGCTTCGTGATGAGGTGATTTACACGGTGTAGTTTTCCGGGAGTTAAAAAGATTGGTTTAATCTGAGTATGTTTTAATTTAAAATATTGAAAGTTAAGTAAGTTAGCTCATTTACACCATAACCTATATCGCTAGGTGGATGGATGACCGGGGCATTTGAGCTACAGCATCGTCACTCGGAAGACATGTATAAAATAAATTCTGGTTCAACCCATTTAGGTCCCTAACAACAAAAAAAAAATTAAAAAAAAAAACGCCGTAATATACATTTTTCTAACCAGAATGAATTATGTGGCGTCTTACTTCGAAAAGCGCAGATTTTTACACAACTATTAAAATGTGTCCTATACTTACACTTACGCGCGCGCGAAGCCGTGGCCAACAACTATTATCTATAACATTTAAATGACTATTTTCGACATTATTTTGGGGTGGTTAACGCATACGTGGGCAATTGCCGAACTTCACGCGGGCGAAGCCGCGGGCAAAAGCTAGTCATTAACATTATGAATGAAAAAAAAAAATATCGCGCGCGACGAAAAATTTCATTTGGCCCGTGATGTTCAAATTTTCTTACGCTTTTTGCAATTTGCACAGCAGTGTCAGGTTTTATATTGATTAAAAACTGATTTAAACGGATCGTAAATACGTCGATTTCAAAATGGAAAATACTTGTATTACGTACAATATTTCATAATTTATTTCGTATATATGGATGACTCTGACGAACAACGTTACGTGAACATCGACATTTTACGTTTACTCCATGCACTCGTGCTAGGGAACCAGATATTTACTTGAAAGTATGACAACCGGGAACACATCAAAACATTTGTAAGTCTTAATAGTGTTTTGTTACGTATACGCGATTTTACACCTTATCTCTATTACGGAAAGATCAAATTCCTATGAAAGCGCTGCACCAAATACAAGAATGAAGCTTGCAAACGTATTTTACGTAAACATTATTTTTATTTTTTTTCAGTATTTGCTTTAAAGTGTTTAATTTTCGTGTAAATTGGTTAGAAATAGCCTTTAGATGAAAGTTAAACAAAATTAAACCCTGTTACATTTTTGCCCCGACCGCTATTGTAAAAAAACTGATATTAATAACTTCCGTGAGTCAAATTTGTTTAATTTTTTTAACGGAGGTTTAATATATTAATTTAAGTTATTTTATGTAAAAAAACCGCTGTTTATATTTTTGCCTCAAGTACAATCCAAAAATTACGTAAATGTTTTTTTATCGAAATTTCCGTGGACGAAAATGTTTAATTCTGAAAAAATATATTACTGTCACCAGTTCTTTACCTAAAATAATTAAATTCGTCCTGTTAATAATTTTGCCCACGTTTTTATTCACAAAAACGCGTTTTCGTCTTTTTGACCTTGATCCGGCCTTGGAAAATGTTTAATTTTTTTTTATTATTTGGAGAGCTAAGGTCAAGTACACGATTCAAGAAAAAAATCGCTGTTTATATTTAATGCAAGGTTCAAACCTAAAAGCCCCGTACTAAAATGGGAGCTTCAGTTACAGTAACATAGTAATTATAAAATGTTTTTTCTACAATCTAAATCGTTAAAAAAAATTACGTGATTATCGCTTTAAAATGGTCCATTGATGTTATTATCTTTATTTAAGTACGAATTATCGGTACTCCAGCAAAATAAATTAATATGCAAAATAAATAAGAAAAATTAAAGTATCAAAAAATCTCGTCCTACTCATCGCAGTGCACAATAATCCCGTTGCCGTTCATAGCGGTCATTTACCTAATTTTGCCTATTTTCTAGTGTAAGTATCGCGCGACGTTGCCAAACCTCGCATGAGCGCCAGCGCCGACATCCCTTCCCGGCGACCGCCCCGCCCGCCCACCCTTCTTTAGTCGTCCTAAAACGTTTGTAGGTCACGGTCGCGCGCGCATTCCGCAAATCCCACTTTACGTATTGCGAATAATTTGTATTTTTGTCTTGTGTTTGTCATAACAATGCCTAGGACGAGACGAAATAGTTGTGAACCGTTAAAAAACGTACAGTATCTTGATATTGTTGTGTGGTACAACACCGTAAGAAATCTACGTGAAACGCAGCGAAGATTTCGGCTAAAATATCCTAATGTCCCACCTTCATTGGGAAGAATTCTAAGAATCACTCAAAACATGCTGGACAGACGAGCTAAAAAACTAAAAATCAGGAGTGCATTCGAAACTGTAAAATCACAAACTTTAATTAATAAAACCTAAGGACAATTTGCGGCGCCGTGCTCAATTGTGTTTACAAAACTGAGGTGGACATTTTGGACAATTATTAAAATACACGTAAGTGTACTGATTTGATTTAGTGTAAATACTTAATAATTATTGTAAATACTGTGATTCCAACTTTTTAAATACGCCAAAAATACAATAATTGATTAAAATTTGTTGTTGTAACAAACATTATTCAGGTTATACCTCTTACTAAAACATTGTTTTACTATTTACTTTTATTGTATTTTTGATCGTCCTCAGCCGACAAAAGTATGAAGGGAAATTTGGTTTCACAAAATTTTTATTTATCGTGCGCGCGGGAAAGAGACGTACGGGAGCGGCGCGATTCATTCATAGCGAGAATGTACCTAATTCGTGCCCACTACGCGAAAACGGTAGTACGCAAAATTCTTTGATACTTTAATTATTTTAACGTTTTTCGTAACACTGTTAGATTCTTTTTTAATTTTACATTTGATATGTTCTAAATTTTGTTGACAACACGTATTATTGTATATTTAAATTTGTCGCATCTGTTCAATTTCACCCTGTATATCTCCGTAATTTTATGACCACGTGAATAAAGAAAAAAAACGTGTCCAATACTACCGATGCCCGACGCGCAAAAGAAAAAAAAAATGTGATCATCCCCTATTGTACGTCCCCTAATAAAGCATTCTTCCATCAAACGTACTAAAACATTTACCCAGAACCTGTCTTTAATTTTGACTGGTTAGAAATGTAACACAAAATACCGATCGACCGTAAAATGTATACCATTTCAATAACATTGTTTATGGAAATTTTATTTATTTTGCTTTTTAATGCTTATTCCGGAGTATTTCGCATAAAATTTGCATGTTTACCGCATAACGTCTTTGCAATAATATTGTAATACTTATTCAATAGTTATGTTTATAACATATGAACTTTATTTGCCAATGACCATACGAATGGGCCATACATAATTATTATTATACTAGCTGTCCCGCGCAACTTCGTCATATTTTTCCCCGTTTTCGCAACATTTTGCATTGCTGTTCCACTCCTATTGGTCGTAGCGTGATGATATATAGCCTACAGCCTTCCTAGATAAATGGGACACTAAAAGAATTTTTCGGATCAGTAGTTTCTGAGATTAGCGCTTTCAAGCAAACAAACAAACTCTTCAGCTTTATTATTAGTATTAGATTGGCTCCTGTAGTGAGAAATGGTTTTTACTGGTTTACATCCCGAAATTTTCCCCGAGGACCTTAGTCCAAATGCAGTAAAGACCCGTAATAGCATCCCGTCTGCATTCCCCGAAGAGTAAGCGGAGCTGTAATTGTATGTGTATAGTAAAAACCACATTTGACAGATATGATATGATAGAATTGTACAAAACGGGTCTAAAATCTTGTTTACTATTATCTACACTTCATGGTCACGTTATATCGCAAAACATCCTCTTCAGATGCATTCCGATGATTCATCATGATCCCTACAAGAGAATAGCAACAGTACCTAAGTAAAAAAAAAACATTTGTAATGATGGCTGTACCCTCACGACCGAAAGCTGTCTTAACGACTCGAAAAAAAAGTCAAGGGACGGCGAACAAGAGAGGAACACCAAGGCTAGACGAGCGCTCCTGTAAAGAATGTAACAAACTAAGTGAAATACTTCTTAAGTGGTGATTAAGACCTTCGAATGGCAGTTTGGTGAGCTGAATCACCATCTTCCACCTAAGAGGCATTTCGCTTATTCTGTTACACCCTCTATACACTTTCACACTCGCCCTATCTCGGAGTGTCTCGGCGAGACTGCACATCCATGATATCAAATCCAAGATATAGCTAGAGAGGAAAAAATAGTAAAAAATACAGAAATCTGTTTAGCATCCAAAAGGTCTACGTAACATATTCGACGAGCTTTTTTATGCAGATGCACAATCTATACTATCTACTTTCTTCTTACGATTGTGTGGAACGTTTACTGATAATACAGGTTGATGAAAATTGAGCAAGATATTTCTTCGTGAAATACCAAAAGAATGCAAGAATATTATAGTGCGAATATGGCAAACTGAGCTTAGAGATCCAAAGTAAAATATTTTTTTCAGCTCTTGTTGGTAAATCTACCAAAAACGTAAATAAATACCAAACTATTTTAAAACAACGGCAGATTTGATTTCAGGCTATAAACTACAAACCATCTAAGAAAGTAATAACGGTTGTTTATCTCAGGGCACCAGAATTACTAGACCACTCCACTGTTGGGTTAATTAATGGCAACGCCTAACTACCGGGTGAAAAAAGCTGTCTGATCATTAGAACATCTTCTTACTCCCCATGTTGCTTTGGGTCAGCGCACCACGTTTTTTTCTTCAATTCTCCTCTGTCATCCGTCACGCTATCATTTATTTCTATTTCTTTCATATCATTCCTCACACAATCTTCCTTGGTCTTCCTCTCCCTCTCCACCCATCAAAATTTATATTCATCACTTTTCAGGGTTCCATACCCAAAGGGTCAAACGGGACCCTATTACTGAGACTTCGCTGTCTGTCCGTCCGTCCGTCTGTCTCTTACCAGGCTGTATTTCATGAACGGTGATAGATAACCAGTTGATATTTCTACAGATTATGTTGCCGCTACAACAAGAAATACTAAAGCAGAATAAATTAAATACTTAAGAGGGCTTTTTTTGCACATTTTTATAAATAACTAGCTTATGCCCGCGGCGGCGTCGCCCGCGTGGGGTTCGATACCACGGGAACATACTATCGGGATAAAAAGTATCCTATGTGTTAATCCAGGTTATAAATTAACCGTGTGCCAAATTTCATCCAAATACATTCGTCAGTCGAGTCGAGTCGTCAGTTCGTCAGTCGTTTTTGCGTGAAAGAGTAACAGACATCCATCCATCCATTGATCGATCCTCACAAACTTTCGCATTTATAATATTAGTAGGATGGTACGGAACCCTTCGTGCGCGATTCCGACTCGCACTTGGCCGGTTTTTTTTTGTCACACTCTGCTTATCATTAGACCGAGACATTTTCGCTTAACGTCCAAATTAACACACCCTGTACAAATCAATTGCAAAAAAATATTCATAGAATACATGAAACCATTACATCAGCGTCCATTTAGGCATACACCGTCGAACAATCGTGCATGCACCAAACGACAACAAGACATGCGAACATTCGGCAGCCCAGGGAAAGTTGTGTGAACAACCGCGTGGTTGATACAAATAATATTATTATTGTGTAGGGTTTCATAACTGGCGGAAGTTAAAGATTGTACTGCTTAATTGGGTGATGTAATTGTCCTACAGTTTAACACTGTTTGAAAGAAATGTAAAAAAAAAGAAAATTAATTAATAACAAGAGGTGCATTAAATGAGCCTGATCGACTATAGACAATATTTAGGTTTCTGGTCCTGCACAGCCTGAGCTGTCACTGCTGTCAGTAAGTTCTACGAACAAATCGACTGGCTGGCAAATTCTTATTTTCTTAATAAAACTACAAAATGCACTATTGCACATGCTATTCTTTTATTGATCAGATCGAGTAGGTAGTGTGGAAGATGACAAGAAAAAAAAAGGTCAGTTTTAACGAGTATTAATAATACCTTATGCCCAAGAGTTAGTAACTCGACGATTGATCTAGAATGATTTCGGTTTTTGGAGAGAAGGTAGATTGTAAAGAGAACTGCTCAACGTAAAATTAGTTTCATGGATGATGTACTGGTCAGATTTAAAATGTAACCTTAAAGCTAGACCAACTATGGTTATCATGTGTCGTCAATGGTTGAGACATGTCATTCTCGTCCACAAGGCCGTCTTAAACTAGGCGGGGGCCCTTGGGCACACAAGACCAGCAACTGCAACTGGACGGTCCAGTTGCAGTTGCTGGTCACTTGAAAGCAGTGATAGCCTAGTTGTGTGACCGTCGGACTGCCAAATCATAGGTCACGAGTTCGAACCCAAGACACGCACCTCTGACTTTCGGATTCATGTGCGTATTGTATAATTGTCACTTGCCTCGGTGAAGGAAAACATCGTGAGGAAACCGACATGTCTGAGAAATATTTCTCGACGGCGTGTAAAGTCAAGTCAGAGGCCTATGGACGGAATAAAAACTCTGGACACCAGGTTAGGCGCTAACCACACGATAATGAAAGAAAAGACTTGAGAGCACATAAAAGACTTGAGAGCACATAGAAGACTTGAGAAGCACATAAAAGCGCACACCAAAGCTATCACTATGACAGCCACAGTATAAAGCCATCGAATGACGTCGCTTTGGCCGAAATCGGCTAGATGGTAACATCATCATCACGATTAATAATAACAAATCTTTATTTAAAGCTTCAAACTTCATCAATGCAGTAATAAACCACAATCTTGTCTTGTATTACCACAAGGATAATTTAATCTACTACCTGTATTTTGTGACGTTGTCTTGAGGTATGTCAGCACGGATTACTTGCTTAGCATAATCTATAACGGGAGTGCGCTGCATTCCACCTTGCGGGTGAAATGCGTGTTGGTGGGTGTCACATGTCTCCGAATTTTTGGTCGTACGACATGCCGGTTTCCTCTCGATGTTTTGTATCACAGTTCTAAGAGAATCACCTACTTGCTTGCTTAGAAAGGAAGAAGTTTCTAATAACTTCAGACATATTGGGATTCCTCGTTTAGCTATCGGGGAACACAGACTTGCCAGATGTTTCATTCCCAGTGACACACAAAGCAAAAGTGTTCACGATTTTGGCTACTAGACCTAAAAACTCAAGGTCCTTTCCAAAAAATGACATTCCTATTCATAGCCTAGTAAGAATTCTAAACTCCGAAGCAAACACTTGTTACGCGGTAGGCGGGCAGCGATGACCTGTTACGTTTCAAATGACCTGTGTACGCGGAAACTATGCTGTGGTAAGTTGTTCCTAGTTGGTATCAAAGTTGATACACTGTAAGTATATGGAATGGATATTGTATGGAATACAAGCTGCTGCCCGCGACTTGGTTTACGTTTATTTGGTAATGCAAATATCCAGGATCAAAAATTTTAAAAGCCGGTTTCCTTCATTAGGTCCCTAACTCCTAGCCTACCTATAACAATAGGTATGTCTCATGGCTATTGTTTCAGTAGTTTAGGCGTGAAAGGGTAACAGTGTGAAAGACAGATCTTGCATTCAACAGTAAGTTTTACAGACATAGGTATTAGGTAGGTAATCGTACCAACTTTTTCTTCAGGTATTACGGTATTTCTTTCTTTATCGTTGTGGTTAGTGCCTAAACCAGTGTCACTTTTTATGCCACCCATTGGCCTCTGACATAGCGTTTACATGCCGTCCAGAAACATCTCTCAAGCATACTGGTTTCCTCACGATGTTTTCCTTCACCGAAGCAAGTGACCCGCGGCGTTATGGTGACTCTCCGGCTCTACTAAGTTCTTTTTTGTTGGGAGTACTCTTAATTAATAGCTTTGGAATCCTATGAACACTATGATACATGATACAGTCACATTGAAATGCGATACAATTAACCGAGACTTTGAGCTCGAAGTATAACGTTACCGTTTCGTGTGACTAATGTGTTTGGTGCATTTACCTCATTACGGTATTTTTTTTGTTCCGCTCACTCTAACAGGAGAGTGAGCGAAAAGGGGAATACGTGTGTACTTTAAACTCTTTGTTATTCGACGAAGAATTTCGAACATTTTGTGTAAATTTCGATTGGCATTTTCAATTTTATTAAGTGTTGTTGTTTGTGTAAGCGCATCATTAAGATCTAATTAGAACACGATACGATACGAATTAACAATAGGTAGATTATCTGAGCACCTTGCTTCCCAGGATTTCTTGTTCGACATAAATCAATGTAGTAAACCAAAGTTGTCTTCGTACTAAACTTTAAGGTGCTATTCATACCGCGCATTTTCAGTAAAAGATAATTTCGAAAGCACGTGAATCCATTGGTCCCGGCTGTCATTTGTAGATATTTGACTTGACAGTAGTTACGGGTAGTCGGAAGGCGGAATCCAGTCTTACCATGGGAATATGACCCAGTACGGTTGTTGTAGAGGTCAGATAGACAGTCGCTCCATGTCAACACACTTCAGCATCCAGTTGGACTGGAAGCCGGATTTATAGGTGGGATAATTTGTGTGTGTGTTGATTTGAGGATTTGACTGTGTTTATGTATGCAAATACATAAACACACTTGTTTTTTTAAAAAAAACAAGATATGAAAGGCAGTTGACTTAATCCCCATTAAACATACACCGAACACCTGCAAGCAGTCGTGGATCTCGGCGGATACCTGGCAAACTATTGAGTACAGGAAAGACCTCAAAGCCCAGGGACTGTTAAACCAAGAGGCAAGAGACAAATACTCGGAGCTCAGCCGCCTCATCCAGTTGAAATGTCGTCGCGATAAAAACAATTTTGTTGGTCGCATCTGTCAAGAAATTGAAGCACACGCGACAAAAATCCAAAGTGCTGACCTTTTTAAGAAAGTGCGTCTTCTAACCAACCAATTCAAACCCAAAACATGGGTAATCGAAGACGAAGATGGCACTCCACTCCAAGACCTGGACGCTATATCAGAAAGATGGCGGAACTACTGTGAAGAACTATACAGAAATCCTAATGCGACCGGCAACGCCTCATTCAATGACTGCAATAGGACTTCACAAGAACCATCTATTATGTACTCGGAAATTGAAGCGGCCATAGCCTCACTAAAGACCAAAAAAGCACCGGGGCCGGACCAGATCACAGCAGAGTTGTTAAAAGCTTCCGGATCGGTGGGCATAGATGCTCTACACAAAATTTGTAATGAGGTATGGCGTACCGGTGAGTGGCCAAGCGACTGGACAAAATCAGTCATCCTGCCTTTACATAAGAAAGGCTCCACTTCGAAATGTGACAACTATCGCACCCTGGCTCTAATATCTCATGCCAGCAAGGTACTGCTACATATTTTAAACAACAGAATTCGTCACTTTCTAGACTGGCAGATCCCTCAGGAACAGGCTGGGTTTGTAAAAGGTAGGGGAACTCGCGAGCAGATCCTCAACGTCCGCCATTTGATAGAGAAGTCATATGAGTTTAACACACCTCTCATTATGTGCTTCATAGACTACAGTAAAGCCTTCGATTGCGTAGTCTGGCAAAGCCTGTGGAAGATACTTTTGGAGCTTGGAGTACCGCATCATCTGGTATCCCTAATTCGAGGCCTATACTCACAAAATAAAGGCATAGTGAAGGTGGACCAAACCATCTCTAACCCCTTCAGTTTCGGAAAAGGCGTCAGGCAGGGCTGCATTTTATCTCCCATCCTTTTTAACGCTTATGGAGAATATATTATCAGACGTACCTGTGAGAACTGGGAAGGTGGTGTGACGATAGGTGGAACCAAGTTAACGAATCTCCGCTACGCTGACGACACTACTCTCCTAGCATCCTCAGAGTCTGAAATGGTAGAACTCCTTGGAAGGTTGGAACGCATCAGCAGGGAGCTGGGCCTACAAATCAACCACGCAAAGACCAAACTAATGGTGGTGGACCGTGCACATAAATTGGAGCTTACTGGCGCTCTTAATCTCGAAACGGTCGACGACTTTATTTACCTAGGCTCTAACATATCCAACACAGGATCTTGCGAAAAGGAAATTCGTAGACGCATAGGCATGGCCAAGAATGCTATGTCTCAGCTCCACAAAATATGGAGAGATCGCAACATTTCGCGGAAGACCAAAGTGAAATTGGTCAATACGCTGGTCTTTTCGATTTGCGGATACGGAGCAGAAACGTGGACCTTGAGAAAGGCGGACCGAGCTCGTATAGACGCCTTCGAGATGTGGTGCTGGAGGAAGTTACTTCAAATACCCTGGACTGCCTTCCGCACCAATGAGTCCATCCTACGAGAGCTCAAAATAAAGACCAGACTCTCTACGACCTGTCTCCGTAGAGTCTTGGAATTTTTCGGCCATATAGCAAGGAAAGATGGCAATAACCTCGAACAACTGATGGTTACCGGCAAGGTGGATGGTAAACGACCAAGAGGTCGCAGCCCTTTGCGATGGTCCGACCAGATAAGCTCTGCTCTTGGTACAAAATTCCACGATGCGCTTCACTTGGCCAAGAATAGACTGAGATGGCGAAACATAGTCATGGAAAAGATGTTTGCAAGGGTGGATCACGACCCTCAGTAATGAGGAACACGACTTGAGGAGGAGGATGTATGCAAATACTATACTAAATTAGATAAAATACAGGTGGAATGTGGATGGGACGCCGACGCTAAAACGGTTAACACGTATCATAATCATAATTCTCAACCAATAAAGAAATTTGTCATCTGTAATTTAAAAAACACCTGTTCCATACATTTTAAC
This sequence comes from Cerastis leucographa, assembly GCA_963082945.1. NCBI lineage: Eukaryota > Metazoa > Arthropoda > Insecta > Lepidoptera > Noctuidae > Cerastis > Cerastis leucographa. The sequence continues at coordinate 14,467,631 of OY720368.1, forward strand.
CGCGTAGTATTGTAGGAAACAGCTGTTTTTCACACTGTAGATTATATGTAGCAACTGACCTGCTTGTGAAATGGTGGCATCATCGCGATCAGTCTGTGTCAGGCCCATGGCTGGTCGCGCGCAAGCTTCATCACTGCAAAGACAATGTTATTTAGTACTCTTTCTAATATCAGGCCTGTAGTCCCCGTAGGGTTGGGCAGAGATGTGCGTTTTCAGTCCCATGATTAGAATCCTTTTAATTGTCCTATTAAGGGGACGAGCATGAGGAGCTCGTGGCTACATAATAACAGCCGCACAGGTCGATCTTTAAGGTTAAGCCGTGCTTGCCGAGGTTGGTCCGTGGATGGGTGACCGTATTACATGAGTTTCCTCCGTGCCTCGGAAAGCACGTTAAGCCGTTGGTCCCGGCTGTCATTTGTAGAACTTTGACAGTCGTTACGAGTAGTCAAGAAGCCAAAAGTCTGACATCCAGTCTTACCAAGGGGTATCGTATTACCCAGTTACTGGGTTGTAGAGGTCAGATAGGCAGTCGCTTCATGTAAAATACAGGTACTCAGCTGCATCCGGTTAGACTGGAAGCCGACCCCAAGATAGTTTGGGAAAAGGGTAGGCAGATGATGATGAAGGGGACGAGCATATTGCATCAATCGATCGGCTGCAAATCCAGGCTCTGCGGCTTCTAGTGATAAATTCCTGACGGCAAAAATCCAATGAAATTGGACATCCAGTCACGTCCCTCGAATGCACCCGGGGAGATGGGTAAAGATCGCCACTCACTGGACGCCTGCGGGAGGACATCGCCGTCGATGAGACTGCGGCGAAGGTGGCGGAACGATCCGATCTTGGTCGCGGGGCTAACACGGCTAGAGATCGCACAAGACAGGGAGGTTTGGAAGGAGAAATACGAGCCCTTTTCCATGCAGTGCGACACAACAAAATTGATAATCCGTTTTCAATGAGTAAAATTTGTACACTGTGTATTTGTCATTTTTGTAATTACGTTCTCGAAAACGGCCCTAACGATTTCGATAAAAGTTGCAATATGAGAGTTTACGTGGGCGAAAAATCGATCTAGCTGGGTCTCATATCTCAGTTATTTTTTTGTTTTCTCCCGAGCAGTGCTCAGTCGCCCAGGTATAAACTAATGTGATAAAGCTGAAGAGTTTGTTTCATATTATTCTTTAAACGCGCTACATTTAGCATTTCATAGCGCAACTCTTGAGGAAGTTTATAAGCTATTTAACATCAAGCTGCGATCCCTTAGGAGCCGAGCAGTGGGTGAAATCGCAGACCACATCTTGTACATAGATAAAGATGTAATAATTTTAAGATACAAGATAAAATACCGGTGTAGTGTCTAACTGTAGTAAATGCTCGATTAATGTGTATCAATCACGTAAGGCTAGACATGCTCCGTGAAGTTCGTTACGTTTTTGTGAAGTAAGACTCGAGTTATGATGCCACACTTCAGTAGATGGTCAGTCAAAGCATTTTAGTGGAGATATATTGTACACTAGCTAATGTCCACGGCTTCGTCGGCGTTTAGTTCGATAATTGTGACACAGGGGTCATATTACTGCACGCGTAGCATGACCACTGTAGAAACGAGTTTTGTCGACGGAAAAATCAAAATAATGACAGGTAGACAATGACAATGTAATGTTAAAATAATAAAAAAAAAAACATTATAATCCATTGTATATTTGTATACATCCATTGTTGGAAATCCAAATAAAAAAATACTATACTCTCTAGTAAGTAAAAGTCTTTCTTCCAAGTATCAAGTCAAATGTGACAAAGTGACCAAAAAAAAAACACCACATGCATGTAAACTGCTGCAATGATGATAACATTACCTCAGCAATCTCTCCTTGTAGCAGACCACAGTGCGGCGCTCGTCACTGACTCCAATGGAGAAGGTGGCAAGCTCTGGCCGCCCCAGCTGTTCCACTGAGTTGTGGATCAGGAATCGCCGGTAGTTGCTGACTGGAGGAAACACTAGCACGCTGAAACATTATACTTAAGTCACAATTTTTTTTTTTTTTGCCTCTGTGATTGAGGCACCTTTTGTGCTGTGGAGTAATGAAAAGAGATAAAAATATATTTTTTTGTCAGTGTAAACCTTAATTTTTTTATATCAATTATATTTTAGTTTAAGTCTGCATTGATGACTAGGGATTGAATTGTGTACTTTTACTTGTTATTTTCACATCTTATTGATTCATATTGTGCCCCTTGCTTATAAGAATGAATGGGAATGGGGAAAACCTCTTGGCCATGGTAGGAAGGTAATAGCTAAATAGAAGAAATATCTTTTATTTTACTCTATGCTATGCTATGGGATCAAGACACAAGACTATCAATAGTTGATGACTAAGAAGCTAAAACTGAGCAGGTCAATGTGGACTCAATAAAAAATTCTTATTCAATTACAGCTTAAAACTATAATAACTTACTAAAAAATAAAAATATTTATTTATCTACACAACATGATAATTAATTCCCTGGTCAAATTCCATAGACAGGCCATTTGGGGTTCTAAAAAAAAAATTGCAATAAATTCATTTATAAATCTATAATTAGAAAAAATATTGCGAACACTTCAGCATACTCTAGCTAGACCAATAAAAGACACATGAAAAAATACAGCCGGCATAACTTGTGTTGCGATACTTCAATGATTTATAGCAAAGAAACTATTGCAAATTACAGGCGTTCCCGTGCGTGCAGTACACCGATAATTAGCGGACACGGAAACAACGTGTTGCCGCTTTTTTACCGCTTCTTGAATATTTTATCAGCGTTCAAGGTGCCATCTCGCTTCGCTTCATTTGATTTGCAACCTACGATCGTTTGCGCTTGACACATAATAACCTTGAAAATATAAAGGAATATTATCTGTGTTACACAGCACTTTCCAGCACCCTGTGCGACCTTGAATACTCAAGAAAAAAGCACCCAAACCCTAACTTATCGCGAAAATGCTTCGGAATAACAATAAAGATAAAATTGTTTACCTGTCAACTCTTCCTTCGGATAAAAAACATCTTAGGTCTTCCCTGACATCTTCGACAAAGTTGTCGTCTGCTAGGCTGAGGAACCGCTCTACCGTTTTGGCACCCAGTTTGACGGACAAATGATAATTACAAATAATTAAATAAAAATATCTATTCACGTGCCAAACGGGAATCTATCGGCCATGCATTTTCATTTTACTCACACACGGAGCCTATAAATAAATAGAGTGGCGTTTACACACACATTGATACTCCTAATGTCAACGCTAGTGATGTTCTACGTTTCAAAGTAGTGGTTTAGTCGATTATTAATCCAAGCTTGTAAAACCGGAACTATTCAATGAATGATTCGTGTTCGTGTGAATGACCCGTGAGTTTGTTAACCTAACGATATACACACATCAAAAGTGTCTAGGGATCAAGCATTTTTATGCGGATTTCTTGAGATTGAGATGTGGCTTTGTAATAAATTTATGATTTTATAAATTTATATGGATCCTTTTTGGTGCATTTCATAATTTGAATCAGGAACTGTGAATCAAATTCGAGTAAAAGATGAAAATCAGCTGTCAATATTTTCCCTATAAAAACATACAACGCATTTAAGACATTATTAGTGCTACTGTTTCCCTACTACTGATTAAAACCAACATTATTATGGAGCGGCGACGTCATTTAAGCAGGGAAGAAATGCTCAGAGCCGTGGGAATGATAGAAGCTGGTTCCCGGCAACGTACTGTGGCTTTAGCTCTGAATACAAGTCAGAGTGTTATCAGTCGACTTTGGACACGTTACCGAAGCACTGGTACCGTGGCTGAGCGCCATGGAGGACGGTATCGCTGCACCACACGGAGACAAGACCGATACATTCAAATCTTAACTCGAAGAGCTCCAACAATAACCGCCATGATGTTAGCCGTGAGGCTTCATCACTCTTCAGGGAACTTAATTAGCGACCAAACAGTCAGAAACCGCTTGCATGAAGTGAACCTTCATTCCCGAAGACCGCTACGGGTACCACCTATAGCAATGCACAATCGTAGGATTCGATATCAATGGGCTCTTGAACACAGAAATTGGGCAGAAGAACAATGGCGTTTCGTGTGCTTTTCTGATGAGTCTCGTTTTGGTATGAGACCGGATACAAGACGTATACGACACTGGAGAACCCCTGGACGCCAACAGCGATTAAAATCCTGCCAGGAAGTCCATCCTTATAGTGGTGGAACCATCATGGTATGGGCGGGTATTTGGATCGGCGGAAGAACTGAGTTGATTTGGATCAGAGGCAACCTCAACGCTAAAATATATGCTGAGACGATTGTATCAGACGTCATCGTTCCTCTACAAGTGCAAATAGGTCCCTTATTTCAGTTAATGCATGATAATGCACGACCGCACACCGCAAGAGTTGTAAGACAGACTCTCGCCGCAGCTAACATCAATGTCCTGCCCTGGCCTGCTCAGTCACCAGACTTGAACCCGATTGAGCATGCATGGGATATGCTACAGAGAAGAGCTCTGCCGAATATGGAGGGTATCCAGTCGCAAGAAGACCTTTGTTGTTGCAACTGTAACAAGACTTATCTATGTGAGGATTGATTTATATTAGTAAGGTTGTTGTAAACAGTCCATAGATAAGCTTGTTATAGTCGAGTTACCTTTTTGTCATTTTAAATCCTCCAAAATGTTACTGGCAGTTATAAAATCATTTTGACGAATGGTTAGTTTAAAAAGAAGCTGACATGGGCAGTCAGAAAAAGCGAGGTACTGAATTGTCAAGGTTAAGGTTAGTAAATTAATGTGGTATGTAATTTGTAATAAATATTGTTATTGCGTTGATTTATTCGTTATTTCAATTCTATGACTCCCTTCTGAGGTACGTTTATATCTCAGAAGTGGGATTGGCGAGACATTTTGTTTCGTGGTGAACCACCCCACGAGCTCGACCGCCGGATAAACAAAATTATATTCAATTTTATACGGAAAATCAACGTAACTACAATAAGAAAATGAGTGATTTAACATTGCATGATATGTATAATAACATTGTGAACCCCAGTTTGGCCGATTAAAGCAGATTCAACAATTTATTTTTGAAAAATATTCGTTAAAATTTAAATTCATTGACTGTGTGTGTTGCAAGATTTGTTCACAATACATTAACAGAATGTTCTGAGTTTCAGAAAAAAATGAGCGACAAAGAAAAACGACGCACTAGCAACTCTTCTCGCGACTACGAAAGACAGAGGATCTATAGTGAATCATCCCGTAGTCGGAAGCGAGACCTGGGGAAAGTCGAGAGGCGCAGCCGTAGCCGCAGTCGTAGTGGCCGTAGTGATGACCAACAACGAACGCAAGGATCTCGGAGGCGCAGTCCAGCTCGTGACCGTCGGCACAGCAGTGCAACGCGTCATCAGCCGAGAAACCGAAGCACGAGCAGCACGCGAACGTTACTCGAGCAGGAACATGAGTTGTCCAGGGAAAGGGAAAAACTAAGAACTCTTGAAAACCAGGTACGCAAAGGACGAGAGAGATTAACGGAACGGAACAAGTCACGTGGGCGTTTCGAGACACCTGAGTCTGAACCGAGCAATTGTGCGCAGGCGAATACTGGCAATAAAAGCTCAACTCGATACCGTTCCTTAATCACCCCCACTAAACGACACACGCCCAGTGTTGAAAAACACGAAGCGTATGACAACAAGAAAATTAAATATAATAATATGACGACGGACCTGTTTGAAGATTTCTTTTTGAAACTTTTTAATAGTAAAGCAGGGAATCGTGAATCGTTTTCTGGCTCAACTTTAAATAACGTCGTTCCAGACTTTGACCCTATGTCGAAAGAACAGACTATTCATATCTGGCTTGATAAAGTCGATGAATGTTCCGAAATTTATAATTGGAATGATAAGCAAACGGTTCACTATGCCCTGCCTAAACTCACCGGACTGGCTAAGACATGGTTCCAGGGTTTGCTTTCTATTAAGCATACTTGGCTTGAATGGAAGTTGATGTTAAAGGAATCATTTCCTGCAACCGAAAATTATGCCGAACTTTTGACAGATATGCTTAATATACGGGCACGCTCTGGAGAATCTTATGAACTTTATTATTTTGCGAAAATTAATTTACTGAACAGATGTAAGATATTTGGAAAGCAAGCAGTGGATTGTTTACTTTATGGGATTGAAGACAGGGGAGTTTGTGTGGGTGCTCAAGCAGCAAAATTTGATAAACCGGAAGATGTACTTGAATTCTTTAAGACCATTAAATATCACAATAGAAATCAGTCTGACTCTAACAAAGATTTTAATAAGGATAAGCGTTCTAGCTACACATCGTTAGGTAATAGCTCGGTAAAGAATGATAATACGGTGTTAAATAAAGATTATGGCGCGAGAGGGCAAATTAAGTGCTTTAACTGTCGGGGTGTCGGTCACCCCAGCTTTAAGTGCCCTAAACCGATTGTCAAGTGCACTAACTGTCATTTTATGGGACACGACAATTTCAACTGTCCTAGATTAAAGGATCAAAAGAATCTTTCAAAGGATAAGGAGGTTCTTGAGGTTTCTTTTACTGAAAATAGTAACGACAAATACAGATAAATATTAACGGAATCACTACGATGTGCCAATTGGACATAGCTTTACCGAAAGACCTTCACTTAAGATTATTAAAACTCCAACAGAGCTAATATTTGAACGGGTAGGATTAGATGACTATTTCAAATTACATCTCGATACAACTTGTGATGTTACAGTAGACATCGGTGAGATGGTGTCAGTTCCTGTAAGGTCAAATGTTCCTTGTACCGGGAAAATTTATGTAGGCGAAAAGCGCCTTTGCGTTGACTACCACGCCCTGAACAGCCGCACCAAAAGAGATCACTATCCTCTGCCAAGAATTGATGACTTGTTGGATCAGCTTTCAGGTCAATCATCATTCACGTTCTAGATATTATGTCGGTTAGTACTGAGGACTGGATTTCTACGGTGCAGTCTTCCGACGCAGAAGTTAGACGTATTAAGGATGTTTTAGAAGACCCGGAAACATCTAAAATTGCAGGTATTTATAAAGAGTACACAATTGAAAACGGAAGAGTGTTTAGGACTTTAGGTGAAGGTATTACCAGATGGGTGGTCCCAAACGGCGTGCGGTGGCAACTTTTGAAAGCCAACCATGATGACGTAGGTCACTTTGGCTTTGAGAAGACATTAGACCGAATTAAATCTCTCTTTTGGTTTCCGAAGATGCGAAAGTTCATAAAAAATACGTAGCTACTTGCCTTGAGTGTGCTCACCATAAACTGCCTTCGGGAAGTAAAGAGGGATTACTTCACCCGATTCCAAAAATAGAGATACCGTTTCACACTTTACATGCGGACCACTTGGGTCCTTTTCCACGAAGCAAGCGAGGTTACATTTACATACTTGTGATAGTCGATGCTTTTACAAAATACGTTAGCATTACACCTGTTCGGAGTACGAAAACCAAAGAGAGTACATAAAAGCAATGAAGACTCTTTTTAGTTACTTTGGATCTCCCAACCGTCTCATAACAGACAGAGGTACAAGTTTTACAAGTAAAAAGTTTAAGATATTCGTGCAGTCGATAGGTGCAAAACACATCCTCAATTCTGTTGCCACATCAAGAGCAAATGGGCAGGTCGAACGGTATAACCGGACGATTCTGGCATCTCTGGGGTCCATGGCTCATGATAAGAACAAAAGTTCGTGGGACGAATTTCTGCCGGACATTCAGCTAGGACTCAATACTACGGTTCATGACGTAACACGGAAAACACCTACGGAGCTATTGTTAGGTAGAACGGTGACGAACCCAGGCCAGGGCATATTAAATAACGTAATTGATGACATAGGACAAAGTAGTAATCAAAGTTTAGAAGAAATTAGGTCTGAAGCGAGTGAACGAATTAAAAGAAATCAGACGAAAAATAAGAATCGGTATGACAAACACAGGAAAGCAGCCACGAATTGTAAGGAAGGCGATCTGGTTAGGATAATTAGGGCAATAGTATCGACGCCGGGCCGATCTAAAAAGTTAGAAGCGAAGTGTCAGGGTCCATACAGGATAAAGAAAGTCTTACCAAACGATCGTTTCCTTGTTGTAGACACCCCTTTAACTCGAAAAGGGGCAAAGTACGAATCAATTGTTGCTATTGATAAAAATTATCCATGGTTGAGTTTTAATGCCCCTGCTTGCTCGTCCAGCGATGAAAATGACGATGATAGTGATAGCAAGTAAAAGGAATAATGTTGTTAACCCTTATTAAAATAATGGTAACTATTTTACCACCTCGTACCAGTTAATAAAAACCATTTTATTTTTTCTTCTGATAACCTTGGAGGAACGAAAAATTTCTTTTTTAAAACGTGAGTAGTTTCTTTATTTGATTCCTAACAAAACAAAACTTTTTAACGTCACCTGTCACTGTTTTGACATGTCAAAGTTGACAAACCGTTTTTTTGACAGAAAAAGTCGTGATTTTGCCGCCACACGAAAATCTTTTTGAAAGTTTGTTCAACAAAAAATTTGGTAAGTAGTTTTATGATTCAGATACATATAATAAACTAAGTTATTGTCCTTTTTCGACAATTTACTGCTGGTATAAGCGCTTGTGTATATTTTTTTAAAAAATTCAAAGAAGTGGTAAATAATTTACCTTCGTTTAATAATGCTTTGATGAAAATTCAAATCCGTATATAAAATGTTTGTTTATCATCCCGATTTTATTTTGTTTGTTTTATTGAGTAATAAGCTATTATAACGTCATGCAATTTATTTCCAGGGCCATGGCGCGGTGAAGGCGATTAAATGAAAATAACATACAGGCACTCGTCGATGGTCTTGACGAATTGTCTGATCTGTCTGAATGTGATGTCTTATTAAATAAAAAATATATAAAAAATTGCATTTTTATTTGTATACCAACAATAAATAGGTAGAGCACGAAAAAACAACTAGTATAGAAAAAAATATGTACCACAACAAACAATGGTAACTATTTTACCACTCAATTGCAAAATGGCATACATTACAACGGACAATGGTAAATTATTTACCACCGAAAAAACACCCTCATCCCCTAATTTTTTTAATAATATTATGAAAAAAATGGAATCAGCAGCTTTTATTTACCCTAAAACCACCCTACTTTTTTTTATAACTTCCACATGGGCTCGCGTTTGTATAAGGGTTAATGTGAGCTGTTTGATTAGTTTAGTTGATTAATCTGTATAAGTTGTATTTAATTTAAATTATAATTTGGGATTATTGTGATTTGCGATGTACAAATTATATGATATGGCGTCTGACATATGAACTTGCCAGTCGCTTAGAGATAAGTGAGGGTGCTTTGAGTTGGGCAGGATTGGCGTTGGGATTCGCCGCCCATGATTGGCTCAAGGCGTCTGGCATATGAACTTGCCACTTAAAGATAAGTGAAGGTGCTTTGAGTCGGGCAGGATTGGCGTTGGTATTCGCCGCCCAGGATTGGCTCAAAGTACCGCTGCTGATGCCGGAGTGACGGTGAAGGAAGTAGCCACACTTCGCTCGGCAATAGACTTAACGATAGTTTGAGAGAGAATGTTTGAACTGGGCAGGATTGGCGTATGAACTCGTCGCCCATGAGTAGTTCAAAACATTGCGGCTGAAGCGTTGTGAGAGTGAAGGAAGTAGCTTTCACATCGCTCAAGCTATAAAATAAACAATTATAATGATAGAGAATAACTTTTTTTATTTTTTTTTGTAAGAATTGAGATTATTAATTTTTGTTAAATGATACCTAGTCTAATTATTTACTTGTTATCTTTTAGAATCGTTAATGATTGATAATTATTTGATAGATAGAAGTTACTCATTAAATTGATAACGCATCTTTTATATGTTCTTACATTAGGGAACGAAGGGACTCGTTCTTGAAGGATGGCCGACTGTAACAAGACTTATCTATGTGAGGATTGATTTATATTAGTAAGGTTGTTGTAAACAGTCCATAGATAAGCTTGTTATAGTCGAGTTACCTTTTTGTCATTTTAAATCCTCCAAAATGTTACTGGCAGTTATAAAATCATTTTGACGAATGGTTAGTTTAAAAAGAAGCTGACATGGGCAGTCAGAAAAAGCGAGGTACTGAATTGTCAAGGTTAAGGTTAGTAAATTAATGTGGTATGTAATTTGTAATAAATATTGTTATTGCGTTGATTTATTCGTTATTTCAATTCTATGACTCCCTTCTGAGGTACGTTTATACAACGAACATGGGCGGCCATTCCACAGCGTGATTTGGATGAACTCATTTTGGGCTTAGGCGCAAAATGTCTCTTTCGCAAAATGTCTACTGGTAGTAAAATGTCTCTTTCTCATAATGTCTACTGGTAGTAAAATGTCTCTTTCTCATAATGTCGCTTTCGCAGAATGACTCCTTCTCAAAAGGTCGCTTTCTCACAATGCCGCTTTCGCAGAATGTCTCTTTCGCAAAATGTCGCGTTAGTAACTTAGAAAAAAAATTAGCTTGGTTTAAAAAAAGGTTGTTTTTATTTTTCCAATTTCTTATTAAATGTTTACAAGTTTTACAAGATATTCAATCGTAGAGTCTGACTCGGCTGGGCAGGCTTATGATTTGTTTCCATTTTTTGTAATTGAAGACTTATGATTTGTTTCCTTTTTATTATAGTAAATGACTTAAAAAAAAAATGTTTAACGTACTCTAAGTATACCACTCAGATTTTGTCATAATAAAAGTATTTTTATTTTTGATTGCACTTATAAAGTCGAATTTACAACATTGCCAAAAATTATTAACAAAGAACAGAACAGAACCAACCAGGAATAAAAAATAAGAAAAATAAACAACCATTTTTTTAAACCAGGCAATTTTTTTTTCTAAGTTACTAACGCGACATTTTGCGAAAGAGACATTCTGCGAAAGAGGCATTGTGAGAAAGCGACCTTTTGAGAAGGAGTCATTCTGCGAAAGCGTCATTATGAGAAAGAGACATTTTACTACCAGTAGACATTTTGCGCCTGAGCCCGATGTTCTTGTGTTGTTAGTGTTCGCGGTAGAAACACGGAGTATTAATTGTTTAAGTTACCCAATAAAATTTTAAAGAAAACTGTTATTTCAGTCTTTTTTTCGAACTTTAATGTTAGTGGTTCAAATGTCAAAAATCCCTTTATTACAAAATGGCAAATTTCTTTATTAATGCAAAGGTGACTTGGTTTATCGTTACTGTGACAAACGAAAACACTTTATTTGATGAATCCTTAAAGAAAATTTTAATTAATATCAATCAGGAGAAAAGTTATTGCAAAAATATATGTTGATCCCTAGACACTTTTGATGTGTGTAGTTATCTGTAACGTAACGTGATAGACAAGGCTACGATATGCAAGGAACTTCTAGATTACATGAAACTATTTTATCTGTTACTCCGAATTTCAGAGGTATTTTTAATAACATCAAAACTTCCTTTTGGTATAAGACAGTATTCTACTCTTTGATCACGACTGTCAATCCCGAAGGGTTAGGCAGTGATGTACCTACAGGGTAGACCGCGAAATTCATTCCATCCAATTCCGCGTTTTTTGCAATTTTCAGGTCATGTTGGGTTATTGAATAAAATATAATTCGCGACCGTAACAAATATGTCTTTACTGATTTAAAATCATGAAAAACATCAATACAACCCTATAAGTTCATTTAACACTATCGAATGACTTATTCATTAAATAGTCATTGAATAGGATTAAATGAACTAAGTGGTGGTATTAATAAATTTAATGACTACAATATTCTGTTATTATATACGCTTTACGGCCGCGCATAATATTTTTTTTAACGTACAGCCTGACAATGACTAGCAAATTGAAAAAAAAACGTAAGAAAATTTGACTTTCGCGGTCAACCCTGTAGCTTCCACCTTAATAGAACACTCACATTTCGCAAATTATGTTTAGGTTCCATGTAATAGGGGGCTATTCGACTCATAAACCAGGCAAAAATCCAGACTCAGTGACTACTTCCTACCGAAAAATTCCTGAAGGAGAACCAAACAAACCCAAACATTCTTTCTGCCTGACCTGGAATTCGAAACCAGGACCTTGTGCTCTCCCAAGAGTATTAATCCCACTGGAGAATGGAACTAACGTAAATATCTTTTCAAGCAGCAGATTTAATTGATATGATTAGTAAATATAAAAAAACCTCCAGATTTATACATTTATCAATTTATTAAATATTTGTTTCGTTTAAACCTAAATTAAAGTTACTCCATTAACTAATAAGAACTAAGGAAACGATAATTCGTAAATACTTTTACCATTCCATGGAGATTTAATTTAATTATCCTAACTTTAGTTTCACCAAATAATAACCGAAGCATACTAATTAAAACATAAGTAACAAAAACTAAATATAAATTTGAGGAAACATAAAAAATACATGAATTAATTGAACTAATAAACAATTCAACTAAAATATCTTGACTTGAGGAAGGTAAATTTTAACTAATTTAGATTTTAACTTCTAGGAATAATGGATACAGATAAACACTTCCTTTAACCTCATATTTTCGTCAATAAGCTAGACATCCATTGCACGGCTAAATTAACTTAAAAGGACGATTATTTACATGAATGCTTAAACAGAGATTGGCGCAAAAAGCACAAGCTATGGTAGCGCCCTCTGCAAAAAAAAAAACACTTATCAAGTATCACTGTTGTTTCTTTGAAACTTACAAAAATAAAAGGGGAAGCCTAGCTTATTTTGACTAATACAGGATGGCGATTCATTTACCTGCAATAGTCAAAGGGGTAATTTTATCCGTCATATTAAAGAATTTTTCTTTATGTGGAAGGGACACGGAGGCTCACGAAATTTGCCGTTCAGTGTCCGGTTTTATGTAGAATAAAATATGATACCGGCTGTAAAACGTACGTACTTACATAATTACAACCCATTTTAGTTCATTTAATCCCAATGAAGACTATTTCATGATAAAGTCATTCTATGGGGTTAAATGAACTTAAAGGCGTTGTATTGATAGCTTTAATGATTATAACTCGGTTACGGCCGCGTATCATATTTTATTCAACACAAAAACTGACACTGACTGGCAAATTGCAAAGAACGTAAGAAAATTTGAATTTGGGCGGGCCACCCTGTCCTGTCGCTTCCACTATAATAAAGCCATATGAGATTCATGAAAAAAAAGAATTTTCATAGACATAAAAAGAGTAGACTGACCCTTCACGATGCCTATGCTAAGGATTCTGTACATCAAACCAAGTAATCCTACATATTTTTTTTGGGTAAAAAAATCATGTTTTATCCTAAAACTCAATGTAACGCACTCAAAACATTGTGCTGGTGGTATGCATTGAATAGTTAACAGGTCAGGAGATATTCAAAGTTAAGTTATACCAGTATTTTTTTTTTTTTTTTTTTAATTAAAATATAAGACCTCTGACCTCAAATACCTCCAAGGTTCCCAGGTATGTTCCAAAACAAAAAGCGATAGCAATGACGGGCAAAACAAGTGCCTTGCGGCTTCGTTAGAGTCTATTGACGCCCTTTGTCTTTTTTTTTTTTTACCCTTTGGCCTAAATGTCTAGCTCTGCAAAGGTTTTTGATGGTATAATTACAATGACAGGTAGACAGTCAATCCCTTGACGAATACTGATGACTAAATCGCCACCCTATATTTAAACTTAGGAAGTGTTGAGTCGTATTTAAGTTACAACACAAATAAAAATAGCTATGCATGTTGTTTACAAGTCAATCTTAGGTCTATACTGCAGTCTGAGCGGGGGGTCGCGGAACCGCCAACGTGTGACATACACGAACTTTAATGTATGATCCTTGCCTAGTAATTCGTCGTTGCATAGAATGTCAATCTGAAAAAAGAAAACATAGGGTAATATCAATAACACTGGAAATGGGACCATTTATTTTGAGCTCCCGATTCCCCCCCCCCCCCCTTATTTATGTATTATGTTAATATCAGCTGGCATTGCAAAATTGTAGGTTTATTGACCCTTTTAATGTAAATGACAGATAACAGGTGTTTTTATCATATTTGTTACCGGTGAAGCTAAACCGTTTTTGTGAGTTTTTTTAGACATCTTGGTGAACAAAGGTACTACTGTTATTTTTTTTTTAATTTTCACTACTTTTACCAGAGCATGAAAATTAGATGTCTCATCGTCTTCCTGCCAACAAGTTTTTTTGTTGCATTGTCCCCTGTCAACAGTGACATAATCCTTAAAATATTTGCTCCTTATAAATAATAATATTTACTCCGTTTTCTTTTATCATTTCTCACACACTCCATCCCTCAATTATTAATCCTTCTGCCTAATTTAAATAATATAATATCTGATACTGGTATTTTTGTACTCAAGAGGCTTTTCCATCACTTCTTAAAGTAGTATTCTTTTAATCTTGCCTTGGCATACTACAAAAGAGATTGAGCACTAGGCCCCCAGTTCATATCTAGATGTATATAAAAGAAAGTCGTGTTAGTAACACTATTTATAACTAGAAGAACGGCTGAACCGATTTGCCTGAAAATTGGTGGGGAGGTAGCTTAGAACCAGGGGACGTACATAGGATACGGTAGGATAGGGTAAGTAGGTAGGTAGGTTAGGGTAGGTAGATAGGTAGGGTAGGGTAGGGTAGGTAGGTAGGGTAGGGTAGGGTAGGTAGGTAGGGTATGTAGGTAGGTAGGTAGGGTAGGGTAGGGTAGGGTAGATAGGTAGGTAGGGTAGGGTAGGTAGCTAGGGTAGGGTAGGGTAGGTGGGTAGGGTAGGTAGGTAGGTAGGTAGGTAGGTAAGGTAGCGTAGGGTAGGTAGGATAGGGTAGGTAGGTAGGAAAAAAAGCATTGCAACGCATACGGGGTACAGCTAGTTGTCCATAAAAAAAAAATTACTTCTCTATACTTCTCCATGCCGCTTAAAACCTTCTTAGCTATAAACTTCTTGAGGTGCGTGATGGTAGCCTGTGCTGAGCACCGGATGAAGCTACGCTTCAGAGTCCGCAGGGATGTTGATATGCACTCCAGGCATACATTTACCTGGAATACGAGAAAGGAAAATACATTAATGGATTTAAAAAAAAAGTAAGAGTGAAACAAAAAAAAATCCGGCCAAGTGCGAGTCGGACTCGCGCATGAAGGGTTCCGTACCATTATTTACAAAAATGAGCAAAAAAAAATCACTTTTTGTATGGGAGCCCCTTTAAACATTTATTTTATTCTGTTTTTAGTATTTGTTGTTATAGCATCAACAGAAATACATAATCTGTAGAAATTTCAACTGGCTACCTATCACGGTTCATGAGATACAGCCTGGTGACAGACTGACGGACAGACAGTGAAGTCTCAGTAATAGGGTCCCATTTGACCCTTTGGGTACGGAACCCTAACAATGACGCAAATATTTAAGAATAACAAAAAGATTCCTGTTTTATTAACATTTTATTTGGGTGAGCGCCTGACCCCCATAAAAAGCAACAGATGAGGTCTATGTTTGAAAAATCAGTGTTTTATCCATAGGGATGCCATTTCACTTTTACTTTATACCATCATACAGATACTCTTTAAGGAGACCAAGCATGATGTTAAATTTTCATGTTTATTTATTTACCACCAATTATAGCATAATTACAGACTCGAGGACAGCAACAAAAAAATGGTGAAACTCATTGGTAAACTAATCACAGCCTACTCGTAGTGTTGATGTCTGCTGTACGAATACATCATCACACAAACCTGTTCATCTTTCCTATGGCAGTCAGTATTGTCTGGCTGCTCTGGCTCGTCAGCTCCAGGCTTATCCGCAGCCAGTGCCGCATCCTTGGGGCATGGCAGGTTGCGTGCTCGGTAGAAATCACGCTCACGTTTTATCTCATCTAAAAAACAGCAGCGTGTGATTTCAGTTTGGGTACAATAACAAGCATTCAGCTCTTAACTTGCACATCTTTTACATCATTCTCACATATTTGTATAATCTAAACATGAAAAACCAAGATTATGTAACAATATTTTGATATAAAAAAGGGGCCATAGACATATTCACTTTGGAATGCGAAACTACAGTACTATCACAAGTTATTATGCCTAGTGACTGAGACTGAAGCTTCACTTATTTATTTATTTTTGTCATTCAAAAGTGCCTGTAATTGTCTAATTAAAGCAAAAGCTTTGAGTTTGATACATTTTGACGTTGATAAGAGAGATAACTCTTGCAGCCTGTTCAGAGAGGTTCAATCTTGGACCGCATGGAGAAATGTCATTGGTCACGATCCTCACCAGTTAGAGAATGGTGAGGAAGAGAGTTAACTAGCCTATAACATATATGATTGAATAACGAGTATTCAATCTATGTTTTAGGCTTCTACAAAAGATAGTAATAAAAATTAGTTTTATCTGAATGACAAAAGTGTACTTTTTGATTTTTAATTTTCTCATGCCAGTTTATTAGTTGATGCTGCAGTTTACATAATATAAATTTTGGCAGCAAATATAGTACATTAAACACATAGAAAGCTTTTCAATGGAAACATGTGTTAACTTAATCAAAAATCTGTTGTGTCAATAAAGATCCTTGATTAATTTAAACTCATTTATGGGGCGAAACCACTACGGTACACTATCCTCTCTCTACAGCTTACTGTGCTCTTATGCTAGAAGATTCCTTATGCACTGAATAAGTTAACGGCTTATCCGTCTATTTAATAATTAATAATATTGTCAAGTTATACAGTTACTACCCACTCATGCAACCACTCCCACTGTCATAGACCTTGCACTAAGACCACAGCCAGGCCAATAACTTTCCTTGTAACAATACTACTTAAGTAAAATTACTTACTGTCCTGCAAGTCTGGCACTAACTTATACACTATGTCCTGCATTGTCCGGTCGAAGCTGATATACTGTAATGGGTGGGACTGGTGTATCACTATGTCGCATGTTGGACATGTGTTATTCTCTTCCAAGTGTTTCACTAGGCAACTTTTACAAACTGAAATAAAAACAAAAAAAGTTGGATTAGATTTTGTTTGAAATAACTGCTTTGTGACAGTTAGGATGTATTAAAGTTTCTTTGCCATTGTTTTTGTTAAGTTTAGATTATGAATATAGCGGGAAATATTGATTGGTAAGCAATTTTGATTGCCATGACACTTTGCTAAAACACATTTTGAAAAAAGTATTAAAAGTTTATCACTAAAGATGCTAGATAGGATTTTTATTGGAATTTTTTTTTTATTGTTTTATTTAGTAGAAAATATAATAATACTAACACGTATGAAGACACTCAGTGACCGTGGTCGCGTCGATGAAATAGCCGCGACATATTTTGCAAGTAATGTGACTGTTTAGTTGTTTTAACTTTATCCTCCTTTCCATTGTCATCCTAAAACTACGGTGGAGTCAAAAACATTAGTGAAACTAACTTAAAACAGGCTGAAAATGAAAAAAATAGAACATAAATGCAAAGTCTACAATCAACAACTCAACACTTCAAATGCGTTTAGTTTTGTCATACGAAGGACAAAATGACAGAAAACGCATTTATGTTCGATTTGTAATAAAAACATCGAATTAGATTAAGTTCATGGTATTCATTAGGTTTAATTGTATATTAGTATTCGATCAATAGGCAACAACTAATTTAATTGAAACATTTTGCCGTACATTAATTATTTTTCTTCATGAATTGATTTAAAAAAACGAGCAATATCTAAACGTATGAAAGCGACCTTCACAATGGCAGCTTGTATCTTATTTACATTTTTGCCATTCGATTCTATCCGCTTCTTGCACTAGTTAAAGTTTAAATTGAATTGCTTTTTAAGATTGGATTCTAAACCGGAGCACAGATAACGTAGTACTAGCGTATTCGAAGCATAGACATATAAATCATATGGACTTGGCATACCTACAAGAAAAACGTGCATACCTACACTTTAGTGAGCTGATAAAATGGCGGCTAATAGGGCAGCCCTTATCGATATTTCTATATAATAACATCGATAAAAGATTGTGAGAATGTTTTCATAATGTTATGGTACAATATCTACGGGTGAAAATACCCCAAGTTTTCTAACATAATAATATACCTTTCATTTGTTGTTGTTTGAGAAGTTTCGTCCTTCTTTCACGGTTAAATCGTAGAACTTATTTTGATGTTTCCTATTAAGACAGGTTGAAACTTGGAGGACAGACATATTATGCTGTTTTTTATCGACCTAGTATTCTGTAACTGATTTCACTCCATTGTATAATTTAAGCAACAAGTTTATCTAGTTGCCGGCCCGTTGAGAACCTCCTCCTTTTTTGAAGTCGGTTTTTTAATTTTATGCTCTTGGAATTTATTCTTTTAGCTATTACAAGAAATGAAAAGCAGTAAGTACAAGTCATGCCATTAAAGTTGAGACTTGACCACGCCTCCCGCCGCTTTTTCGCAGGTATCCATGAGGATCACCTCGCCATCGGGAAGTGCGGGGCAAGCGGGCGGTGGGAGTCAGGTCTCAACTTATCGCGCACGGGTTAAATACCTACTTACATCGAATAATTTTTTAATCGACCTTTTTGCTTCACTTGCTGTCCCCACGGTTTCTTTATACTGTTATCTTAAGGGGGATGCGCGGCTCAGTTTTCCTTTGACTGACGTCGAGTTCGGGGTTGATATTTTTTTTACAGAAAGGTTACATTATTATTAGCACACACGCAAAGTTTCAATATGCGGAAACGCGCAGTTTTTGAGAAAAAAAATATTGAAAATTAATTTTTTTTGCATTATTTAGGTCAATCCCTACCACAGATTATATAGAATTCTGGCCATTGAATGTATTTATGTAGAACATAGCAAATTTGGTTGCAAGAGCGAGCGAAGCGAGCTCTGGACTTGGGGCACCCTGACTTGGACAGGTTAGGTTCGAAGGGGATGGCGGGGTCTAGTGAGCGAGCGGAGCGAGCGAACTAAGACCCCGACATCCCCTTTGTGTTAGGTTACTTTAAACCATGCAGGCAGAAATAGGAGCCCCGCGTAGCGGGGCTCCGTCGACTACGCTTTTTAGGCGAATACAATATGTTTTGAGGTTAGGTTACATTAATTGGTTTTTCTCAAGAACGTTGCATTACCTTTTCACGGGAGTGGTGCCAGAGGGGAAGTGGTACACCCCTCCACACCCTCCCGCCCCCTCCGCCTGCCAAACGAGACTAGATTTTACCCAAACATTTCCTCAAAATTAAAAATTTTAAAAATCTCGAAAAGGGGCGCGCGTCGCAACTTTTCCTTTTAAGGGGTGGTTGTACCCCTCCCCCCCTCTCCTCCCACTCCCCTCCCTCCCTTCAATTCGACGTCAGTCAAAGGAAAGTCGTACCGGATGCGCCAAGGTAGCCCGCGAAATACAAATTTTCTTACGTTTTTTTGCAATTTGCAGGTCAGTGTCAGGTTGTATCTTGATAAAAATATGATTTGCGACCGTATCAAACGTACGTACCAATAAGGTTCGTGAAGGTAAAGCATCGTCACGCAATGTTACTTTATTGAGTGTTCAGTTGAAAGACGATTCTTCAAAGTGAAGAGAACAAATAATTATTGTTTTTGTTGTAATTTTTATATTTTCCACACCGATTGTTTATAGCCTTAAAAGTAAAACATAAAACCAATAAAGAACCATAAAATTGCATTATCGATAAATATAAAAATGTCTGAATGCACTACTCTATCCCTTCAATAACAAGAAAATGATTTCATGTAGTAAAACTGTTGAAAATAGAGGCAAAAGGGAAAATATGAATGCTTTACTGTTGAAACTCTTCAATAAATGCAGAATCCTTTGTTTATCATCTTGAATTCACAAATTTTAACCACAGATAAAGAGCATTTGACAGTTGACGTACCCAACTTAGGTATCAAACAGCGAGCGGATAAAATGGCGACCCGGCCGCAAATAGGTATTTCAATGACTTAGAAATGTAGGGTTGCCATTATAGTAACTGTCAAAAACACTATTATCCTTTTTCACTTACGTAAAATTATGAAAGTTAAAAAGAGATAGCAGTATTTTTCTGATTTTGGCGTCGATATGCCTCGTATTTGTATAACTGTTTTTTCTATAGTCAAACATTTCAAGTCCATATAATTTATATGTCTATGATTCGAAGTCAAAGCAGGGAAGGACATCCCTTTTGTATGTACTATGGTTAGGTTTATGTTTTCTTCTCTTTGGCAGGGACTGATCTGTAATAGTTTATGCTAGAAATGTGTGGCGTTTCTACTGTCGACATTGGTCATTCTAGTTTAATACCTTTGACTTATTATTACTATCCATATCTGTTTTGGACGAGCAGAGAAACATCATGGATGCTATTGCAACTGCGATATACCACTCTTTGGATATACCTATACAGTGCGCCCAGTATATTTTGATATAGGGTAAAAGCGCTTGGCATGGCCGGTTTTCAGTCAATAAGAGCTACACGCGTAGCATGACCACTGTAGAAACGAGTTTTGTCTACGGAAGAATCGACATAATGACAAATTAACAATGACAATTTGTCAGTCGAGCGAACACACTGGAATAAGCACGTGTATGCACGTTCGGTTTCTAGAAGCGCAAAACGTGGGGCGTGTGTAAGCGCGTAAGCTAATACGAGCTCATACGCACAGAAAAATAGTCTAGTCTGACCACTCTTACGCTGTAAATCCGATTTCAGAGCGAGAGCCATATACATGCCATATTGTCGCACAGACGTCAAATAGGGGTGCGGACTGGGTAAAGAACCCAATAACACTTACTCGAACCTGGGAGTCGAACCTAGGACCTCATGCTCAGTAGTCGCGCTTGCGACCACTAGATCCACGAGGCAGTCTAGCTAAATAGATAAAGAGATTATAGTAGAAATCTAGCTCCAATAGGGGTGAAGACTGGGTAAAGAAAACGACATTCTATTTTGTCCGTCAGACAGGTAATACAAAAATATTAGACACGTATTTTTTGTTTTATCAATATTTCAAAAAATTACTTAGTTAAAACTCATTAAAGTTGGAGAGTGTGGGCGCACTACGTCACAAGTAGGTATAAAACTTACCCACATATGACGTCATGCGCCATTTTAGCTCAATATATCTCAATTTTATGACCACGTGAAAAAAGAAAAAATACGTGTCCAATGCTTTTCAATAAACTACCCGACGGACAAAGAAAAAAAAAATGTGATTATCCCCTATTGCTTGTTCAAAATAGAGACAGAAACATGTCTAAAGTCAAAGCAAGGGCCAAGGGATGATGGGGCCTGTGGATGGTGAGTAATGGGCTAGCTCACCATCCGTCCGTCCCATCACGACAGGCCCAGGTCGTGTCGGTCAGGCGCGTTCGTGATGGATGGGTTTTAGTCAGTACAAGTCTGACACACTCTCCCGCTCCGCCAAGAGCGGGGGGAGGTCATATGATGATTGACCATCCGTAAAAAAAAAAAAAGCAAAAAAAGCGTCAAGGATGGTTTATAGATGTTGGCCTGAGTGTGCATTGGTACGCGAGACCAGCACAAGGCGTCCGTCTCGCCCTGCACGCTTCGAGCCGTTAATGGCAGTCGTATCAAACGGGCCACGGCCCGGTTGAATTTTCCGCCGGTCAAGCGCGTCTCGGCTTGTCGACCGGCGCACGTTGGACAGATTGAAAACTATCAAGCAAGTCTATGGATCATAGACTATTATATGTATATATAAACTAGCTTCTGCCCGCGGCTTCGCCAGCCTTTTTTCGGTAATTGTCCCGCGGGATCACACTACCGGGATAAAAAGTATCCTATATGCTATTCTAGACTATTTTCTATTTTTACTAACTACCTCCTACCCTACCAACTTACCCTACCTACCTACTCCACCCAACCCTACCTACCCTACCCAACCCTACCTACCCTACCCAACTCTACCTACCTCACTACCCAACCCTACCTACCTACCCTACCTATCTACCCTGCCCTAGCCTACCTACCCCACCCTATCCTTCCTATCTACTACCTCCTACCCTACCAACTTACCTTACTTACCTACCTACTCTACCCAACCCCCTACCTACCCTACCCAACCCTACCTTTCTACACTACCCAACCCTACCTACCTACCCTACCCTACATAACTATCTACCCCACCCTATCCTACCTAACTACCCTACCCAACCCTACCTACCCCTACCCTACCCTATTCCTTCATTTTTCTGATATCATAAGGTAGGTAGGTAAGGTTACCACGCTCAACTATCTCCTGGTAAGCTATGTTCTCCCAGTACCTCAATCCTGACCATGCCGCCCCAGACACGCTCGCAAAGAAAATAACGCGCCAGGGCATCTCCAACTCCACGCTCAACTATCTCTCGGTAAACTGTGTTCTCCTAGTACCTCAATCCCGACCACGCCGCCCCAGACGCGCTTGGCGCTCGCCAAGAACCTTATATCAAACAGCGCCCCGCGGTTTCATCCGCGCAGACCCGGATAAAAAGTAGCCTATGTGTTAATCCAGAGTATAAGCTATCTATATACCAAATTTCATCAAAATCCAGTCAGTAGTTTGTGCGTGAAAGAGTAACAAACATCCATCCATCCATCCATCCATCCATACTTACTTACAAACTTTCGCATTTATAATATTAGTAGGATGATATTGTTACGCCGACTGCTTTACGAGAACATTCTAGGACTACGGTCGAGTCTAGAATGTTCCCAGATGGAAGTGTCTAGAAAGTTCGAGAAAGTTCTGGACCTTTCTGGAACCTTCTAGAAGGATTGGTTCCACTATAGAGCCATCTAGAAGGTTCGGGAAGGTTGTAGAACTTTCTCGAAGGATGGGTTCCCCCTAAGGAACTACCTACACATTGACGGAAGTTGTGGAAGTTTCTCGAAGGTGGGCCGGCCGTATAAATAGGCGACGGGTTAGCGGAAGGAGTTAGTCTGATTTTGGCTACGAAACGAAGCGATCGAAGTGAACGACTAGTGCGATATTTAAGTGATTAGTGGTAAATTCTGTAATTGTGATTAAGTTTAAGTGTTTGTGAAGTGTTTTAAACTGTTTTAAGTTAATTAAAGATTTTTAGTGTTTATTTGGTAGTGTGTTAATTTGTCCTATACCCAGCTCGTAACAATTGGTGTCAGAAGTGGGATAAATTATGCCAATTCTACCAAAGGACGATACAGACGGTGTCCGCACCAGTAGTCATCGACAGCAAGATATGGACCAAAGGTTTGGAGATTCTTCGACACAGACACCGGCTGGTGCCCAGCCTACGTCGGAGCCAGTCGCTGGCTCATCCGGAGTTTCTCCAGCACCTGCGGCGCCAGACTTGACTGTTTTAATGGCACTACTGCAGGAGCAGGCTCGCCAGTTGCAAGATCAGTTGCAACGAGATAAGGAGGAGCAGGCTCGCCGTCAAGAGGAGCAGGCTCGCCGTCAAGAGGAGCAGGCTCGCCGTCAAGAGGAGCAAGCTCACCGGTTGGAGGAGCAGTTACAGCGAGATAAAGAGGAGCAGGTCCGCCGCCAGGAAGAACAGATGCTCCTGATAAAAGATCTTCACGCAACCTTTGGCAAAGATCTTAAGGTGATGAAGGAACATGTCCACCAGCATGAGAATCGTATCTCGGAGGCCGAGGTTCAGATTGCTGGTGTGAAGAAGGCCTTAGACGAACTTAAGGCTGGAGATGGGACTGTAGTTTCCGTGGTTGCTGCACCTTCAGCACGTGGGTTTAAAGTGCCTCCATTCGACGGAACATCTTCGTGGTCGGCCTATAAAATCCAATTTGAGGCCGTTATGAAGGCGAATGGCTGGACCAAAGCGCAAGCCATGACCGCGCTCACCTTGGGCCTCCGAGACCAGGCCCTAAACATCCTTGAGGCGCTCGGCAAGGATGTGACCTACGAGCAGCTGCTGGAGGCTTTAGAGTCCAGATACGGCGATGCGCACCTGGAGCACGTATTCCGAGCTAAGTTGAAGGATCGCGTTCAACGCAGTGCCGAGAATCTGCAGCAGTGGGCCCTGGAAGTTGAAAAGCTGGTCCGCAAAGCATACCAGTCTGTCCCTGCACTTATCAATGGGAATCTGGTACAGGCTTTCGTCGACGGAATACGCGACTTGGAAGTTAGAGCTGCTGTGAGACTTGGGCATCATGAGACGTTGAAAGACGCCTTGGCCCATGCCTTAGAAGTAGAGGCAGTGAGGCAGGACCACCGAACACACCGCATCACGGAGGTTGTGGCGTCACCTGTACGCGACCGTCCGCAAGGGTACAGCCCTAGGTGTTACACCTGTGGAGAAAGGGGTCATCTTCGGTCAAGCTGTCCTAAGCGAAGCACACCGAGAGAAGATCAATCTCAGCAGGGGAGAGTAGCTGAAGTGACTGCCCAGCCACAGCAGGGAAACGAGTAAATGCCAGGACTGGGGGGCGGGTGCTGGCTGGTATTGAAAGAGCCCCGAGGATCTTGATCTCACAAGCTCATGACGGGAACAGCCTGACCATCAAAGGCGAAGTCAACGGAATACCATGCAAACTGACGTTAGATACTGGAGCTTCTCACACGGTCGTCAATTCTCACCTAGCAAGTCGGTTTCTTGGGGACTACTTCAATAACCACGACCGTATGCAATAGTTTACAGCTACCGGTCAGCACATAACCGTCCGAGGCAAGAAGCAAGTGAAGTTAAAATTGGGTGACAGAATTTACTGTCACAATGTCATCGTGGCCGACATAGTGGACGATTGTATCCTGGGTTTGGACTTCATGCGGAAACATCGTTGTGAGATCGACGTTGATCAGGGAGTACTGAAATGTGGCTTAGAGGAAGTCTTCATGGAAGGTGCACCATCAGGGAAGGTGTACTGCTTGAAGAAGATTGTTCTTCCTAGCAGATCAGAAACGATCGTGCCAATTCGTCTACCTCAGTATTCTGGACACAAAGTTCGAAGTGTTCTGATAGAAAGGGCGAACAATGACTTTCCATGGAAGACGGCACGAACTCTGGTAAAAGCCACCAACGTCGCAGCAGTACGCATACTAAATCCAAGTGACAAGGAGCAAGTGATTAAGAAGGGCACCTTGATCGGCACTTGCGAAGAAGTAGCTTGGATGCGTCCATTACAAGATCGGCCTACCGGAAATAAAATTCGTTGTGCAAAATTTGATGTGTCAACGCTTTTGGAAAACTGCGATTTATCTAAAGGAGAAAAGGACAAGGCTATGAAAATGTTACTTCAGTACGCCGGCATTTTCTCTACAAATGATGCTGACATAGGGAGAACTGGACTGGTTCAGCACAAGATTAATACAGGCAACGAGTTACCCATCCGTCAGCGACCAAGAAGACTGCCTGTTGCACGGGAAAGAGAAGTGGAAACCATGATTGATGGAATGGTGAAGGACGGTGTTATAGAGCCTTCATCCAGTCCATGGTGTTCTCCTGTAGTCCTGGTAAAGAAAAAGGACGGCAGCATGCGTTTTTGTGTGGATTATCGACGACTGAACGACGTCACGAAAAAGGACAGCTATCCACTGCCTAGGATCGATGACACACTGGATACGCTGACTGGAATGAAGTGGTTTACCACGCTGGATCTGAAAAGTGGCTATTGGCAAGTAGAAATAGACCCCAAAGACAAAGAGAAAACTGCATTCTCAACAGGAAAGGGGTTATGGCAGTTTAAAGTTATGCCATTCGGATTGTGCAATGCTCCTGCAACATTTGAAAGGCTGATGGAGCAAGTACTCGCCGGATTGATTGGAGACGCATGTCTTGTCTATCTAGACGACATAATCATCGTGG
Source organism: Cerastis leucographa (assembly GCA_963082945.1). Taxonomy (NCBI): domain Eukaryota; kingdom Metazoa; phylum Arthropoda; class Insecta; order Lepidoptera; family Noctuidae; genus Cerastis; species Cerastis leucographa. The sequence continues at coordinate 14,493,497 of OY720368.1, forward strand.
GCCGTACATTTGAAGACCACCTTAAAAACCTCAACCGAGTGCTGTCGAAATTCCAAACAGCAAATCTCAAGTTAAGTCCGAAGAAGTGCTCGTTTTTCCGGAAACAAGTGAACTTCTTAGGACACATAGTTTCGGGGGAAGGTGTTCAAACAGACCCGGAAAAAGTAGTCGCCGTCAAGGACTGGCCAGTTCCGAAAGACAAGACACAGGTCAGAGCATTTTTGGGTTTGTGCTCCTACTATCGACGGTTCGTAAAGAATTTTGCCGACATTGCGAAACCTTTACACAAGCTCACTGAGGAAAAGCGACAATTCTGTTGGGACGAGAGCTGCGACGTCGCATTTCAGGAATTGAAGAAACGTCTGTGCAAAACACCTATTTTGGGATATCCTGACACTGAAAATGACTTCATAGTTGACACAGATGCAAGTAATACTGGAATTGGGGGCGTGCTGTCTCAACGGAAAGGAGACCAGGAGGTTGTGATTGCTTACTTCAGCAAATCTTTATCCAAACCGGAAAGAAATTACTGCGTTACTCGACGGGAGCTGCTTGCCGTAGTAAAAACATTGCAGCATTTCAGTAAATATTTGCTGGGGCGGAAATTCCAGCTGCGAACTGACCATGCTGCCTTGAAGTGGCTATTACAGTTCAAAAATCCGGAGGGACAAGTGGCGAGATGGATTGAGCTACTGCAAGAGTTTGACTTCGTAACTGAACATCGCAGTGGGAGAACTCACGGTAACGCAGACGCCTTGTCAAGAAGACCTTGTCCTGAAGATTGTAAGCACTGTGCCAGGCAAGAGACTAAGGAGGTAGCAACCGCGAGGATGCTTAGAACAGATCTCAGCGATGAATGGAAGGAAACCCTACAGCAAGCTCAGCAAAATGACTTGGACATCAAACCGATTTTCGAGTGGATCACAGCTGGTGCTCCTAAACCCAAGTGGAGTGATGTGGCAGCGATGAGTTCCATCACTAAGAGTTATTGGGCCCAATGGAACAGCTTGGTTATCCAGGATGAAGTCTTGTGCCGTAAATGGGAAAACGCTCGAGGGGACAGGTGTCATCTACAAATGGTTGTCCCTAAAGCTAAAGTACCGGATGTTCTACGGCTATATCATGATGGATGTTCAGGCGGACATATGGGGGTAAAACGGACTCTACTGAAGATCCGAGAGCGGTTTTACTGGATCCACTGTCGGGAAGATGTGGAGGACTGGTGTCGCAAATGCACCACTTGTGCGGCTGTGAAAGGACCCCAAACACGCAGCAGAGGTGCATTAAAACTGTACAACGTTGGAGCCCCCTGGGAACGGATAGCACTCGACGTTGCGGGACCATTTCCGGAAAGTGAAAGCGGGAACAAGTACTTCATGGTTGTCATGGATTACTTCACCAAGTGGCCAGAAGTGTTTGCCATTCCTAACCAAGAAGCTACAACAGTCGCAGATAAATTGGTTCAGGAAGTTTTCTGTCGTTTTGGAGTACCCTTGGAAATTCATAGTGATCAAGGAAGGAATTTTGAATCACAAGTATTTCAGGAGACTTGCCGATTGATGGGTACCCACAAAACCAGAACCACCTCTTACCATCCACAATCTGATGGAATGGTGGAACGTTTCAACCAAACGTTGGAAAGATATTTGGCAAAAGTCGTGGAAAGCAGGCAAAGGGATTGGGACAAGCACATGCAGCCGTTTCTTTTGTCCTACCGTAGTGCAGTCCACGAAAGTACGACTGTGACACCAGCCTTCGCGAACTTTGGAAGGAAATTACGGTTGCCAGCAGATTTAATCACTGGAACTGCTCCTGATGCTCCACGCAGTGTAACCGATTATGCAAGTGACTTGCGTAACAAGTTGAATGACGTGTATGAGCATATCAGACAATCCGGCCAACAAATGTCTGAGAGGATGAATACCCGTTATGACCGGAAGGCAAACAGTAGAGGGTTCGACGTGAATTCACTGGTGTGGCTGCATAACCCAGTGCGTAGCAAGGGGAAGTCTCCGAAATTGCAAGCAAAATGGGATGGACCATACCGAGTCGTGACCAGGATCAACGATGTCACCTATCGGATACAGAAGGGTCCACGAGGTGCGCCTAAGATCGTACATGTAGACCGATTAGCGCAATACTACGGGACTAACGATGCTCGGGACGAGCATGTCTAAGGAGGGGGCAGTGTTACGCCGACTGCTTTACGAGAACATTCTAGGACTACGGTCGAGTCTAGAATGTTCCCAGATGGAAGTGTCTAGAAAGTTCGAGAAAGTTCTGGACCTTTCTGGAACCTTCTAGAAGGATTGGTTCCACTATAGAGCCATCTAGAAGGTTCGGGAAGGTTGTAGAACTTTCTCGAAGGATGGGTTCCCCCTAAGGAACTACCTAGACATTGACGGAAGTTGTGGAAGTTTCTCGAAGGTGGGCCGGCCGTATAAATAGGCGACGGGTTAGCGGAAGGAGTTAGTCTGGGCGTCTCTACACAAGCTGTGCAGACAGCTTAACAATACCCCGGCTCCGGTCCGTCCACTACTCCATAGTGACGGGACACTTAGATACACAGCGCCAGACCGCGCAGAGATCTTTGCTGAGCACCTGGAGCGTCAGTTCGTTCCAAATCCGACTGCCGACACCGAGCACATCGCAGTAGTCGAGAGGCACCTCGGAGAGTACTTCTCCAGGCCGATAGCCTCCGATGAGGACCCAGTTTTCTTCTCGCCTTGCGAGGTCAGACGCGCCATCCTTAAGACGAAATTAAGGAAGGCGCCCGGAGCGGACGGTGTGACCAACACAGCGCTGCGCCACTTGCCCTACCGGTCGGTAGCGGCACTGGCGCGCCTGTACACGGGCATACTGCGCACGGGCGCCTTCCCAGCCTCGTGGAAGGAAGGGCGTGTCATCATGCTACCCAAGGCGCACAAGAATGTGCTGAAGCCGGAAAGCTATCGGCCCATCACACTTCTCTCCACTACCTCTAAGGTGTTTGAGCAACTCCTGCTGCGACACCTGACCTGAGGCAACATTTCACTCCAAGAGAGGAGCAGTTCGGGTTTCGTTCCGAACACTCGACGACGCTCCAGTTGTCGAGAGTACTGCACCTGCTAGCCGCATCCTTTAACAGGAAGGAGCGAGCAGTAGCAGTATTCCTCGACATGGAAAAAGCATTCGATCGCGTCTGGCACGCCGGCTTGTTGTACAAGTTGGCACAGGCCGGCACGCCCCGTCGCTTGGTAAGGGTGGTTACCTCCTTTCTAGGTAATAGGACTTTCAGGGTGGTGGTCGACGGAGCGCTATCGAGCTTCCGCTCGATAGCCGCAGGAGTGCCGCAAGGTAGCTGCGTCTCGCCACACTGCTACTCGTGTTACACCGACGACATTCCAACAACACCCGACACCACGCTCGCGCTGTATGCCGACGACGCCGCGTACATAGCGTTATCGCTCAAAGCGCGGCACGCGGCCGTAAAAATGCAGCGCGTGCTTGACCTACTCCCAGACTGGTTGTCTAAGTGGAGGTTGTCGGTGAACGTGGGAAAGACGCAGGCGCTGGTTACCGGCGGCTCGCAGAAACTCCCACCACCCCTGACACTGCAAGGAGTTGACGTCGCATGGTCACCCCGGGCCAAGTACCTGGGTGTCACTATCGATCGTCAACTAACTATGGCACAGCACGTCCGCGGCACTATCGCGAAATGCAGGAGCGCCCGCTTCCAGCTTCGCCCAGTGCTCAAGTCACGACTCCCGCTGCGTGCCAAGCTGGGCGTGTACAAGACGTACATTCGCCCGCTAATCACGTATGCCGCCCCAGCGTGGTTCGCCCTCACGAGCGAGTCCACAAAGAAGAACCTCCGCGCGCAGCAAAGTCTTGTTTTGCGCGCCATTGTTGCTGCTCCTCGCTTTGTGAGAAATTCCACCATACAGCGGGACATGAAAATGGAGAGCCTGGACGACTTCTGTAGCCGCCTCGCGTCCAACATGTTCAAGCGCGCCGATGTCTCTGCCTGGTCCCATCTAACACAGATAGCGCCATGGCACACGCGCCCGCCTGACGCGGGGCGCGCCGGGCGCACACGTCGCCTACCGCGCGATCTCGTGCCTGCGGATGCGCCGTAAGTATGCCCCCCCCCCCTGCTTGACTCCCCGGGTAGGTCGTTTTCACCTACACGCGACCTACCCAAACAATGTGACTACACAACACCACATTACACACAGTTGAAGCGCGTCGCATCTAAGTTAATATAGACGCGACACGCATCGAACACACACTCACTACTCAACATGCATCCTAACTACGCGATGAACGTGCGGCGCGGGCTCGCTATTCATTCGCTTACAAGAGCGGCGTTACACAGTACACTGCCGCTCTAACACATTCATTACGGCCTCTTAGTCTGGAGCGTGATCGGCTAGCTCTGAGATCGTTGTGGACGGGGGCCATACATTCTTAGCGGTAGGATGCGCCACCAGAGTCACCTCCGTCGCAGGTCGTCATCCGCTGGGCCTCCTCCGGGCAACCGGAGGTCTCACCTGGCGGTGACAGACCGCCGAGGTGGCGTGAAGAAAGCGGCGCTCGTTACGGTAAAGCTTGATCGTACGAAAGCGCGCAGCGCTAGCGCCGCTGGCGCCTCCTACCGGACAAAATGACAACCACACATAGGCGAGCCGCGCCATAATAAACTAATTACGCGCGCTCGCCCCCATTCATGCCTATATTGGCCACCAAATGAGGTACCCGTATTTACGGGTACAGTTAACAATTCCGCGGGGAAAGGGTTTTACCCATATCCCGCCAGCCGCGCCCCTCTGCGGGGGCGTAGCGATATCTCGAGAAGGAGTTAGTCTGATTTTGGCTACGAAACGAAGCGATTGAAGTGAACGACTAGTGCGATATCTAAGTGATTAGTGGTAAATTCTGTAATTGTGATTAAGTTTAAGTGTTTGTGAAGTGTTTTAAACTGTTTTAAGTTAATTAAAGATTTTTAGTGTTTATTTGGTAGTGTGTTAATTTGTCCTATACCCAGCTCGTAACAATATCATGATGATATGGATATCGACTCGCGCGACCGACGCGACGTTTGCAACAGGCGCCTATATCGTTCTGAAATAGGCCTAATGCGGGATTTAGGATAACTTATTACAACAAAACACATTTTGTATTCAAATTTATATTATTGTACACGCTTCGTTATCACAAAACATTATTTTATTTTTCTTTTAATTTACAATAGAACAACACAATATTTATTAAAAATGGTAACTTATTCTAGTTTGATTGACACACGGAGCACAATGGTACAGTCCCTTCATAGTTAATTCACATTTGTCAGCAGTAAACCCAAGATCAAAAGCAACCATACTCCAATGGGAATAAAGATCACTATGATTTTGTCTGGAAGTTGGTCAGGCGATGAACATGTCGAAGACCAAACTTAACACGCTACGATGGAACATAAAAATATTAAAATGTTGTTATAGACTTCTACAATCATCACCCTTCCTTTTGACTTTATCGTAGTCGGGTTATAACTGTGAAAGGGCAAAGGCAAACTATCAACAAATTTGAACAATGGGCACAAAAAGTTACCTAGCGTGAAACAAGAGATACATAGCTTTTATAAAAGATTCTTTTACTAAACACTGCGCAGCTACCAAGGGTAAAAATAAATAATAAGCTCGATAAATAAACACTTAATTAAAATGTAATAAATAACACACAGATTTCATAAAGGTGAATAAATAATTTACAAAGATCAGAATAAGACTATATTATTATGAAAGAAAAGTTGTAAACAGACACTTCACGAAGCCGTCAACCAAGCATTATAGTACATCAAACTAAGTAACCCTATGCCAAAAATATTGCTGGGAAACGATTTTTTTAAAGTGTTGCATGTTGCGTGACGGTCGGCCGCGGAGTAGGGATAAAGTGAAAGGCGCTCCCATATTTTTGTTGTTAAATGTCTAGTGTGAAAAATAGTTTCACTTTTACCGTGGTTTCATAAAACCACACAATCCTTTTTATCTTGGTGAAAAATCACGTTTAACGGTAAAACTCAATGTAATGCACTCAAATCATTGGCCGGATGCATTGAATAGTAAACGGGTCGGGAAAGTTATAACAAAAAACTAGTATGTATAAAAAAAAACGGGTTGCACTCCGGGAGTTCCGGCAGAAGTGAAAACTTGAATATTAACGTTGTGCATTTTTGATATTTTGGAATGGTTAGGGAATAATCTTGCACGAATTGCTTTAATTATCAGTATTAAAGTACTATAATTTATGTGGTAAAATACAATATTCATTTATTGTGCTATCGTACACACAAATGGCAATTTAAAATTTAACACTTCAGAACTATTACAATCTGTCTTACGAATTTTACCTCTGGAGAAAACGTAGGTCTTGTTTGTGCATAAGATAATTATCCAGTTTTGGAAACCCAAACTCAGAATGGCAGATGTCATAAAGTTCAAATTCCTATCTAACCTAATGTCAATCCGTCTGACGAATTTTCCAGTTTTGGAAACACAAACTCAATAGCAGATGTCATAAAGTTCAAATTCCTTCGCAACCTACGTGACCTGATGGTCACGTGTCCTGACGCGAAACCTGACGCGAGTTTAACATTTTTTACCCATCACAAAAGTGCACAACGCCGCCGCGCCGCTAATGAATTATGTATGTAATAATAATTTATGTATGTCATTTTTAAAACATACAATTTTAAATAATGGCTAAAATTATGATAAATGCTTTACACATTCAATGGAACACAGTCGTTAAATATAAATTATAGCATCATAATTTAAACTAATACAATAATATACTTAAGTAATGAGATTTTATTTGATTACAGCTATAAGTTCCATGTTTTTATTCTTGTATTCAATATGCGGGCTTCACATTCCTATAAACAGGCTGTTGTTTAAAACGTTGTATCTGTTAAAAGAGATAATTCTACCTGTTGTGTCATTTTTATGAATAGGTTACGTATTCCATAGAAAAAAATCTGTATTATTGGAAATAACACACTTCTGGATACATAATATGTGATTAAATCAGCAGCCTGTAATATTTAAATTTATTAAAAAACCGGCCAAGTGCGAGTCGGACTCGCGCACGAAGGGTTCCGTACGATTATTTATAAAAAAGAGCAAAAAATCACTTTTTTGTATGATAGCCCCCTTAAATATTTATTATTTTCTGTTTTTAGTATTTGTTGTTTTTTTTTTCTTTGAGGTAGTTCCACGTTAAAGTAAATATTCCAACATCCACACTCCGCTACGACCCTTCGCACTTAACACCTGTACTCATACTCTGTCCAATTTTCTGTATCGTATTATCTAACAGATTAAAAACATTTTTATTTTCAGGCAACACAACTTTATAATGTTCAGACGAAGGCACGGGGGCGTTAGGTTTAGCGTGATCTCTTTTAAAATGGCGACTCAAATGGCTTGTTTGGGTGAATTTTCTGTCGCATATTTTGCATTGGTATTTCTTTTCTCCTGTGTGTACTACCCTGTGTTGTTTTAGGGCAGAAGATGTGTAGAATGTTTTGCCGCACTCGCAATGGTAGTCGCGTTGTCCTTTATGCCTTTTTAGGTGGACGTTGTAGGCACTGCAGGTTACGAAACCGCGTTGACATTCTTTGCAGTTGTATCTGGAATTCAAAGAAAAATCTAGAATTTTTATTTCCCTGCCTCGTTGGTATCTGGTTCGATTCCCGGTACGGCCAAGTGTTACTGGGATTTTCCATCAGGAATTTCTCAGTAACAGCCACGGAGTCTGGATTTGTGCCCAGTTGATGGCAATAGGCTCGCCCCTTATTACATGGGACTTAAACATAACTGCCTACACTTCGGGGATTACAGGCGTGATGGTATGAATTATGTATATATGTAGTTGCTTATACAATAAAACTTACCTAACTTCCTTATTATGTATCCTAACATGTATAGACAAGTTTCCTGAAGTCGCAAAAGTCTTGGTGCAGAGGTGACAAGAGTACGGCTTTTCACCGTTGTGGATCCGCTGGTGAACTTTCAACTCTGCTTTTATTGGGAAACCTGAAGAATACAAGGTTAAGTTAACTAGCGAAAGCTTCGTAGGCTTTAGTGAGCGAGCGGAGCGAGCGGAGCGAGCGAACTAAGACCCCGACATCCCCTTCGTGTTAGGTTACTGTAAACCCTGCAGACAGAAATAGGAGCCCCGCGTAGGGTGGCTACGTCGAAGACGCTTTTTAGGCGAATATAAATATTTTGTGGTTATTTTACAATAATTGGTTTTTCTCAAAAACGGTGCATCACCTTTTAATGGGAGTGGTGCCAGTGGAGAAAGTTGGCATTTGAAAAAGTGTCATTATGACATGCTCTTATGTTTATCCTCTTTTGCAAATCTCGCAATCGAAAAATGGTTTGCTGTAAGAAAACCCAATTCTGGGTTAAGCTCGCCGTTGTACATAAGTTTTTATATTGCAATCTGTTTGTATATTTCTTTTAATTTGGTGTGCAATAAAGAATAAGAATTATGAAAAGCAGACCAAACGTACAGTTGGTAACTGTGAGGTTGGGAAATAATACAAAAATTAAATTATAAGTTGGAAAATGATTATTCGGCGAAATAGAAATCTGCGAAACGTTAGTTGGCAAGTGAAAATCTGGCAAACAATTTTCGGCGAAAGGGCAGAAAACCCTATAGAATAAATTAATGTTATGTTATTAGTCGATAGCTATTTCGAAATAACCTTCCCACCTCTAGGGACACACGGATTTCTTAATAATTTCCGCAAAACAAAAAAACGGTATAATGTAGGTAATTCTGCGTTAATTCCCAAGCAGCTTACCTTTCCCACAAACTTGACATAAATACGGCTTGTCTCCTTTATGTCGTTTCATATGTATTGATAGCTGCGCGCTTTGCACAAACGTTTTGAAACAAATCTCACAGCTGTACCGTTTTTCTCCTGGAACAAAATATTGCCTCATTTAATTAAACTTTTACGAATATCGTCATCTGCTAGCCTTTTCCTAGCTATGTTGGAGTCGACTTCCAGTCTTACCAGCCCCGGAAACGCTCGGATTCGATTTCGATTCGGAAAGTCGTATGTCTATCTCGCTCGCTTTCGTAATGACAAAACAAGATAGACATACGACTTATCGAATCGAAATCGACACCGAGTGTTTGTGAATAGGGGGCCAAGTGTAGCTGACTAGGTACCAGTATTTTACACGAAGCGACTGCCTATCAGACCGGCACAACCCAGCCAACCCATATAGTACTGGATAATATGATCCTCTTGGTAAGACTGGTTGTCAGACTTGCAGGCCTCTGACTATCTTACACTTCTGTGTTTGCAGAATGTAGAAACTTTTGTGGCAGTTACTCACTCTGTATTAAGAATGAGAATCATTTATTTAATATGTATAATAAGTTCCTCTTGATAAGACTGGTTGTCAGACTTACAGGCCTCTGACTACCTTACACTTTGGTTTTTCCAGATTATAGCAACTGTTGTGCCAGTTACTTACTCTGTATTAAGAATGAGAATCGTGAACGGGCGCTGTCAGTTGTGACTGGTCATCTCTTAGCTGCCACGGTTTATTTTAAGTACTTTATTTTTTAATTACTGATTTAATCTTTTACTCTGGACGCTCTTAACTAGCCCGTATTTCTACATCGTTCTCACATATTTGTAATTCTTAACATGAATTATGTAACCAAGATTTTGTAACATATTTTGATTTAAAAGAGTGTCCATGGAGTCTCTTGCCCATTCTTCTCCATAGAGATCTATGCTTTGGAATGGGCGCAACTACAGTACTTTCACAAGTTATTATGCTTTGTGAGTTTTGTGACTGGGACTGTAGCTTCGCGTTTTATATTGTTTTTTGACTTTCAAAAGTGCCTGTAATGGTCTAATTGAAATAAATGCTTTGAGTTTGAATCATTTATTTGCATTAAAAACAGGTGTTACTAGATATAAAAGTTGGTGTGTATGTCAGTATACAAATTTATTTCACATTATGTGTCCACCCCATCTGAATAAGGACATTGGTAAAAATATTATAATAAGAAAAACGCATTACATACTTAGAATAAAAAAAAACTGGTAACGAAATTACACTTATAATACAAATATTGGTTATCCAATGGATAATAAACTAGCTGAGCGCGGCTTGCGTTGCAATGCACTTGTTCCTACCCACTACATACCTACCTAACTATCTACCTACTCCTACCTACCCACTAATACCTACCTACGTAAAAACCTTCTAGAAGTATTATAAACAAATTTAAAAAAAGATGAATGAAATCGGTTAAGTCGTTCTCAAATTATGGCGTGACCAAGGGAAATAGGGATTCATTTTTAACCCCCGACCAAAAAAGAGGAGTGTTATAAGTTTGACGTGTCTCTGTGTATCAGTGTGTCTGTCCGTGGCATCGTAGCTCCTAAACGGATGAACCGATTTCGATAAAATTGGTTTCGTTTGAAAGGTAAACACGTTTCGTAATCGAGAGTGTTCTTAGCTATGTTTCGAAAATCCGCCCAGCCGTTTGAAGGTCTTCACCGCTTTTCTAGTTGATGAGGGGATACAACTATAAATTACAACTCTCCTTGTTTTCGTTAATAAGCGAGAAGTGGCGCAACACCAAGAAAAGTGGTAGGTTATGCCCAGTAGTGGAAAAGTCAAGGCTAAGAAAAATAATTTAGGTTTATAATAAGAATGAAATAATAATTAAATTTAAAAAGGCTCTACGACATTTGGATTAATGAATTTTTGTTTTTTAGAGCGTTTTCATATACATTATATAGTCCATAATATAATGTATATGATACTCACCTTTGTGCATACGAATATGGTTGACGAGTCCAGTTCTTCGGCCAAACTGTTTGGGACAGTACGTGCAGTGGTACGGTGTCTCCCCAGTATGTACTTTCTTATGTTGAAATAATGCACTGTGACCTCTGCAAAAACATTTACAGGCTGTTTAATAAACAAGGTAAACTAAAACTGGCGAAACTTTGCAAAAGTGATGGCTTTCGATATTTTTTATGCCACAGTTGGCTCAGTGGCTAAGCGATTGACTGCTGCGCTACGTGTCGTGGGTTCGATCCCCGCCCGGATAAAATATTTGTAAGGCCTACAGATAGTTGTTCCGGTCTGGCTGTTTGTGTATGTGAATTTAAATGTTTGTAAACGCACCCACGATACAGGAGAAATTACTAGTGTGGGGAAAAGCGTAAAAAAAAGCTAATACTGATAAAAAACGAAATATTATATATATCATCGGCCTGCCTTTTCCCAACTTCCAGACTAACCGGATGCAGCTGAGTTCCAGTATTTTACATGGAATGTCTGCCTATCTGAACGATCACAAAAAACCGGCCAAGTGCGAGTCGGACTCGCGCACGAAGGGATCGTACCGATATTTATAAAAACGAGCAAAAAAAACACTTTTTTGTATGAGCCCCCCTAAAATATTTATTTTATTCTGTTTTTAGTATTTGTTGTTATAGCATCAACAGAAATATATAATCTGTAGAAATTTCAACTGGCTAACTATCACGGTTCATGAGACACAGCCTGGTGTCAGACGGACAGTGAAGTCTTAGTAATAGGGTCCCGTTTGACTCTTTGGGTACGGAACCCTAAAAATATATTTTCTAAAATATTTTACTCATCATCTTCAAAAAAAAATATTGGTACTGCTGTGGAAACAGGACAATTTTGCTAACTTCTATTTCAAATCCACTGCTGAGTTATTGGTCTAAAAAACAATAGCGACAGCTGAGCACAGTACACCATCACCAACTTTTATACCTGGTAGCACCTTTAATCTGTATTTTATGCAAATCATTTGCCTAGCTTTTTCCCAAACTATCTTGGGGTCAGCTCCAGTCTAACCGGATGCAGCTGAGTACCAGTATTTTACATGGAACGACTGCCTATCTGACCTCCACAACCCAGCAACTGGGTAATATGATACCCAGTTGTAGGATATACACCGTGTAAATCACCTCATCACGAAGCCGTCAACCAAGCATTCTGTACATGAAACTAAGTAACTTTACGCATAAATTATTGCTGGGAAACGACTTTTTTTTGGGGGGTGTAAAATCATGTTTTGTAGTAGAACTCAATTTAACGCACTCAAAACATTGTGCTACTGGACGGATTGAATAGTACGGGGGTCGTGGAGGTGTTTAAGGTAAAAATCTTACATTAAAAACTTGTTTTAAAAAAAATACTTTTCATAAAGTTGGAACTTTGACCCCTAATATCTCCGTAACTAGAAGGTTCCTAGGTATGGTGTAGAACAAAAAAATGATCGCAATGACAGGGAGAACCAGTGCCTTTCGGCTTCGTTAAGAGGTGTTTTACACCCTTTATGAGGTCTTAGTTAGTTTCGATTCATGGGTCAAGCAAATTGTTATTAGGTTTTTCCATTAGGAATTTCTCAGTACAAGCCACAGAGTCTGGATAGGCTCGCTCCCTATTACATGGGACTAAGAGGGCTATTACAATTTTTCTTGTATTTGAGTGTTGTTAAGGTTTTTACTAATGTATGTACACAAATTTAAATATTTATTTAGAAGGCTCCCTAGAGGAGTAATCAAACTTTGTTAGGCATATTTTATTAATTTTGTGGCCATACCTAAACCGTAAAAACACATCAAAACTAGGGAGTTAACTCCCTTAAACTCAAACTTTTTTATAACACTCAAAAATTGTGATAGCCCTCTTAAACATAACTGGCTAATTATGGGTGTACTATTACGTACACCTCTGCCGAACTTTTCGGGGATTACAGGCGTGATGCTATATCTTACCTAAAAGTAGCAGGACACTCCGGACATAGATACGGCCTGAGATCCGTATGACACAGCTTGTGAGCCTTCAGGTTACTCTTAGTGCTAAGGAACTTGCCGCAGATGTCGCACTGATGCGGCAGCTTGCTTTCCGGTAAGTGTGGGACTTCGCCCTCTAGGTACTCTGGAATTGGAGCCATAGTAAGAATAATTATATCAAAATCGGTGTATCTCATGGATTATTTGTTTAAAAAAGCTTTACTTAATTTTTCTATACTAATAATAGCTGCTGCACGCGACTTCGTTCGCGTGGAAAGTTTGATGGGTTTTAGGGGTATGAAAAATAGATGTTGGCCGATTCTCAGACTTACCGAATATGCACTCAAAATTTCATACAAATCGGTTCAGCCGTTTCGGTGGAGTTTGGTAGCAAACACCGCGACACGAGAATTTTATATATTAGATGGATTATAAAGCTGAAGAGTTTGCTTGCTTGAACGTGCTTATCTTGGGAACTACTGGTTCAAATTGAAAAAATATTTAAGTGTTGGATAGCCCATTTATCGAGGAAGGCTTAAGGCTATATAACATTACGCTATGACCAATAGGAGCGGAGCATCAATGGAAAATGTTGCAAAAATGGGGAAAATTTATCGATTTATTATTATGAAAATTTATTTTTAAGTTGCACAGGTCAGCTAGTCTATACTTTATTTATTTAATACTAGCTGTACCCAGCATGCGTTGCAATGCACTTTTTACTACCCACCTACCCTATCCGACCTACCTACCCTATCCTACCTACCCTACCCTACGCTACCTACCTACCTACTCTACCCTACCCTACCCTACCCTTACTACCTACCCTACCCTACCTACCTACCCTACCCTACCTACCTACCCTACCCTACCCTACCCTACCCTACCCTACCTACCTACCCTACCCTACCTACCTACCCTACCCTACCTACCTACCCTACCCTACCTACCTTACCCTACCTACCTACCCTACCCTACCTACCTACCCTACCCTACCTACCTACCCTACCCTACCTACCTACCTACCCTACCCTACCTACCTACCCTACCCTACCTACCTACCCTACCTACCTACCCTACCCTACCCTACCTACCTACCCTACCTACCTACCCTACCCTACCGTATCCTATGTCCTTCTCCTGGCTCTAAACTACCTCCCTGCCAATTTTCAGCTAAATCGGTTCAGCCGTTCTTGAGTTATAAGTGAAGTAACTAACACGACTTTCTTTTATATATATAGATTTTAAAGCTGAAGAGTTTGTTTGTTTGCTTGAACGCGCTAATCTCAGGAACTACTGGTCCGATGTGAAAAATTCTTTCAGTGTTAGATAACCCATTTATTGAGGAAGGCTATGGGCTATATATCATCGTTACGACCAAAAAGGAGCGGAGCAGCAATGAAAAATCTTGCGAAAACGGGGAAAATTTACTCCTCTTTCTCTCACTCTGTGAAGCAGACGAAGTTGCACAGGTCAGCTAGTTGAAATATAAAATGTTATTAAAGTTTATGTTAATTTAGAATGTAACATACCCTTTTTCTTTCTACCGCGTTTCTTTTTGGGCTTATCCTCTGTATTTTCAATTTCTGCAAATAAATTAAATATAAATTCAAAAACATGAATGGCTGGATACACTCGTTATTATTTTGCATATAATATGAAATAGATTTATGTAGGCAAAGCAATAACTACTTAAAAAAGGTATGCTGGCAGAAAGTTCAAGAAATAATTTATGGTATTTTCCTGTGCTTTATTGTGTGTACCTACATAAATAGTAAAATAAATAAAAAGCGACCTGATCGTTGTATTTTGATTTCTCCTAACACCATGTTGTCATCATCAGCATCCCAGCAACTATCATTACCATCATCGTTGATTAAAGGTTCTGAAATTTAACAAAAATGTTAGTCTTTTTTTTTCAGTCAGTGACAAGATAGTTTATGTGAAAGAGATTAGTATGCCAACATTATTTGTAGACTACCAACATTATGGTTTTTCACAACTAGTGTTTATGTTGTGTTTAATTTAAGTCATTTACAGTTTAAACCTTTTTGGGACATTAAATCAAACTTTTATCCTTAAAGCAAAGCATCAACCCTAATGTAAAATAACATTAATTTTATGTTTGAAATAAACCACCACTTGCCTAGTTTAATATCCTTGATATCTTCTTGATTATTATCATCTTGCGTCGCCAGTAGTTCCTCGTTCGTTTCATGACTATTCTCTAATTTTAAATCATCAAAATTCAGTTCATCTTTGACAAATTCGTCAGAGCAACCATTTTTTCTACTGTCCTCCTTTGGCGGGTTATCTAACCAATATTTTAGCTTTTTATCACTCTCTTCGCATTGTTGATTAAAGCCGTATGTACGTCTAAGCTGTCGGCTACATTCTTTACAAATTAAACGAGGTAGACCATCTCCTATTTGTGGCTGAAAATAGAATTTATAAGAAGTACATTATTCTCAACTATGAAGCTTTTTACTGGTTTATGAGTAGGATTTTATATTAGATACCTTTAATTTAGTGCAGTTTATCAACATATCACTGTATAAAGTATTCTTTTTCACATAATAACTTGTGTAAATATCGTATGTTATTTTATTTTCTACGAGACAAATTCGACATATTTTTGTAATGTCTAACGCCATTGTTTAGATTTGCTGTGTATTATGTAAATGAAATAGTTTGGGACTTAATAAAAATGGAGATTTTAAATAGCATTATACAAATATAATTGCATTTTTATTGAAAAAGTATAAACAGTTTCCTCGTCAATTTCTGATACAAACAAATAATATAATGTCAATGTCAAAATGACTGTGACATGATACCAGAAAGATGACAAACGTTTAGTTTATTCATTTACTTTGAAAAGACAGCCCGTTTTTATTTGGTTTTTATTCGATTTATATTCATTCTCATCATTCTCCTGGCCAAACCCAATTTATTTGGGATCGGCGCAGCATGTTTCCTTCTTCCATACTTCTCTACTCTATAACTCGTCATATCTTCTGAAACCTCCTACCGAACAAAATACCTAGATGCTTCGATCAATATTGATCGAAGCCTCTGATGACTTTAATTTTAATTTAATAAATAATAATAATTTAATTAATATTCAATTTAATTTTTGACTTTTTTTTAATGATCTCAGTAAAGCCATATTAGTTACGGCCGGGTATCAAATTGCAAAAAGTAAGGGTGCGTCCACATCTGGTGAATGTGCAACTCGCGAGCCGCTTGCGAGCTGCGCGCGTGCAGTCACGGCAATGGTTTGCTGCGCCTCTTTAGCGCAACTCATGCAAGGCTCGTATAAAGGCGTGCGCGCGGCGCGCGATCTGCGCGCACTCAATTCTCGCACTTACAGTTCCGTTTACTGGCTCAATACTTTCGAAGATGTCGGAGGACACTAGTGCTTTTAATATAATTGCTGCATCATTAGCTATTATATTAGGTACTGATAAAAAAAAAACTTTTTACAAAAAAATATAACCGACTTCAAAAATTATTTTCCACTCTTTTAGTTTTTTTTTTTTTGCAAGTCTGTTGTATTTTTTTGTAAAAAGTTTTTATTTTACCCTTTTCAATTTTGGTATCTCCCTTAAATTCTTGTCAAGTATCATTTTTTTTACATTTATGAAGAGGATGACTCAAAAAGTACCAAAGCAAAGATAATAAAATTAATATGAGCCTACCGGGCAAGCTTTCTCTACCAACTGAATGAAGAATCATGTAAATCGGTCCGGTAATCACGGAGAAATAGGTGTGAGGGAGAAATAGAAATACGTGATAAATTTACATAAATAAAAAAATGTTAATAAAATGAAAACTACAGGGCCAAACTATAAAGGGTGTAAAGCACCTCTTAACGAAGCCGAAAGGCACTGGTTCTCCCTGTCATTGTGATCATTTTTTTGTTCTACACCATACCTGGGAACTTTCTAGTCACGGAGATATTAAGGGTCAAAGTTCCAACTTTTTGACCAGTATTTTTTTAAATACAAGTTTTTATTGTAAGATTTTTACTTTAAACACCTCCAGGACCCCCGTACTATTCAATCCGTTCATCAGCACAATGTTTTGAGTGCGTTACATTGAGTTCTAGCACAAAACATGATTTTACACCCCCCAAAAAAAAATCGTTTCCCAGCAATAATTTTTGCGTAAAGTTACTTAGATTCATGTACAGAATGCTTGGTTGACGGCTTAGTGATGAGGTGATTTACACCGTGTATAACATTTTTTATTGGACCAAGTAGCAACTATTCCGCATCAAACTACAGAAGAATTACGCAAATCGGATCATAAATCTCAGCGTGATCGGTGTACATTCAACAAAAACTAATCGAATTGATAACCTTCTCCTTTTAGAAGTCGGTTAAAAAAAGAAAAAGATTTCAATTTTTTCTTTAAATTATTACTTGTACCTACACCTGGAAAGTGCATACCGTTACAATTCCAACAAGCCCAAACACAGCTAAGATCCATTGTCTTATTATTGAGTTCCGGTGCCTGTCTCTGGGATTCATCATCAGATCTGATGGTAGAATGGTTCTTATTTAACGCAAATGTTTCACTTGTTGAAGAAAATACCAAAATCGCTGTACGTTTTCCTATAAAATTTGAAGAGTTCCCTCGATTTCCCCAAGATTCCATCATCAGATCCCGACTTGGTGACTATGGGACCACTTCAAAAGTATCTCCTTTCGAACAAAAAAAGAATTTTGAAAATCGGTCCATAATTGACGGAGTAATAGCGTAACAAACACACAAAAAAAAAACAACACCGTCGAATATTGATAACCTCCTCCTTTTAGAAGTCGGTTAAAAAGGAAAAAAAGAGACAACGGCGTTGGTGGCGAAATCTTATTTTAAAAAGAAAACAGAATAAAGTAGCGGAGTTGAAAAAGCCATCAATTAAGCGGACACGATGCATTTTTTTTTTAAATTGTCACCAGAATTATATCAAAATCGAGGCGCGGGCGGAAGTAAACGCGAGCCGCCGCGCGCTGATCGCGTACGGCGCTTAGGTCGCGCGCGCACTGCGCGCGGGCGGCGCACGATAAAAAAAAACGCGCGCAGCTCGCAAACGGCTCGCGAGCTGCACATTCGCCAGATGTGGACGCACCCTAAGAAAGTTTGAATTTCACGGGCCGCCCTGCCGCTTCCACCTTAATGGGGCCCTTGTAGCAAGAAAGTGAGCCGAGGTCTACTCTCTTTCTCCGAAACGTAACTTCGGCAACGACGAAAATTACACGTAGTTACGTTTGTATATATATACATATACATTCGTTGTCTGTGAATTTGAACTACTTGTGTGCGTCCGCAAATTATATAGAGTAGGGTCACAAACGTGACTACGTGTAATTTTCGTTCGTTGCCGAAGTTACGTTTCGAAGAAAGAGAGTAGCCCTCCAGGATCCAAGAGCAAGCGAAGCTAGCTTGTTTTGTTTTTGCATTCCGCTCGGATAGGTTAGGTTTTCTTGTAACAGTTCATAATGAAACACAATTTATTTAAACACATAAATTTTAATTTTAATATAACTTTTAGGTACATTTTCATAATATAATATCAATAAAGAGTTAAAGACTATGACTAGGATGTATTGTAAAAATTATCAGCTGGTTGCAACAAACTTTATTTGAATTTTTATAGTAGGTGTATTTTGTCATGCAAAAAAAGATATTGATACAACAGATATTTATTGTCAGACTGGCTGTTTGTCATAATAATAAAACACTAAGTACTACTTCTACACTAATACCTGTATAATTCCTATAGATAAAATACGGATATAATATCATAAATAATTTTGACACAACATCACGCCTCTAACATCCTCTCGGGGGGTAAGCAGAGGTGTACCTAATAGTACACCCATATGTTGCCAGTTAGTTTGAGTCCCATGTAGAAGGGGGCGAGGCTATTGACATCAAGTAGGCTCAAATCCAGACTCGAACCAAGGACCTCCATTTTTTTTACTCTTGGGAAATCATCAAATGACCCCTCCCGCTCTGGGCGGAGCAGAAGGGAGTGTCAGACTTGTACTGACTAAAACCCATCCATGTTCCTTCTTAGCACTTTGTGTTCCAGGGCCACGATATCTCTTTCGAACAGGCATGTCTTTGTTTCCTTGGAAGATGGGTAGGCCTTTAGTGTGGGACGCAAATTGCGACGATACTCTTGCGCCATCACATCTTCCAAGCTCATCGTGCGGTGCGAAGAATCGCAAGCGGCGTAAATTAAATATACCTTTGTGGTAATTATATTTTTCAGCCGTTTGGGGTTGAAACTGTGGAGCCGTGGGGTCCGAGTGCTCAGAGCCTTTTTAAGGAAATTTCGAAACGCCTTATTGGCGCTTTAGTTTTAGTTTGGCCAGTGGCTTAGTATTGACATCCAATGTGGCAATGCTGCCAGTCTCTTGGGCACATTACCAGCTGACAGCGGAGGAGTTTTTGACGCCCTTTTATAGTTTATTGTTATTTAATTTATTAGTTATTAATTGTTGTAATGTAAGTATATAGTTATTAGTTCCCTTTTTAAATCGGATAAATCTTTCTTCCGAATCAAAATATCAATGTATAAATAAATAAAGATTAGATGAAGAATGTAGGTGTAGTAATACTTAATAGTACAACTGTACAATGTTTAACATTAGATTAGATAAAGACAAAATAATATGTCTTTTCCCTACTTTTCCGGAAAGCCTTCCCAGCTAGGGAAGGCTTAGGGTCGGTACATATGTGACGAAAAATGCGTTGGGTGTATCGTTAGTATGATCAACGTCTTTTTGACCCGTGGAGCACCTAAGTGGCATCATCGGAGGTTGGATGTTTTATTATCCATTTGTCTGTTCTGGCGTTACGCGACCGAAGATGCGCGGTCGTATCTTCTGTCAGATGTGTGTCGACTCATAAGGCCAATTATTCGACTTCAAGTTTTTCCTTTCAATACTTAATATCTATGCTCAGACATGGTGTTGCAGACACCAGCACTATACCCTATACAACTTCCTATATAATTTGGCAATTGAGTACCTACATATATTGGCGTTGCACATTCTCATAAATCATTTTAAGTGAGTTTTGAATTATTTGATATAATTATTGCTGCTATTTTTTCTACTAGAAGATTATTACAAAAATGCAAGTGCATAGACTAGTAAGAACATCAACTATTTCAGAATAATGGTTAATAATGTAATTTTACAAGAAGTAAAATATTCATGTTTCTACAACATTAATGTACAATGTGTACTCGTATATACATATAATCAATTGAAAATTCACTGTAACAGTGTTCCTGATTTTTTTTGTAAAGTTCAGAGTTAACCTTCATTGGTTAACTGGTCCAACAAAAATCATCTAACTGACAGCAACCACAGAAAGTTCTTCTCACTCTCCTCGCATTCCAAATGGAACTCGTACATATCTTCAAGATGCTCAATGCAGTTCATGCACATGTAAGGTGGAAGACCATCTTTAGCATGTAGCTGAAAAGAAATTGGGACAGTTATTACTGGAAAAAATCATGCACACAATCACAATGTTGACGGCACGGTTGGCGCAGTGGTTGAGCAATCGACTGCTGCACTGCGTGTCGAGGGTTTGATCACTGCACGGAACAAATATTTGTATGGCTGGCTGTTTGTGTATGTGAGTTTAAATGTTTGTAAACGCACCCACGATACAGGAGAAATTCCTAGTGTGGAGCAACAATCTTTTTAAAAAAAAAAAACATGCCTCGAAGAAGGGTTAGGTAGAAATGTACCTATAGTACACCCACTTGTTCTGCTAGTGGTTGCAAAGCTCTACTGCTGAGTATGAGGTCTTCAAAATCAAAATAATCAAAATATTTTATTTTACATAGGCCTACATGGGCACTTATAAAACATCAACAAAAGATCTTGGGTTTGATTCCCAGGTTGTGCAAAGTATTACAGCTCTCCAGTTCTGGAACCATAGCGCTAGATGGCGCGCTCCTACCAGTATGTTTTGAGTATGAATGTAGATGGCTTTAAGAGCAGAAGACCAAAAAAAAAAAAGAATGACTGTGATTGGCTAGAAAGGGGGTGAACTGCTGAGATGACTAGAAATAGAGAAAAAAAAAATTGAAAAGGTTGGAAGAAGACATGCTGCGCCGACGCAAATAAATTGGAATAAGGGCTGGAGAATGATGATGCATTATTAGAAAGAATAAAAGAACTTAAGATGTAGACAGCAGTCACACTGCACAATATAAATGTGGAAATTCACACACTCAGACACACAAAGCAGGTTACTTGGGAAAGAAGATTTAATATATAACATAATCAGGCAGTAACATGAGTATTTCTGGTCAAAGGCGGACACCTGTGTTACTCAGAAAGGAGTCTCAAAGGATGAAGAATGGAGGAGTGAAAGGGGTATCTAACATACAAGTAAGAAAATAAGGTAACAGCACTTAGTCGCCATAAATTATAGAATAGTCAAAATCATCACCTTCCTTCCTGCCCCTAACCCATCGTTTATATGATCGATTAGAATGTACCTATTTACATTATGTAGTTATATATTCTTTACCTCGGATTTAGTGCAGTATACCAGCATATCACAATATAAGGTTTGCCTTTGCCTGTAGTAAGAGTGGAAAATATCGCAACATCGCACATCTGTGCGTAGGCAAATACGACATATTTTTTTATCTGCGGGCCACCGATTTTCTGATTCCATAATTGGAAAACTCTATGTTGGTTTATATAATTTACTCTCTGATACTGTATTCGTTAGTATATATTGACGGTACAATCAATTCCAGGAAATAGTTACGGAATTAAACGAATTACGAGTAATCAAAACATTTGATAACAAATTATTACAATATTGACAAACTGAATGCTGCTGTCAAAAAAACAGCACGCCACAGATAGAATAATAACTAAAGATGTCAGTTTGAGATCCAAAATGTGCTGGCGTCTGTTTACTGACAAATAAACTGAAGGCTAGTACGGTTGTATAGACATTGTTTAGCTAGTCAGTCGATTTATAGTAAATGCAAAGAAGGCTTGGGAATGCTTCGGAACGTCACCAATATAAAAATATCAAAATGGACTCTGTGGTGTGGTAGTCTGTGGTCATTGGACAGGAGCAAGGGATGCGACGCGGCAACGTTTGAAAAAAATATACCTATTTTATTTATAGTTATTATAAACTACTCTAGAGATACTAAGTCGAATAAGTACTAAGTACTAAACAAACGAATTAGAAAGTATGGTAAGTAGGTGACTCAAAAACTGGGTACTGAACTCAACGGTTGTGCATTATAAAATTTGCGATACGTAGAGCGTCGCTTTTTGTTTCATGTTTATTGGCCTACAACCAACAGCAGAGCAACATTAAAAATTTACTTACTCAAGGAATGGTTTGTTTGATAACTTTCAGCATCGGAGTGAACCGTGAGGGTAGTTAGAGCCAAAAACAAGCTTTTTCAAAAGACGCGGAAGAACGACATCGTTTGGCACGGCAGTTACAGCTTTGAAAGACAAGGTTAGTTTGCACCAAATCATAATGTATGTTTGGATGAGTAACCATTCGGTTTCAGAACATTCACAAATATAATATGTAGTACCATCCATCATCATCTGCCTAGCCGTTTCCCAAACTATCCTGGGGTCGCCTTCCAGTCTAACCGGATGCAGCTGAGTAGGTCCTAGTATTTTACATGAAGCGACTGCCTATCTGACCTCCACAACCCAGTAACTGGGTAATACGATGTCAGACTTTTGGCTTCTGACTACTCGTAACGACTGTCAAAAATCTACAAATGACAGCCGGGACCAGCGGCTTAACGTGCTTTCCGAGGAACGGAGGAAACTCGGTATGTAATTATGGTCACCCATCCACGGACCAACCTCGGCAAGCACGGCTTAACCTTAAAGATCAACCCGTGCAGCTGTTATTATTTAACCACAAGCTCCTCATAATAATATGTAGTACCTACATTAAAATTAAAGAAGAAACTGCCGAACATTTGGAGGCCCTTTACTTTAGCGGGGGACTTTAGCGTGCTGCAGAGGCGTGCGTAGCGTTGATGCTGCCGCGTTCGATAGCACTCCCGGCTCCCGCTCTGTTTAGCGCTCTAGCAGATGACGGTACTGGGCGACAGAAAAGGATAGAAGCATGCGAGCAAAGTTAACTTAATTTTTTAGATAGAAGAACTCTAGACCCTGTGCACCCAGTGTGCCCAAGGCCAATATTTGTACAAAAACAGTGAGTGGTTATCTAGTGCTAAAGAAAACACAATTTATTTAAGCACATTAATTTTAATTCATATAAAACTTTCACAATTTCTTAATTTAATATCAATAAATAGTTAAAGGCTATGACTAGGGTGTAATGTAATATTCATGGTTGCAAAAAACTTTATTTGAAACTAGCTTACCCGCGCAACTTCGTCTACTCCGCGCTCCTATTGGTCGTAGCGTGATGTTATATAGTTACAGCTTATATTAATCGGCTATCATCCAATACTAAAATAATCATTAAATGCGAACCAGTAGTTCCTGAGATTAGCGCGGTACAAACAAACAAATAAATAAACTTTTCAGCTTTATAATCTTAGTATTTAGATTTTACAGTAGATGTTTTATGGTGCACAAAAAAGATATTGATACAACAGATATTTACTACAAGACTTAAGTCGTATGGCAAATGATTCTTAACTATTCATTGTTTTAATGGAACTGGCTGTTTGTCATTATCTATATATATAAAAATCAATTGTGGTTCATTTGTCTGGCTAAAACTCGAGAACGGCTGGGCCGATTTAGCTGATTTTGGTTTTGAAATGTTTCTCGTAGTCCAGGTAAGGTTTAAAAGATGAGAAAGATAGGGTAGGTAGGTAGGAAAAAGTGCATTGCAACGGAAGTACATGGTCAAAATATGTTTTTTTTTTTTACATAACAACGCCTGCATTCCCAGAATGGTTAGACAGAGGTATACCTGATAGTGATAGTGCCCCCACATTTTGCCAGTCATGTGACCCATGTAATAGAGGCCGAGGCTATTGCCATGAAGCAGGCACAAATCTAGACTCCGTGGTTGCTACTGAGAAATTCCTCATAGAAAAATCCAATAACAATTTGCCTGACCGAGGAATCGAACCCAGGACCACATGCTCAGCAGTTGCGATTACGACTAGTAGAACAAAGCTACATTCAAATCAGATAAATCTTCCCGCATTTTCCAGTAAGTCTTCGTTAGCTGACAAACCAGCAACTTTACACAATTTCCGGTATAATTTGGTAATTGAACACATATTGGCATTGAACATTCCAATAAACTATTTGAGTGAGTTTCAAATTACTTGATATAATTATTGCAATCATTGGTTAACTCGTCTGCCACAAGTCATATGTCTGTGAGATGATAAGTGGCAGACGAATTCAACGGGGCACTGGCAGGCAAGTTCAACTGGGCAATGACAGACAAGTTCAATTGGGCAATGACAGACAAGTTCAATTGGGCACTACCTGACGCGTTCAACAGGGCACTGACAGACGAGTTCAATGGGACACTGGCAGGTCAGTTCAACAGGGCACTGGCAAACGAGTTCAACGGGGCACTGGCAGGTCAGTTCAACTGGCCACTGGCAGATGAGTTCAACTGGTTACGAAATACTACTGGACGAAATCAACTCTACACTGGCAAACAAATCCCACTGGTCACAGTCATACAAATAATGCCGAAAGTTTTTTTGGGCTCTTCTGCATTTCAAATGCCACTCCATAATAGCTTCAAGAAGAATAATGCACTTCCTGCACAAGTGATACGGAAGACCATCTTTAGCATGTATCTGGAAAGAAATTGGAACAATTATTACTGGAAGAAATTATGCCTGTAATCTAAGGATTATGTTAGGTTAGGTGGGCTGTGGGACTGTTCGAAAGAGATACCCACGTGGCCCTGGAACACAAAGGGCTAAGAAGGAACATGGATGGGTTTTAGTCAGTCCAAGTCTGACACTCCCTTCCGCTCCGCCCAGAGCGGGAGGGGTCATTTGATGATTTCCAATCCGTAAAAAAAAAGTTAGGTAGAGATATACATATAGTACACCCACTTGTTCTGTAAATGGTTGCATAGCACACTGCTGAGCGTGAGGTCCTCAGTATGATCCCTAGGATTATAAAAAAAATGTTAAGATTATAAAGGGTGTAAAACACCTCTTAACGAAGCCGAAAGGCACTGGTTCTCCCTGTCATTGCGATAATTTTTTTGTTCTACACCATACCTGGGAACCTTCTAGTTACGGAGATATTAGGGGTTAAAGTTCCAACTTTTGGACAAGTATTTTTTTAAATACAAGTTTTTAATGTAAGTCTTTTACTTTAAACACCTCTACGCTCCCCGTGCTTTTCAATCCGTCCATCATCACATTGTTTTGAGTGCATTACATTGAGTTCTACCACAAAACATGATTTTACACCCCCCAAAAAAAAGTCGTTTCCCAGCAATATTTTTTGCGTAAAGTTACTTAGTTTCATGTACAGAATGCTTGGTTGACGGCTTCGTGATGAGGTGATTTACACGGTGTATAGAAACAGCTGAATATTCAGTAATTGAATTTCTGTAGATACTTATTTTTGCAGAAGTAATTTGGGAAAAAGAAGTAAAGAAAGAAAGAAAGAAAACATATTTATTTGACACATGCCACAAGTGCACACAATAAAAAAATTAAATTAAGAAACTTAAATCAAACAAAATGGAAAATACTGTGTGTCTCACGGCTGCGCCAAATAGGCCCAGTTCAGCTAACTGCCGGGCAGCTAGTGCACAACGCTGGTTTTCAACTAGACCTGAGAGATAGTGACGAGACGGACGTAAAACAGTTTTGTACAATGTGTTAATATGTGAATGAAAAGGTTCTTAGATACATATAATAGTACATTATTAACAAAACAATAATACTACATTATAATAAATATTGTGAAAACGAGTAAAATAAAACAACAATAAACAGGAATAAGACGCACTTTCCCAGACTTTCAAACACACAATGTTTCGTTAAACCGGGTACTTGTAGTAGTAGTTTGGGAACGGCCAGGCAATAATAGCTGGGCATAGGCGGACGCCTATGATCCTGCTACACTTAGATACTTGGTACTCCTTGTCTGACTTCTCTTATGAAAGGGGTATGCTATCTAAAATACAAGTAAGAAAATAAGGTAACAGCTATAGTAGTTGCTATAAATTATAGGAGAATGAATGTATACATATAGAGGGTGGAAGTGACACCAACGCGAAAACGGTTACCACACACTCGGCATCATCCTACTAATATTATAAACGCGAAAGTTTGTAAGTATGGATGGATGGATGGATGTTTGTTACTCTTTCACGTAAAAACTACTGAATGGATCTGGATGAAATTTGGCACAGGGATCTATAATAGTCTGGAATAGCCAAAGGATACTTTTTATCCCGGTAGTGTGATCCCGCGAGACAATTACCGAAAAAGCGCGGGCGAAGCCGTGGGCAGAAGCTAGTTCGAAATAAAATAGAAACAGCTGTTCCACACATTTTGACCGTTTAGAAATTGCAGTTTTGTAGGAAACAGCTGACTTTGTATTAAATTAATTACCTCAGATTTTGTGCAGTGTGCCAGCATATCACAATAAAACATTTTCTGATCCAACCTTGTCCATTGCACATAGAAAGTGTTGAAAATATTGCAACCTCGCATGTCTGTGCGGAGGCAAACACGACATACTTTCCTACATGCGGGTCTCAGAAATGCTGAGTCCATCACTGTAAATAGGTACTGTATAGTGTATGTCCGTATAATTATATAATGTACTCTGTGATACTGTATTCGTTTGTATTATTAGTATACCAAAAGGTTTGAGAATTCGAGATCTCACTGCCGTAATGCCGTTGGTTCGTGATATAATTATTCATTCATTAAACTCGTTGAAGGTAGGTCTATGTTACTATACTCTTTGAGGTAGGTAGATTGATTTTAAATTCCATAGTCTTGCTTGAAGTACTAGTGACTAGTGTCGTCGAGCAGTTTCAATTACTCGATTTGCTGCAGTCGGTACGTATGTACTATTTCAGCGTTTCCTATGTCACCGGGTCGCGACTCGCGACCTGCATCAACAAAAACCACGGTAAAAGTGAAACTTTTTTTCACACAATAGCGCGAAGTACCGTCACGCGACATGCAACACACAGACGAAAAAGTTTGAGACGATGTAATAAAAGTTTCACTTTAAAAAAAATACCGGGTCGCAGCATTCCTACCTTGTAAGCTGCAGCTCTATACTTCGCACTAAATAGGAAGTGCCGAAATATTAGTACAATAAATAGTAATACTTCGAGGATCTTCAGAATATACTTCAAGACTTATACTATGCTTCTATAGAACTTGTCGGGGTCACCAATATAGAACTCTTGTTAGGGTGTGTAATATGTTCTATACAAGGTGTTTTTTTGCATCCTCGTCAAATTCAAGGAGATAACTATGCTAATGATTCTCGTCACGAATCATTTAATAAAATGACTAGGTAATTTTTACTTTTTTTCTTATTTACGGAAATCGGTAAGTGCGAACCACCCGTGTTTTAAACGCGGGCTGTCTGATTCTCGTTCTCGCCCTATAACCTCGCTTCCACAAATACAAATAATCTCAAACGTTAATTCGAAAATTTCTTATTACCTAAACCACGTTAAGGGGGTTATTCTGAAATACTGACAAACATAAACAACCAAAAAAATCAGCGGTTATTAATAATTAATTAAGAAACTAGGTACCGTAATTTTAATTGATTATTTATGTCTTGTGTCACAACCTGCTGAATTTTGACGAGGATGCAAAACAACACCTTGTATAATGTGAAATGAAATAATCATTTATATAACACATTGAATTTAATAATGCGAGTTACTATAACTAAACACGGTATAATATAAACAATGACTAAGATTAGGTTAATATAAATTGACACGAGTAACGCGGTTATATAAAATGACGCGAGGTAACGCGGTTTAGCGGTTATGACCGGCTGTGTGTGGTAGCTTATTTGAACTGCCTCGAACTCAGAGACTGCAACGTCATTTAATATTAATTCATTAATTAGGAGGATGACTGAAAGATGATTTTTTTTGTTGTTGTAATTTTAAGTATATACTTTATTTTAAATGTTTTATCATAGGTTATTCTAAATATGTTTCTTTTCACTGTACAATTACTTGGATTTTTCTGTTATATTGTACATGTCTTTTCAAATAAATAAATAAATAAATAAACGTCTTAAGTAGGTGAGTTCGCAGGGTGTGTGCATGTGTGGGTTACATACCACTACACTTTCTTTTAAAGCAGGACTGAGAATGAATATGCCCATGACGAAGATTATGGCAAACATCAACAGCAATTCAAATCCCTCTGTCAATGTTGGAAATGAAGAGTTGGAGATGGTTGACCAGTATGTCTATCTTGGCCATATGCTCTCATTTGGCAAAGAGCATCAACAAAAGGAGATATCCTGAAGAATACAGCTTGAGTGGGCAGCACGACACTTTCAGGTCAGCCAAAATTCCGCTATGTATAAAGTCCCGCCTCTATAACCACGTTCTACCCACGATGACGTACGTACGGTGCTGAAACATGGATGCTCACGCAGGAGGCTGTAAGGCATGTAACGTTCCGTGCTCGGCATAAAGCTGATAGATCGAGTTCCCAACGTCGAAATCTGAAGTTTTACAAAGGTTTTCGATATTGGAAATCGCGATATGGAACCCAAATTGACTTGGGCAGGACACCTAGCAAGGCGAAGGGATGACACAGGTGGACTAAAGCTATCACCGAATGGCGTCCAAGAAAGGGTAAAAGAAATGTGGGTCGTCCGGTGGCGAGATGGGCAGAAGACATAGTTGCTATCGGGGGAAATACCTGGATTATTACAGGACCGTGGAGATTGACACAAGAAAAGGGAAGCCTATCCTATACCCAGCAGCGGGTGAATTCGGTGGATGCCGTGGATGGTGGTAATTAATATGAACATAATATACTTCTAATAACAATAAAAGTGTATTATTTTACATAATTAACCGTCGGGAAGGGGCCGGGGTTTGTTGGTATTGAGTGGGTAACGAAGGGGCAGTGTGAAACTTACCGGGCCATGTCAGAGCAATGTTTGGGAAACACTGTACTATTTTAAAACCACAGTTATTCGAGGAAACCTGAGACATTCACAGATAGAACCGTATTCTACAGTGCATCTACAAGCAACTTTTGTTAGATTGGAGGACCGAGCAGGCCCTATTCTTTTCTCGTCAATATTGCCCACCAAGACACAAAATAACCTCAGAGATGTTTAAAACCTACTTTAATAATCTTGGCCACAGGTTTATTGCCGGCGGTTACTGAAACGCCAAACATACATTTTGGGGATCCCGCTGTAGCAGCTCTCGTGGACGCGATCTGAAACGTTGTGTTACTGAAAATGACCTAAAACCGATATCTGCAGGTAAGCCACCTACTGGCCTAGCGACGAAAAAGAAAAAAAACTACAGGATCTCCTGGACTTCTTCATACATAAGGGTATAGAAAGTTTACACAGTACAATTTAACAAACGGCGATCCTCAGGATTAGTACAGTGCCCCACACCATTACCTGACCCATCTCACAAAGCCAAAAAGAGGCAAATGGGTCAGGTAATGCTGCTCACTGACTGTACTAGTGAGCTCTCTCGAGATAATAATATATACAGGGTGTAACGGAAAGGGTATATACATCCTTAAGGGTGTGCTACAGACCATCAAACTGAACATGTTTCTCATCATAAAAATTTTTTTTTGCAAAAAAAAAAAATCTGCTGCCTATACATTTGGGTCGAATAGGTATTGCAATTTTCTATGGGGCAGCAGATATTTTTTTTGCTGCAATTTTTTTTTATGATGAGAAACATGTTCAGTTTGATGGTCTGTAGCACACCCTTAAGGATGTATATACCCTTTCTGTTACACCCTGTATAAAAATAAATAGCCAAACTGACTGGGACGGTTTCAAGATTTACCACAATGACAATTTTACTCCTACTAAACCTATAGATAACGCCTGCCGATATCTCACAAATGCCATTCAAATTATCTTACCCTCTCGATCTAGAGGTTTGACCAACCCTTCTCATCCTCCAGATATCATGGTTTTTTTTTTAGAAAACCGACTCAGAAGAATTTGGCATCCGCTTGATAAACTCTACTACAACAAGGCAGTTAAAGAGTTAAAGGCCATAATTCAGGAATTTATTACATCAACGGTCGCAACAAACCTACAGATGATGTTACCTATGGGGTTTGGTGCAAGCTCGCTCTGGATGGCAACCAAAAACATAGTCTCAACAGTCTCATCCTCCAATTCGGTCAGAAGCATCCTGGGCAAGAACTTACTTGGAAATGGCCGAAGTATTCGCAATGCATCTGAATTCTGTATTCAAACCCAACAAGAGTGCTGCAGATGAGCAATATTTATGCAATATTGGAACAAGATCTGCAGATGTTTCTGTTTCTAAAAAAATTGCGAAGGAAATAAGACAACTGAACTCGAGAAAAGCTCCGGGATTTGACTTGACCAAGCAAAATGCATAGCTGTCTAGCTAGTTCAACGCCTTTTTTCGAACAAATCTCACTTTCCTAACCTCTGTAAAATCTCAGAAGATGTCATGATCCACAAATTGGGTAAACCTGAATATGAAGCGTCATCTTATCGGCCGACAAGGTTAACTTCTGTACTTTCCAAACTGTGGGAGGAGGATATTCTTGAACCGTCTAAGACCATACATGAACGTCATTGACGTTGTACTACCTCACCAGCCCCCGTATTCACAAACGCTCGGATTCGATTTCGATTCGGAAAGTCGTATGTCTATCTCGCTCGCTTTCGTAATGCCAAAACAAGATAGACATACGACTTATCGAATGGAAATCGAATCCGTGCGTTTGTGAATAGGGGGCCAGTTTGGCTTTCGGAAATTGTATTCAACGATAGAACAGGTATACAGAGTTTATCCAACAGGAAGATAGGCCTTTGAACGCAAAAAGTACTGCAAAGCGGCATTTCTTGATGTACAGCAAGCTTTTGACCGTGTCTGGCACAAAGGGTTATTGGTAGTAAAGGAAAAACTTCCACACAATGTTCCTGCTCGTCCAGTCGTATTTATCCGACCGCTGCTTCTGAGTTAAACAGGGCGAACCACGATCAAAATTGTTTGGAGTGGAAGCATGTGGTACTGGAGTACCACATGGTTCTATTCTTAGCCTAGTGTTGTATGCCATATTAACATCCGATCTATCCACATTATACGACATAACAGTTGCAACATTTCTGACGACATAGCCGACAACGACAACCCGGAAATGGCCAGCAATAAACTCCAAAATCAGCTAGACGAGACACATAAATGGCTTAGCAACTGGTGGATACGCGCAAGTGCATCTAAGTCTAACCATATCACCTTTACGCTCAGGCACGGAAACACTCCTGTTAGACTTGGAATTGATACCTTACCACACACAGATTGTGTTAAATGCCTAACATGGAAGCATCACATTTAATTAAATAAAAAAGGGAGGAGATAAACCATAAGGTCCGCAATCTGCATTGGCTTATGGGAAGAAATTCGGTACTCTATGTAGACAACAAGCTACTTATCTACAACTCGGTCCGTACACCAATATGGACATATAGAATCCAATTGTGGGGCGTAGCCAGCAAATCCAACATTATCTGTTTGTGCTCTTTATGTGCTAGTTTAGCAATCAACGTGATTTCCGATTTCTATTTGATTTTAATTTTTACAAGGACTCAATCCACCCCCGTAGCTATCTCGCTATGAAGGTTTTCTCCCTTTGACATGGTGTTCGTATTAATTAAAGTAATACTAACTCTACGTGTTTGACATAAACTTCATTTTTAAATGGTTATTTGTCATTGACATTTTTTGTTCACATTCTAATTAGTATGTTATGTAAGTAATAAGTTCCTTGACCAAAACATCTGATTAAAAGAAAAGAGAAAAAATATGTAGTAGTAATTAGAGACATACATTTTTGTACCTTTTATGAGCTACCAGGGAAGCCGAAAGTGCAGGAGGAACTGACTCAACTCCTTAATTTTGTGATATGCTTTTTTAACAAGGACACGTTCGGTCAAATTAATTAGCACCGTTTTTATGTAGCACGTTGGGTGAGCTCGTGCTAAATAATGCAAAGGCCAGCTAAAATGCGAGGTCCATTTCGCTGATTGTAGAAATGATTTGAATGGCTAAAAAACTCTATGATAGTTTTTTTTTGTTAGTCGATTAGTCTACGTCCCACACTACTTTATCTGGTGATTTTATACCTGTGGATGGAATGGAAGAGAAGAGTTTCGTAAAAATCGTAAAATGTCGGAAAACCGGGTCAATTCGGGAATGATGACAGTATAAAAACAAAAATAGTGGTATTTTTCAAGAAAATAGCATCAAGTGTATGAATTAAAAGTGTTCTGGTACAGTTAAAAATGTCTGCTCTTCAGAAGACTATAATGAAAAACAAATTGCCGCCAAGATGTCCCAGAACTTCTGGCGGATCAAAGTAAGAAAGGGACCTAGATTTTTGGGAAAAATAACTGTATTATTAAAACAGCGTTATCTAAAACATGAATTAAATACATTACATTATAATAAATCAAATATCGAAGACAATGGCTGCTTCTTCATAAATTGCTTAATACAATCCTATGCGCATTGTTTTCAAACATTAGCATCATGCATGCACAATCAAGTTTGTTTTACTTACACGGTTAGTGGATATGCATTCAAGTTGTATTTCCAACATTATGATAAATATTGTGAACATTAACTTGATTAGATTTCAAGTTTTGTTATTTTCCAAGCTTAATAATTGTAACATTTGTAACGTAAACTTGCCGAGCGCAACCGCGGGAAAAATCTGGCCACAAAAAAAACTGTCCACAAAACAATTTGCATCCGACAGCGCTTTCTGTCGTAGTACTTGAGTGGTTTTCCTTGTTCAGAAGTACTGATGTGAATTTACCAAACCTATTTATTTTCTTTCAGGATGGCACCATTCGGAGCAGGTCGTCGTAAGGATTACACGCCAGTTTCATGGAAGGAGTATTTCCACAGCACTGTGGATGTGGAGACAGATGGTGGAAAGTTCAGGGTGTACCTGTCTCCAGAGCCTGATCATCCAGACAGGCCTAGGATAGTGACCCTGCACGGAGGAGGGTATTCGGGACTCAGTTGGGCTCTGTTTACAGTAAGTGTATTTTGGCTTCAGTCCTTATTACAGACACTTGTTAATCTTTACATAGTATAAAAATTTAAAATTTAAAAACCTCCAACTCAAGTTATGGCATGACCAAGGAAAATAGGGATTAATTTATCTATATAAAGATTATCCCTGAAAAACACGTAAAAATTTCTATGTGAACAAAATCGTGGGCTGCAGTTTCCAATAAAACAGATTTATTTATACCTTGGTAATCTGGACTCCTGCTTGTTTGGTGATGTCTGTAATCCGGCCGGGCAATGGATTAAGCGGGGGAGTCGGGCAGGTATAGGTGCGGGCTGCCATGAGCAAATGCGTCGTAAAATGGGCTGATGATAACGAAATTGATAGCCACACAGTTATGTTTCTCCGTCAACTTAGAGACCTGGCTTTTGAAAGGAAGTGCGAAAATTATAAACATTACAGTATTGCAGACTTTTTCAAGAAGAATTAACTAATGTTTTATTTTAACTTACTGTTTTTCTTACATGGTTGTAATTCTGAACATGTACGTTTTTGTCTTTATGCTTTAATTTAAAAATTGATTAAAAAAACTAAGGTTAAATATGTGTTTTATTACCATTAAATATGGCATACTATAATCCAGACGCCTCGATAATCCGGACAGGGTCTTGTTTTTGCCCCTCTGTATTAACAATGCCCTACTGTACTCTTTACTTCTGTGTAAACTAGCTAATCCAATTGTTGCTGTTGGTATATTGACCTTCGGTCGGACACAAATGATTTATGCTTTACAGTTAAGCTGAGAGTAAAGGGAATTTCTCTGATACAATAACAATATTTTTTACTGTGTTGAAACTAAAGAAAGAGTTAATACATACCTTCTGGTTGTTTGATCTAGCCCTCTACTCACTTCATACACCACTGTAACGAAACTGATGAGACAGGAGTAGAACATTTCTTCCTTATTCTTCTGTTCTTTATTCCAGGAGGAGATCACAAACATGATTCACTGTCAAGTGGTATCGGTTGACATCAGGGGTCACGGGGAGACCAAGGCTGACAATCCTGATGATCTCAGTATTGAAACACTTGTGCAGTGAGTACTATTACGTTTTATGTATCGTTATTAACGGCTTTCCACAATCTGCCTGAAGCGTGTTCTAAGCTTCTTCAGACATTAAATAGGTGTCTAGGCCTTGGCTAGCAAGGTTAATTAAACTGGGCCGGGCAGAAGGTAAGTGTGAAAGCAGTTCTTCTGCTGTGTAGACAATATGGCTCTTAAATGTGTCTGTAGTTGGTCTGCCAGTGGAGATGTGTCTGGTTGGCCTGCCACCTTCTATCATCTATCGGCAACCATTTAATTAAATAACACACATACATACTAAGTTCCTATATAAAAAAATATAAAAAACAAATCAAACATGTGTTATTTATGTGTACAGGTGAAAAAAATATTAAATTACAAAGTCTATTGCCTATGACTAATGAGTTTTGCACAGTTGCTATGATTGATTTCTTTTGATTATGATAATTAATATGATAAAATCTCCAATGTGCCACATTAATGTAAATCACAATCATTTATATCATGAGTCAGGATATGTATGTTTATACATGCATGCCACCGCTATGATTCTTGGTATTATGGCAATAGGGGATAATCCAATTTTTTTTTTCTTTGTCCGTCGGGTAGTTTATTGAAAAGTATTGGACACGTATTTTTTCTTTTTTCACGTAGTCGTAAAATTACGGAGATATATTGAGTTGAAATGGCGCATGACGTCACATGTAGGTAAGTTTTATACCCACTTGTGACGTAGTAAGCCCCCACTCTCCAACTTTAATGAGTTTTAACTAAGTAATTTTTTGATATTTTGATAAAACAAAAAATACGTGTCTAATATTTTTGTATTACCTGTCTGACGGACAAAATAGAATGTCGTTTTATTTACCCAGTCCGATCCCCTATTGTGTACGCAGCCACAATTATTGATCAGAATCTGTTGGGTTGTCATCCTGCAGGCAAGATTCGGGCCGGTCGTGAGACTAGTAAAAATTGTAAACAGGGGTTGAGAGGGATAAGTTATGGTGATACTTCTAACTCAAACTCATAGCATTTATTTCAATAAGACCATTACAGGCACTTTTAAAAGTCGAAATATAAAAAAAACGCGAAGCTACAGTCCCAGTCACAAGGCATAATAACTTGTGAAAGTGCCGTTGTTGCCCATTCCAAAGCGTAGATTTCTATGGAGAAGAATGGGCAAGAAACTCCATGGACACTCTTTTAAATAAAAATACATATGTTACAAAACCTTGGTTACATCATGTTAAGAATTACAAATATGTGAGAACGATGTAGAAATACGGGCAAGTTAAAGATAAAGTAATTAAAATAAACCATGGCAGCTAAGAGATGACCAGTCACATCTGTCAGTGCCCGTTCACAAATGGTAATACATGTATGTGATGAAAATGTATGAGATCTTCTCCGCTATGCCGATTTTGTCTTTTGCTAGTGCCAGTTCATTCCTTTCCCCTCAAGCTCGCACCACACTAACTAAAGTGTTCATTTTCCAGTGACATAGAACAAGTGTTGCACAAGCTGTTCTCAGAAGGTATTCCGCCTCTGATCCTCGTGGGTCACTCGATGGGTGGCGCGGTCGCGGTACGCGTCGCTCTGCAGCCCTCGCTTGAGCACGCTATACATGGGATTGCTGTCATCGACGTGGTAGAAGGTACATATAACAATATTCCTAGCTGACCTGTGCAACATCGGCGTCACATTTTTCCCGTTTTTGCATAATTTTTCATTGATGCTCAAGTCAATTTACTGATGTAGATACCGCGAGGCTAGTGTATTTTAGTTATTTTCATAGTATTATGTCATACGGTATTTTACTATGGGGACGAGCTGCAGACATTGAGTCTATATTTATTCTGCAGAAAAGAGCCATCAGAGCCATGTATAATCTACGTAGGCGCGATTTTCTAAGAGAATGTTTGGGGAAATTTACATCATGACGGAAGATTTGCGGGAGAAACAAGGCAACTTACAATTTGTGATCAACTGTGCCTAGTTGCAGTAGGCGGGGCTCATTGCTCGCAAGATGGATGGGTGGGGCCGGAAAGTTGTCGCAAATTTTTAATATCTAAAAGTAGCTCAGCCACACTGAGAAATAAATGAATCCATGTTGTTTCTTTATGACTCAATTAATACCTCATCCCAGCAGCCTAACAAGAGCTTTTCCAGGTGATGAGAACTAATCAATATTTTGTATAATTACAGGCACAGCTATGGATGCACTGGCCAGCATGCAGAGCTTCTTGAGAAGTAGACCCACACACTTCAAGAGCATTGAACATGCCATAGAGTGGTGGTAAGAAAACATCACATCTTTTATAAATTAATTTATAAAACTGCTTTTAATGTGAAAATATTCCTGGGTTTCTGTTGGGTATTCTCTGATCGTGTTTTTTCTTTCATTTCAGTGTCCGAAGTGGTCAAGTACGAAATGTGGAATCGGCTAAAGTGTCAATGCCCAGTCAAATTCTCAAGTAAGTTGACAAGATTTTTTAAATCAATTTGTATCAAATCTTTTATCACCTTTTCTTAAGTTTGCAGCACCTCAATATACCGTCTGTACATTCATTGAATTTTGTTTTTAATTCAAGCTTGGTTGTCTAATAGAATATAATAAAGTGGTAAAATTTGTTTGTAAGTTTGTAAGGAGTAATCTTTGGAACTATTTATCTGATTCCGAAAATTATTTCACCAACTGAAACTTACATTATTCCAGAGTATGATAGACTACATTTAAAATGTTCCTGTTAGTTAATTTCCGTACATAACGGGTGCTGGTAGCAAAGGCTAGTTATTAATATTTTTCTATAATTTTCAGTTGCGAAACCGGCCTCCTAGCCACAAACGAGGTGGAAAACTACACGTGCGCGACAGATGAAGCGGTCCCGATGCCGACACGACACGAGTCTCTCGCCGACCGCATTGCCGAGGAGGACGACGAGGCCGACGTCGACCACGAGACCGACGTCGACCACGAGACCGACGTCGACCACGAGACCGACGCCGCCCACGAGGCCGAACCAGAGCCCGAAATGTACGCCAAGCCCACTGCTCTAGGCGACGGGAAGGCTAGTATGAAGTGAGTCATCATTTACCTGAATTTTTGGCTATGTTGGTGGCGGCTTCCAGATTTCACAAACCGGTTTTCTGTTTTATCCAAATATACCTACCTACATTATCAAGAAGTTGAAGAGTATTATTTCATACTATCCAATAATAAATATACTAGCAAGTTGTATTTCCCTGCAGCTGAATACCAGGATTTTGCATGGAGCGACTGCCTATTTATCAGACTACAGCGAACCAAAAAAGAAGGTTATGATTTTTAACCTCCACTTATCCAGTCACCCGTAACTACTGGGTAATACAATCCCTTTGTAAGACAGTCAGGAATTCGGATTCCGCATTGGACTACTCCTAAGTAACGACGGCCAAAAATCTAACATGATAGCCTACCTATGGATCTACTCTACAGCATGCTTTTTGTATGAAATGGAGGGGCGTTTTTATGAAATAAATGTCATTATTTCACGGCAATTTGATATGTAATACATTTTTCTAGAAGCCGACTGCAACAAGTTTTAGAAAAGGCTAGGCAGATCATTATTTTCTTGCCCCATTTCCAATTCATTTGGGGTCGACGCAGCATGTCTGCTTCCATACTTCTCTATTACTCGTCATCTCATCAGACACCTCCTTTTGAACCATTTCATTCTTCACACAGTCCATCCATCGTTTCTTTGGTCTTCCTCTACTCTTATACCCATCCACATCGAAAAGGCTAGGCAGATGATGATGATAAATACCGTGTTCGTAACTTCCAGATACAAATGGCGCATCGACCTGTCCAAGACAGAGCGTCACTGGTCGGGCTGGTTCCGCGGTCTGTCGGCCGCCTTCCTGGGCGTCCGCGCTCCTCGCTTGCTGCTGCTGGCGTCCATCGACGGGCTCGACCGCGAGCTCACTGTGGGACAGATGCAGGGTCAGTCACCTTGCACATACTATAACGCAAAGTCGCTTAAGAGCGTTTACGCCTTAAAATAAAAACTTTCCAAGTCCTTATTTTCCGAAATTACTGAACCGATTTTAATGAAACTTCATAGGCTTATGCAGGATACATAAGTCAAAAAAGTTACCAAAAAAAAAATTCGTAATTATAATTTCGGTTTTCATCAACAGACATAATTATTCAAAAGGAAGGTTTATATTATGTATTATTTGTTCCTGAAAAACATCAAAATTAACACGCGATCAAAGTCGCGGGCAGCAGCTAGTCCTAGCATAAATCAGCTTATGATGTTCTCATCCTAACTCTTTACTGGAATGCAGGTCACGCAGGCCTTCTTTGAGGAGTAGTTCTAGGGCGGTAGTTCGTCATGCGTATGCAGCGCAATTTGGGAGATGTCTTGTGATATGTGTTGCGAGGTGTTGGTGCTAAGACAAACCAGTGCTTTTACCTTTTTGGTGAAACAGTCCTGCAAAAGCATACAAAAAGCGTCTTCAACACCATACGAACCCATTAGCAGTGCAGCTTTATTCCTGAAGAGAAAATTAACCAAAATCATGAACCTGGATAGCCTACATTGAGCTACCGATTATAAAGAATCAATACCATTGGGGAACTGACTCTGCATGACACTTATTCGGACAAAACTTCTGTTCACAGTAATAAACAAAAGTAACACTATTATTCGAACCCAATACTGTGATAGTAAATTTATGGCGCTACTGTATTAATAAATGTATGGTAATGCTAATATTGTGTGCTTACAGGTAAATTCCAGATGCAAGTTCTAACACGATGTGGACATGCTGTACATGAAGATACGCCAGGCGAGGTAAGCTGTAGAAATATACATTAACAAGTACCAAACATTAGGACCTTTTCATTGTCATGCGTGTTTGCGCCCGCATGCAGGCCAGGCAGCCATGCTTGTTGCGGGCCAATGAAAAGGCCTTTATTTCCTGATGAAAGTTGGTCCAGTTGAAAAAAATCTTCTTTTTAAACGGTTTTATTTAGCTTGTTCTTCGTATCTTAACATTGGATAGGAGTAGGTACATAATACTGTTAAATCAAGATTATCTAAAAACGACGAGACATTTTTTTTTATTTTACTATGATTGACAGCTTTATTGCAGGTACACCTCACCTAATAGTAGACCCATGTTTCGCTTCATGTTTATGGTTCTTTTATAGTACCATGGAATAGGGGGCGAGCCTATTACCAATAACACTTTGCCCAACCAGGGAATCGAACACAGAACCTCGTGGTTAGCAAACTACTAGACCATAGACGCAGTCAGTCTTTTTTTGAAGTGAAAACTTCTTTAGCGGCGTTGTGCACTTTTGTGATGGGTAAAAAATGGCAAACTCGCGTCAGGACACGTGACCGTCAGTTCACGTAGGTTGCGAAAGAATTTGAACTTTATGACATCTCTCATTGAGTTTTTTTTTAATGATATTTCCATGAACTGTTTCCCAGGTCGCACGAGTAGTAGCGTCGTTCGCGC
This sequence comes from Cerastis leucographa, assembly GCA_963082945.1. Classification (NCBI taxonomy): domain Eukaryota; kingdom Metazoa; phylum Arthropoda; class Insecta; order Lepidoptera; family Noctuidae; genus Cerastis; species Cerastis leucographa. Next base: position 14,533,232 of record OY720368.1, read on the forward strand.
TCCGACATCGCCTCACCGCCGCCACTGAGAACGGCGAACAGATGCAACTCTTGCACGGCAGCATGCCGGGTTGCTGAACTCTATACATTATCCACGTAATGCTCATTATAACTTGGCTTTACCGAAACTAACGAACGAATTAGGTTTAGGGAGGCAGGGCAGTTAGTAGTGCTCCTAGCTAATATTAGGAATACTAGGAATAAACCACCGATATCTGAACATCTTTTTTTTTAGCACCTTCGGCAAAACAACTCAAACTCAAAACGTATATTTCAATTAAACCAGTAACAGGCAATTTTGAATTGTAAAAGTAAGTAGTTGTAAGTCACAGTTAAAAACAAAAAGATGAAGCCAAAGTTTCAGTCACAAGGCATAATAACTGCGAATTTACTGTAGTTGCCCATTCCAAAGTCCATCTGTATGAAGAAGAAAGGGCAGGAAACTCTTTTAAATCAAAAATATATTACAAACTAGTTTATGCCGACGGCTTCGCCCGCGTTTTGTTCGGTAATTGACTCACGGGATCGTACTACCTGGATTAAAAGTATCCTATGTGTTATTCCAGACTATTATCTATCCCTATGCCAAGTTTAATCCAGATCCATTCAGTGGTTTTTGTGTTAAAGAGTAACAAACATCTATACATCCTCACAAAAACTCGCATTTATAATATTAGTAGGATTTGGGAAGCGAAATAAATAATGATCAGTCGATTCTGTACGAAAAAGTGGTTTAATGGGCTGTTTTTGATTCCACAAACAATGATATTTTTGTAAATTGTTTTAAAATTTCAGAAGCCGAGTGTTTTTATTCTGAAGTTCCATATTCGCAGTAAGTCAAGTTATAACGGGCATAAAGTTCACTCTAAAATGACAACTGACCAAACGTAATTTTGGTTTTTGTTTTATTGAGAATTCTAATGAAATCACTGTTTTAGGTTGTGTAGTATTTTGATGATGAAAAAGTTTTTTAAACGTTAGTTTACGGAGGTTGTCAAAAATAGTGCTTTTATAGCTTAGAAATGGAAGGTTGTGTATTTAACATTATTTGTATCTTAGTTGCCTTTTAGTTCATAGAGAATATAAAATTAAGAATCTATAGTTTATATGATTGATTGACTAAGTCTTTGGCATCGTTAATATTCAAGTTGTAGTTTGTTTCTAAGTAATTAAGTTAGTGAAACCACCAAAAAAAAATAAGAATATGAAAATATGCTATGGTAGTACAGCCTGGTAAATAAATTACTAGACGAAAATGAGGAGAGACGCATTTGCAGGACAGACGCAATTCTTTTTACAAACAAGTACTACAAAGCCATATAAACCCCAAATAACACTAACATTAAATTCTTAAATCGCGCAGTTAAAAGTTATCTGCGATTTAAGAGCGTTACGTCTTACGTCATTTCATAAAAACTTCCAAATCCTTATTTTCTGAAATGACCGAACCAATTTTAATGAAACTCAATACGCATAAGCAGGATACATAGGTCTAAAAAGTTACTAAAAACATTTTCGAAATGTCTTTAAAATAAAAAGATTGTAATTGTAAATATCTGTTTCTATATTAACAATTTATAATCGGTCTAACACTGTCGCTGTAACACTATTTTTCGTAAATGTTTTTTTGTTACTTTTTAGAGATATGTATCCTGCTTATGCGTAAACGCTCGTTAAGACTATAGAAATACCCGCCAACAACTGTCGGGCACTAGCCCACCACATAACACTTGTCTGATCAGATGAGCCTCCCTTTTCTTTGGAGTATTGAGGATCTTTACACCCTCTTCTTCATACTCCCATAGTATGTTAGATGGCTTGCTTGCTATGCGTCCTATGACACAACCTCTTACTTATAAAGCACTAGCTGTCCCGCGCAACTTCGTCTGCGTCATATTTTCCCCGTTTTCGCAACATTTTTCATTGCTGTTCCGCTCCTATAGTTCGTAGCGTGATGATATATAGCCTATGTCCTTCCCCAGTTTGAAATCTATCTTCTTGCCAAATTTCATTAAGATCCGATTAGCCGTTTAGTCGTGAAAAGGTAACAAACAAACAAACATACAAACAAACAGAGTGACTTTCGCATTTATAACATTAGTAAAGCATAATGCAAAGTTTGTCCGATAAAATCTTCTGGAATTTAGTCGAAAATCGCTTGTCAAAGATAGTAATGTAATGAGAAGAATCACTTCAATTTGTGGCGTAGTGGGGCCAACTAGGGAAATGCATTTAAAATGCAAATGATGAAAAGCAGCTAAAATAGTATTGTATTATATTTGTAACTTTAATGTTTGTTGTATAATGGCAATAGACGAGTCTCCTATTAAATGGAAGTGGAAAAGTTTTGGTGTACCTCTGCCGATCTTTCGGGGATAACAAGCGCGATCTTTATGTTTGTAGTGATTACAAAAGAATTCTCAATAAAATAATCAACAAAGGGGACAACAATATTTAAAATAAGTCTGAACATTTAAAGTACTTACTGTTTTATTTCGTGTAAGAATACAAAAATGATGAATTATCAATGTTACTCTAGAACTATTACATATTGACTTGCCAGAGCTGGATTATTGTTAAATTAACGCTTTCGGTTCTAAGTTCAAATAATGCATTTTCACTTGTATACTTCCCAAGTCATCTATAGCTACGAATAACGACAATTCGGGATGCGGGTTGTGCGCACACGAACGAATTGTTGTTCGACCTATATACATACATACTTAGCACCGAAACCTTTAAGCGCGATTGGTCCAATTCAACTTAATTGCGATTGATCCAATTCGCGGTTGGTCAAATTCCCGGTTGGTCCAATTAAACAAAATACCACATTTTTATGAACATATTGTACCATATTTATTCATAATCATATTACAAATCACAGTTTGTGTTTGTACGAAAGTACAAAACTACTTATTATTGGTAGGAACTAATATTTATATTAGTAGTTTTGTACTTTCGAAAAAAACTGTATATTTTTGGGTAGAATATACTCTTTCTGTGTTTAAATTCACCTAAAGTTCTAGGTTCATGGTAAACATCAATATTTTGTGATAGCCTTGTGGCCGTAGCACCGCTGCGTAGGACTCCTATTTCTGTCTGCAGGGTTTAAAGTAACCTAACACGAAATGGATGGCGAGGTCATAGTTCGCTCACGTCGGTCGCTCACTAGACCCCGCCATCCCCTTCGAACCTAACCTGTCCGAGTCGGGATGCCGCAGACCCGAGCTCGCTTCGCTCGCTCTTGCGTCCTATGTTCGCCTGCTGCAAAATTGACCATTTTGGATCAAGCGCAAATTGGACCAACTCCGAATAAGACCAACTGCGAATTGGACAAGCTGCGAATTAGACCAACCGCGAATTGGACATTTTTTTAAACATTGGACGAATCGCGCCTAAAGGGCACCGAAAGTGTTAAACCCACTTGGCTATGAACTTGAAATAATAGCAGTATCTGGTCTATGTGGATACAAGATAATGATGTATTTACATTGGTCGAGTAATTAGTAGGGCTCAAATACTTAAAATAAAATTACTAGCATTATGTAAACATATTTGGCTTTTAGAACCTAGAGCAGGTTTCACCATAGTCCGCTAGTTAATTAATGTCCCTTTTAGCATTTCGGTGAAACTGCGCCTTTTCTTAAATATTTAAAATATAAATTATTTATATTCAGTGCCTCTGTCACCGCCCGTTATTTGCTCAACCAATGTAATGCGTCATTAAAAAATATAATTATAATAATACAATGAACGAAAATATTTTTCGAAACTAGTTACAAAAATAAAAATACTTCTTCTAATATTAAGCTTCGCTCACAGTGAGACTTTAGTTTTAAATCTCTATACTTTTAATTTGTGAAATTACGTATTTTTAAGAAAAAAAATCCTTTTTCATTTACTTAACTTTTTTATCGTTACGATCGTTTATGGATGCTGGTTCAAATGTTTCCAACGCTAAGACCTAAGGACAACATTTAAATTAAGTATGCATAGTACTAGTTTTGCGCTCGACTCCGCTCGCTTGGAGGTCAGAAATCATCCCACGGGAAGGTCCTACCGAGGAAAGAAGTATCAAGTCCTAACCCTGGTTATAGTCAATCCGTGTACTAAATTCCATCAAAATACGTTCAGGCGTAAGCTCTTACGGCCTGATGATAAAGCCGTTATAAACAGATTTATAATGTTGGTTAAGATTATGATTATTAATACACATAAATACAAGTTCTATTGGTGATTGTGTTAAAGAATGCTCTGGATCCGTAAGATTAAAGACTGAGGTACCAAATCAGTATTTAACTTAGTTTTGCTTGAAGATTTGACCCTCGGTGTTAAGTAAAATAAAAATGGTTGCCTGGTCTAGTCGGGTAGCAAAATGTCCTACGCAAAGTAACGATGTAAAAGTAAAAAAAAAGGATTGTGTGGTTTTATGAAACCACGGTAAAAGTGAAACTTTTTTTCACACTATAGACATTTAACTAAAAATTTTAGGAATAATATTCCATTAAGGGTATAAAACGTATCAAAACGCGGAGTAGGGATAAAGTGAAAGTTCACTTTATCCCTACTCCGCGGCCGAGCGTCACGCGACATGCAACACACAGACGAAAAAGTTTGAGACGATGTAATAAAAGTTTCACTTTAAAAATCCCCTTATTCATTTCATTGTTTTCACTTCGTAACACCGATCTCGAAAATGTTTGGACTAAAGGTAACAAAAGTAGTAGAAAGTTGTAAAATTACTGAATACGTAATTTAAATAGTATTAAAAACATCATTTTTCAACTACTCAACATCAAAATCACCTTTAGTGCCTTAGTAATCATTTTGTGTCGTTGCTCGAAATATTTATTTTATTTTTTAGCTATTAGGTGCCCTGTCACACGGTCCATTTTGGTCGGGAATTATTTTTTTCGCTTTCATCCTGTAGTTTTTTGCGATCGAAACTGACCGTGTAATAGGGGCTTTATAGATGTCTCAATTTGTAAAGATTGTACAGATGCTATTTGATGTTTAAAATGAAATAAAGATATATTTAATTCAGCTTTGAGTTTCATTTTTTGCCTGCCACTGAATATTTTGAGTATTCATTATTCAATTTAAACTCCGACGATGCTTTTGCATTCAATAAATCATCTCTTATCAGAGATGATCTATTGTAACCAGTTGGCAATGGATCACAGTGCTGTAGTGTACCATATTTAACGGTCAAATAAAAAACCGGCCAAGTGCGAGTCGGACTCGCACACACTCACACTCATTCATTGGTCAATTTACACGCGATACCAAAACTGAATGCTGCAGTTATTCGTAATTTCACTTCTCTTGTGTATCGGTTCTAGAACACATCTGCCCTTCTCAACTGTGTGGTGCCAACAATCTCGATTAAATGACTGACATACCGGACGGGCAAAAAATACTGACAGGACGAATCGATAAGGGTTCCGTTTTTTGCCATTTGGCAACAGAAGCCTAAGCCTGAGGAGCTCGTGGCTAAATAATAACAGCCGCACGGGTCGATCTTAAGGTTTAGCCGTGCTTGCCTAGGCTGGTCCGTTGATGGGTGACCATATTATTACATACTGAGTTTTCTCCGTACCTCGGAAAGTACGTTAAGTCGTTGGTCCTGGCTATCATTTATAGATCTTTGACAGTCGTTGCGAGGAGAGTAGTCAGAAGTCGAAAGTCTGACGTCCAGTCTTACCAAGGGGTATCGTATTACCCAGTTACTGAGTCGTGGATGTCAGATAGGTAGTCATGTAGGCTTCATGTAAAATACTGGTACTAAGCTGCATCCGGTTAGATTGGAAGCCGACTCCAACATAGTTTGGGAAAAGGCTAGGCAGATGATGATGATGGCAAGGAAAAAGCCTAAAAATGGTAAATGTCATTTCAGTGGAATGCGGGAGCAACTTACGAAACATTTAGCTATTCCATCGAAAAACAGTTAAACATTTTATCGTTGTCGAAGAAAAATAAATAAAAAACGATAGGTATAATTTTTAACATTTTTATTATCAGATCAAAGGGCCGAATACATTCAAGCTAAAATAACACATTATGATCTTAAAACATTAGTCAAACAATTAAATTAATTGTATTAAAAGTTAATGGTAACTTTGAGTTGTAACAAACTTGGTTTGTATCTAAGTGCAATGACTAGCATTTTGTTTACTTAAGTAACGCTTATACTGTTTGTTACGAGTTTTGAACTTTATACAGCTCTTCTACCAAAGCAAAAAATCGTTTTATAGCAAAAATACTAATGAAAAAAAATTCGCGCTTAAAATATCACACAATTTAGTAGAATGAAGGATCTTTATTTTAAAACGCAGGATACATAGGTCTAAAAAATTACTAAAAAAAACCTAAATTAAAAAAAAAAAAAAACGTGCTAAATTAAACCGATTATAAATTATCTAAGTATAGAAATAGAAATTTCCATTTTTTTTTTTTTTAAAGTTATTACAATCATGTATTTTAATAACTTTTAGACCTGAGTATCCTGCTTATTCGTATTCAGTTCCATTAGAATCGGTTCAGTAATTTCGGAAAATAAGGACTTAAAAGTTTGTATGAAATGCCGTCAGGCGTAAACGCTCTTAACGTCATTCGAGCGTCAAATCAAAACATTCTTGTAAAGCTATACGATCGGGAATTGTTGAGCTCTAGTTAAATAAATTATTAAAAATAAGTAACTAAAATCTCACTGTTTTCAACCACTGAAATGCTTAAAGTTAGTAAAGATTAAATATTATTGGAAAAATGTGCGAAAATACGGAATAACAATGTTTAGTGCGAAATAAATTATATTGCTGTAATTCGATTGTAAAATTGATCTATAACATTATTAGTATTTATCAGTAAGTTTCAAAAGCTTCCGGCCTACACACATCACATTAATCAGAGATCCAAAACTATCATGTCACTAAATAACTGAAGTTTTCTCTTGTCACAGAAAAAAAAGTATGTTTTTTTTTCAATATAGTCTCGCTTTATTTCGATCCATTTTTGTTTGGATTTTGGATATTAGTCTTTTATAGCCAGAAACTTTCGACCTAATTATGTAGGTTTAAATATTGAGTTTTTAAACTTCCCGTTGCAAAACTTTAAGAGGAACAATAATCTTGATTGTAAAAAAAAACTATTACACTTATTAAATATTTTAAGCCAAAATAGTAGGCAAGAATACTAGGCCAAATTAATTATGATAGATAATTCTCACTTTAAAGGTGTCTGCAGTTTATCTTTGTTTATAGCAACTTGTGATAAAAGTTGTTGCAATTTACGATAACACATAAAGTATTTAAATATGAACCAGCTCGCGGTGTAATCGAAAAATCAATACGTCAAATTTTGAATCGAAAATACAATTAGCCTATAGCATTTTAGTTAAATTCGACATTCTATTTTGTCCGTCAGACAGGTAATACAAAAATATTAGACACGTATTTTTTGTTTTATAAAAATATCAAAAAATTACTTAGTTAGAACTCATTAAAGCTGGAGAGTGGGGGCTTACTACGTCACAAGTAGGTATAAAACTTACCTACATGTGACGTCATGCGCCATTTCAACTCAATATATCTCCGTAATTTTATGACCACGTGAAAAAAGAAAAAATACGTGTCCAATACTTTTCAATAAACTACACGACGGACAAAGAAAAAAGAAATAGGATTATCCCCTATTGTTTGCAACAGCACAATCAGTATCATACATCGATATGAAAAAAAAAAACTTTAATGCATTGTCATATTTATTAGTGACAAGAGTATTTTTTTTTTTTTTTTGGAGCTCGTGGCTAATTAGGTAATAACAGCCGCACGGGTCGATCTTTAAGGTTAAGCCGTGCTTACCGAGGTTGGTCCGTGGACGGGTGACCATAATTATATACAGAGTTTCCTCCGTGGCTCGGAAAGCACGTTAAGCCGTCGGTCTCGACTGTCATTTGTAGATCTTTGACAGTCGTTACGAGTAGTCAGAAGCCGAAAGTCTGACAGCCAACTTTACAAAAGGGTATCGTATATTCCAGGTACTAACTGGGTTGTGGAGGTCAGATAGGAAGTCGCTCTATATAAAATACTGGTACTCAGCTGCATCCGGTTAGACTGGAAGCCGACCCCAACATAGTTTGGGAAAAGGCAGGCAGATGATGATGAAGAGTATTTTTATTTTATAATCGACGTATTTTTGTTAGGTTTACACCGCGCGCTGGTCGCCTCTTATCTCACTTCAGTAAAGTACGATGCGGTATATCAAAATGGTAACTATATATTGTGTTACATTCAATACAGTGTGTCGAGTACATCTTTTTTAAACGCCAATAAGGCAAATAAATATAAATGCAATTAATTCACGTTTGCATATTGTAGCTTTGGACTAAAAAGATAAACTTCACACATTGTATTTGGACAAAGAATAATAGAAAAAGCAGCGAGAACTTAAAGATATTCCATTGAGACTAACCTAACCTAACCCTTCGAGGATTGCAGGGGTGATGTTATGGTTCATCATCATCATCATCATCATCATCATTAGCCTATCATGTTCCCACTGCTGGGACACAGGCCTCCTCTCCTATGAGAGGGATTGGGCTGTAATCCACCACGCGGGCCCAGTGCGGGTTGGTAGATGTCACATGTCTTCGAATTTTTGGTTCTAGGACATGCCGGTTTCCTCACCATGTTTTCATTCACCGTTTTTGAGAGCAGCGATGGTGAAATAAATTACACAAAGTAATGCGCCTGCCTGGGTTCGAACCCACGGCTTACTGCTCGTAAGTCGGGGCTGCCACCACTCATGGCCCATGTCCCATGACCCATGTTATGGTTACTCATATATTTTTAACGTAGCTATCAACCTGCTTTTTCATTCAAACTTAGTTTTCATCGCTAAATTCTATAAACAAAGAAGACTGCAGTTTTAAGGTAATATTTTCCTAATAATCCTACTTTTGTAAGATAACAAGCGTGTATAAGGTGGAGATCTGAAACCGTTAGTGATTATGGCAACATTGTGACTGGTGTTACACTGAGCTCTTCATTTCTTGCTTGACGCACGATTTGAACGCCTCCCATCCTTCGTTCTTGGCATAGGACTGTAAAGGAAATATATCAATAGGTAAATCGGTTTAGGTTAAAAGTGTGTCTGTTGAAGAGTATGGCAAGCCAAAAAGCCCAAGAGTTGGGTATACTCTTAGAGTCAGCTCACACCGAGACGCGACGCGACGCTGCGCGCACCTTGACAATTCAGAATACGTTGCGCAACGTGTTCTGAATTCTCACAACGAAATGTGTATCTTTTCGTGTAGTAAATAAAGATATATTTTGAATCGCTCTTTTAAAGTGTGCGCGCAGCGTCGCGTCTCGGTGTGAGCTGACCCTTAGGCTTTTTGGCTTGCCATACTCTTCAACAGACACATTTTGACAGTTATGTTAAAACCCCATCTAATAAGGGGCGAGCCTATTGCCATTAACCGGGCACAAACCCAGAATCCGCGACTGCTACTGAGAAATTCCTGATGGAAAAACCCATAAATACTTTGCCTGACCCGGGACTCGAACCCAGTACCTCAAGTTCGGCAGTCGCGCTTGAGACCACTAGACCAACGAGACAGTCCTACCCTGACCTGTATAAAGGGTGTAAAACACCTCTTAACGAAGCCGAAAGGCACTGGTTCTCCCTGTCATTACGATCATGTTTTTGTTCTACATCATACCTGGGAACCTTCTAGTTACGGAGATATTAGGGGTCAAAGTTACAACTTTCTGATAAGTATTTTTTTAAATACAAGTTTTTTAAGTAAGATTTTTACTTTAAACACCTCCACGACCCCCGTACTATTCAATCCATCCATCAGCACAATGTTTTGAGTGCGTTACATTGAGTTCTACCAAAAAACATGATTTTACACCCCCAAAAAAAAAAATTCGTTTCCCAGCAATAATTTTTGTGTAAAGTTACTTAGTTTCATGTACAGAATGCTTGGTTGACGGCATCGTGATGAGGTGATTTACACCGTGTATACTTTGGATAAGTTCTGGATAAGCTTATCGAGCAGACAATTTCACAAATACATAATTTCTGTTGCATTTTAAACAAGTTATTACACCACCCTTATTATGGCATGATATCACATGTCCAGTATAAAATATGAGTATACGGGTGTTTGTTTACATACATATATAGCTACACCTCTGCCTAGTCCTCAGATTTTTACAGGCGTGGTGTTGTGAAATGCGAATAAATAAAGAATAATCGAGTGATGATGAGATACAGACTTAAAAGACTGGACCGAAAATACATAAAAGTTAGGGAGGGGGTTATTAATCATCCCATAACTATGAGAATAAAACCATTTCTAGCACTGCGTTGTGCTTTTGACGCGTGGCAATCTCCAATAAGTTTTTTTTAAATGTAGTTTCCACAGAAAAAAAAACGAAAAGTTTACCAACAACGCTCTGTTAGGAATGCCATTCAAGCGCAAAAAAGACCACTCACGATTACGTTAGCATGAAAAAAATTTAAAAAGGTTTGCGATCGATGTTGAGATTTTTCGGAATAATTGAATGGTAGAATATTAATTATGTTATCTGTATTAATTACTTATCTATTTCGCCACGTCTACCAACTGGCCCTGTGGCGCAACGGATAACGCGTCTGACTACGGATCAGAAGATTCCAGGTTCGAATCCTGGCAGGGTCGCAAAACTCTTTTTGTTTCTTCCTCAAATTTTATTTGAGGCGATATTCCTGAATATTACTGTTTACTCAGTTATTTTTTTCTGTATATTTAACATATCATTATTATTTTCCTAATAATGCTCCCATTGAGTGACAACGTTAGAATGTGATTGTCGTTTTGACATTTATTCGTATGTCAGAGTGACTCATAAAAGACTAACTTTATTATTCCTCTTTTCATTTATAACACAGTATCATTTAAAAAAAAATATAATATAATAAATTGTAGCCCACCGGTATCGGGAACAGGGTCCAAGTTACCGGCGGTCAGGGCTCCAGAGAAAAGAAACTCATAACAATACGAGCTGTGTCCAAGAGTACCGCTTCCTGAATCAAGCATTTGATGCAGCTGCCTAACGAGAGCCTCATCAGATATTGGTCGAGACTCTTGGCAATTAAGCCATTGTCTGATACGACTTTCGGCACAATGATTGCAGAGTCCACATCCCACATGTCGACAAACTCGTGAGCCAAGTCCAGATACTTGATTTGCTTATCTTTCTCGGCTTTCACGAGGTTCTCGTCATGTGGCACCTTTATGTCAACAATCATTGCGTTTATCTGGCTTTTTGGCTAACTATAATAATATATAAGCTAACACCCACCCGTAGCTATAAACATGTCAAAATGATTACGGATTACTTGAGTAAAAGTCATTATTTAAGATACTATTTTATTATGTAGTTTAGTAATTGCTCGAAGTTAGAACTGTCAAAGTTTGAATTCTTAGCTTTGCTTTCTATAAACTCTTGTCTTTTGAATACAACTTAAACTCACTTAAATTCAGGTCATCACTTAGCTTAGCTTTCTTTAAATTCTTGTATTTTGCATAAACTCACTTACCTACTTAAATTCAGGTCATCACTTTGATTTGACTATACAGGGTGTAACGGATGATGAGAAATATGTTCAGTTTTATGGTCTGTAGCACACCGTTAAGGATGTATATACCCTTTCCGTTACACCCTGTATACGAGTGTAAGAGTCAACTGAATTGATACGTATAGTCTATGACACCGCATTCCCATCATCAGAGCCAATGTTTACCTTGAACCCCCTATGCAGTCGATCCTTCATGATGGCAATGAACTCCTTGTAGCTGAGAAGACCGTCACCGTCCGCATCAAAGATGGCGAACACGGTCGACACCAGGTGTTCTGACTGGGATATGCCTGTGCAGATCTTAACGGCGCGGTGGAACTCGTCTGGGGAGAAAGGAGAAAGAAAGAAGTTGGAAGCTATCATATTTATCTTTTTATTATTGTATAGAATCTGTTTCTTCTAACAGACAGATGTGTTGCTGGAGAGTTTGTTCCGCCACTTTTTTGTCCCAGCTAAAACACTAAGATGTGGCGAAGGGCGGGCGTTTTGGGGGACTGTCTCTTGTAATTATGACGTTCAAAAAGTGCTGATTATTAGTATAATTTGAATGAAAGAAAGACGAAGAGTTGGAAGGCCTCCCACTAGGTGGACCGATGACCTGGTGAAGGTTGCGGGGATCCGCTGGATGCGAGTCGCACGGGACCGGTCAATGTGGCGTCACTTGGGGGAGGCCTATGTCCAGCAGTAGACGTCTTTCGGCTAAAATGATGATGAATGAATGACTTTTGATTTTTTTTTAACGGATACGTGTCTTGAACAAATTAAGGGGCACCTAGTGGATTTAGAACTAAAGTCACAATGTAAATGCAACAGTCCATTGATATATCTTACATACAAATCTGAGACCCAAGACACGCACCTCTGATTTTTCTGATTCATGTGCGTATTGTATAATTATGACTTGCACATCGTGAGGGTACCAGCATGCTGGAGAGATATTTCTGGACAGCATGGAAAGCCAAGTCAGATGAACATTGGCGGCATTAAAACTCTGACACCAGGTTTCTGTTAGGCACTTACCACACATTTACAAAAAAATCTGATACTCCCCAAGATTTGTATGCGAGTCATCGTCAACGATTGTCAGTCAGTAAACGTTTAACATAAAAACGCATCCAATCTTCTTCTTTATCGTGTGTGTCGGTGTCTCTTTCACTCTGTACAAAGATCCACTTACCTTTAGATATCGGATGATCAGCAAGCGTATACATTCTCATAGCGATGGTAAAGTCCTCCAGGTTGTTGAGGAACTGGCAGAAGGTCTTGAACTCCTCGAAGGTGATGCCGTGCTCGTACTTCACGCGGTCCAGGAGCCTGTCCAGGTACATGTCGTACTCGTCCGTGTCCAAGTAGGTATAGCGGAGCAGGATCTTCGCGAAGTCTACTTCGGATATCGTCTCGTGACCTGGAATGGTAAGTTTTTTGTATACAAGATGTAAACGGAGCCTTCACGAAGTTGTTAACCAAGCATCCATACTAATATATACTTATATACTAATTTACATACATATTATACATGCGAATGTCCCTCTGTTTGTTTGTTTGTTTGTTACCTTTTCACGACTAAACGGCTGATCGGATCTTAATGAAATTTAACAAGAAGATAGCTTTCAACCTGGGGAAGGACATAGGCTATATATCATCACGCTACGACCAATAGGACCGGAGCAGCAATGAAAAATGTTGCGAAAACGGGGAAAATGTAACGCAGACGAAGTTGCGTGTGACAGCTGGTTCTGTATAAATCAAAGTAAGTAACCTTAAGCAATAAATATTTCTGAAAACGACTTTTTGTTTTGGGGTGATTAAATCACGGACTACGCCAGGACTATGATACAAAACTATATATCGGAAATTTTTAACTTTTAATCATTTTCATGAGCCACTAAGTAAACGGCGGGGTTTTGTGAGCAAGCGAAGTGAACGAACTAAGAAGAAGAAGAATAGTTCTTTTTCTTTGTTCGTGCACTTCGCTTCCCTTCGAACCTAACCTGTCCGAGTCGTGGTGCCGTAAATACCGAGCTCGTTTCGCTCGCTCTCGCATCCTATGTTTTCCTTGCCGCAATGTCTTTTTTTAATATGTTGAGGAGAGTTAGTTTTATTTTAACTAAATAAAAGATCTACAATCTAGTGGACTATTATTAGGCTATATTTTTCTGACTACACGAAACGACTCGTCGCCGCATGAATCGAATAGCGCTCTCTCATTGGTGGTAGCGGCCAGTGGCAGTTGCTATTTTCATGTTAAAACAATACGATGTATTTCACAATGCTAAGTTAGATTAATTAAGTTTTCGAGTTGATGCCTGAAATACATTTTTAAAGGAACATAATATGTTGAAGCTGTAAAACGTTGGTTAGTTGTAAAATCCGTGGCTGAGTTAGTAATTAATCAAGGAGACAAGTAAAAATAATTGTTGCTCTTTATTTGACGCTTTCCCATTATCTAAGCGGGACTCGTGTACCACCAATGTACGTGAAGCTTAAATAAATAAATAAAAAAGTCAAGGGGAGAGGCCTGTGAGTCAGAGCCTACGCTCTCGGGAGAGGATCGTTCGCTTGTGGTAACCATCAAACGGGCACATCTCCAGACTCCGTGTCTGGTACTGAGAAAATCCTGATCGAAAAAACCAATAACACTTTGCCCGACCAAGCGCCAATAACTTCAGTTCTACAGGGTTACCAGCCCTGAAATCGCAAAAAAAAATCTGCTGTTCCCTACATTTGACGAGTTATGTGAACATAAAGTACGGAACACCTGTTTTTTTTTGCGTGTCAGGTTTGGTCCCATAGTAAAAGTTGTTCATAATGATGAGTAGAATGACCTCTTAAGAGGTTGTTGGTGTTTTATCAATAACCCTCTAAGATACATAGCGAGTATACCTTTAGCAAACTCATGGAACTCGAGCTCCAGCACCTCGGTCTGCAAGTTCTCCATGAAAAGTCTGAAGCCCTCGAACTTCAGATCGTTAGTGCCTTTCTTGCCGAAGAAGTGCACCTGAAAGTAAAGCAAAGTAGCCTTCTGTAACGTGGGTGCGTTTACAAACATTTAAACTTACATACATAAACAGCCAGACCCGGAACAACTATTTATAAGCCATACAAATATTTGTTCCGTGCGGGGATCGAATCCGCGACACGCAGCGCAGCAGTAGATTGCGCAACTACTGCGCCAGCCGTGCCGTCAAAGGTATGGTCCAGATAAAAAAACCATTTAACTTAGTTAAGGTTTCTTTAGCCGCGTTAAGCGATTTTTGGTAGGGGAAAAATCTATGGGTGTTTAATCACTCGTTACCCTGACATGCTCGCGACGTATTGCGCAAGAACACAGTAATTCAATTGTTTTTAGTTTTCACTTCTATCGGCAGTCCTTTTGATTGCCTCTGTTTTTTTTTAAGTGAAACTTCTTATGCGACTTCCAACAAGGTTGCGTTAAACGTTTAACGCTACTAGAATAGAAAGAGACAGAGCGAGAGTGAATGCGTGGCACTCGAACGCATGCGTGTAGTATTACGAGGTTTCACTTCTTCCGCGCGGAGGGACTCCACGCACTATTTTTTTTAATACTACATTGGCTTGCTTTTGCAAATATGGATAATAGTCACCTGCAAGAAAGTATCAACATTGTGCCTCCGCTGCAGCCCCTGTTCATCATTGACGTAGTTCTCATGAGCCTTGCCATCCGCCTTCTCATCGCCTTTACCATCTCCCTTATTCTCTTCCTCCGTCATCCCACGCTTGCCTCGCCATGCGAAGCTGAAGATTTTCTCCATCTGTAATATTAGTTAAAAAATTAAAATACAGCACCTACCTTTCGCCCGACTGCGTTTAAATGTGCCTTTGTAGTGAAAAAGTGTCAAAGAGTAAGAAAATGTGCATTTTTACAGAAAGGTTAAATGTTTTGTAGGAGAAAATAAATGTGAGTGTTATAAAGAGTAGAAGGGACGCCGACGCTATATATAAGGTTTACTACCTTTTCAATTCATCATTCTGAGCAAAGAAAATTAAATTTTCTAGTTGTGGCGCCATCCACATAGAAAATTTTCACCGGCTATTTAAAACAAAAACAGCTATTTCCTGCTAAACTGAAAAAGTATGGAAAAACAGACCTAAAAAAAACACCAATCCCTTGCCCTTATCCCAATTTATTTGGGGGCGCAGCATGTCTTCCTCTTCCATACTTCTCTATTGCTTGTCATCTCATGAGACACCTCCTTTCTTGCCATATCATCCTTCACACAGTCCATCCATCGTTTCTTTGGTCTTCCTCTATAACTATAACCATCCACATTCATACTCAAAACTTTCCTCACGACATTTTCACGACAGATTAAAAAAAAAAACGATGTACAAGTTCTATGTGGTGTTCAGAATCACTACAGTATAAAACAAAGTCGCTTTCTCTGTCCCTATGTCCCTATGTATGCTTAAATCTTTAAAACTACGCAACGGATTTTGATGCGGTTTTTTTTTAATAGATAGAGTGCTTAAAGAGGAAGGTTTTTATGTATATAACATCCATTGAATAGTGGAGAAATACTGTTATTTTTGAGGTTTCTAATGTGATGTCGTAAATAATTTCATTTTTTCCGCTTACATTGCAAACGCAGGCTGAACCCTACGAGATTTATCAAAATAATGTACCGCTGGCTCCAAGAGCGAGAGAATCGCGACGAGTCCGCCCTTATATCGTCGGATAATCTCCACGAACGAGCGATAATTCCGCCGCGTATCGTCGCGAGTCGTAACGGAATCGTAGCGTTTCCGCGGCGACTCGTAACGGTATCGCCGCGTTTCCTTGACGACGCGTTGCATTTAATGCTCGACGGCTGAAATGACGCTGCGTTTGACAGCGCGCCCGCTGCGCGCTCGTCGCGAGCGGGTGTGGAGACGGTTCCATAGAGAGTGTATAGAAATACGTGGCACGACGATAATATCGCCGCGATTCTCTCGCTCGTGGAGCCAGCGCCTTAGTATTGTACACATTGAAAAGGTCTACAGAAAACTCCGCGATAGTATATGTCTATCTCTTATGGATATCCCACAATAACATTTTTTTGTCATTTACTTTTTACGACAAATAATGGCTAATTTTCGAAGCGATTTTAACCAATACAGCATTAATCCTTATCCAATTAAATAACTTAAATAAATTGTTGATTTAATATAGATCTATATGGCTCTGTACAGCATATGATTTAAATGAATATTTTCGAAGATATCACAGATTAAAAAATTGCGGGACGTAGCGTTTGCGACGGTACCGGCCGGCCGGGGCGGGATTTTTGTATTGTCTAATGACAAGAAAGCTGTGAACGTTGTATTTAAAGACATTCTGTAATATATTAATTGTTGTAAAAATAAAATAAACAGGTAAAAATGTAAAAAGTAAATAAGTAAAAATGTAGTGCATGAATTTAGATATTCCAAAGATAGCAGGAAATCTTCATGGTATAGGGAAAGGGGAATTGTTTTACTCCAAATTTAACGCGTGCGGGCCACGGGCAGTAATGAATCAAAAATCAAAATCAAAAGTCATTTATTCAAACTAGGCTGATAATCAGCACTTTTTGAACGTCAAAATTACAAGAGACAGTCCCCCAAAACGCCCGCCCTTCGCCACTTCCTACTGTTTTAGCTGGGAAGAAGAAGTGGCGGAACAAACTCCCCAGCAACACATCTGTCTGTTAGGTTAGAAGAACCAGATTCTATACAAAAGTGTTCAAGTTTATATAAACAAGGAATCCATTATATCAAATTAATGTCACATGTCAGCTAGCACACACCAATAATAAAATAAAATATTAAAAAATATACTCAAGAATAAATAAAGCCTCCAGACATAAAGGGCGTGCCCGCTTACACGTGCATACAGACGAATAAAATAAAAATAAAGATAAATAATAATAAAGATAAAGTAAAAAAAAAAAAAAAAAAAATATATAAAGTTAAAAAATAAACTACGCGTGAGGTTATATAATACCATAAGCTAATTAGAGAAAGAAGAAAAGAAGAATAAATCAAAACTACTGGATCGATTTTAATCATTTTTTCAGTGAGTGACATAGGCTATATATTTTATACCCGTGCGAATCCAGAGCGGGCCGCTATGTTTTTATTATATACAACGTTCACAGTTTTTCTGTAGTGTATTTAGTATCAGCATTGCACCCGTGCGAAGCCGGGGCGGGTCGCTAGTGATATGATATAACATGTAACATGTGATGGTAACTGCTATAGCGTCCGTGTCCCTTCCACCATATGTTAAAAAAGTGTAAAATTTTAACTGTTAATTACATAGATCTTTTGAATGACGCGTAAAAGTGTGTGTATGAATTACTAACTAACTCATCAAATAACCCCCCCCCCCGCTTTGGGCGGAGTGGGAGGGAGTGTCAGACTTGACCATAAATAATGTTTTGACACTTGTGATGTAAAAAAGAGTCACATGCGCAGTCGGACAGGTGTACATTCAAAAAGCGCGTTATATTGGTCGTGTTGATGTGTTACACAAAAAAGACATTAAATAGACACTCAGATTAATGACAATATAAATAAAATATCATGTTATGTATAAAACTTATTCATAATGCCGTGCAAATCTTAATTTATATTAATTAATCAAATTTTTGTAAAAGCAAATTAGTTAATTACAAAAAACTTAAGATTACTTATTGCAGCTTTTGATTTTAATCACTTTTTAAAACAAAGCATAATAAATAAAGTTATGCAAAAGCGAACAATTTAGGTAATATTTTTAATAAAAAAAAATAATAAATCGATTTTTACGGATTATCTTAATGTTTATCACTTAAACTATCGTAGTACACTATACATGTATCTGGTATAATTCTTGGCCACTATCCATACAATATAAATACATACATAAATAATATAACCACAAGAAGAAATCCGTAAAACCTATAAAATAGATAGATGTCAGAATAAAAAAAGATAGATGAGAGAGACATTTAAACAAAAAAAAAACACCTAAAACAAAAAAAAAAACATGGAAGACGTACAACACGAAAAACGGACAGACGTAAGCGATGTCCACTTTGGACTTACTCTGGACGGACTCTGGACTTCGACATGACTCGCCCTGTTCCTCATGGCGCTTGTTGACACTAAAGTAAGCAGCTAAGCCGCGGTGAGCACACATAAATATTACATTATTATTTACATATACTTATATATTGTATACTTGACATATAGAAATTAAAAATAAAACAAAAATAAAAGACAAGCGAAAGAACATCTTATGCCGCTCTTGTAAAAAAAGAACAGGATTAAGTAAAATCAAAAATAACAAAAGCATTGTTGTTTTTAAACACAGTTTAGTGTAGTTACATTTTATATTTAATTGGGGACTTTTAAGTAAAACGAAATAGAATTAAGTTATTTTGGACTTGTAAAATTGTATTAAAATTGGGACTTTTCATGACTTAATTGTTTATCCCAACGAAAAAAAAAACAAGTTATTTGACGGATATGAATCACACATTAGAGCGGCATTATTCTCTGTTTGGTTATGGTTGAAATTTTGATTCGATCTTCAAAAATAAAACGTAACTCTATGTGCATAAAAGTATAAAGAAACACGCAAAATGATTTTTAAAAGAGTTTCGGTGACGTTTCCTACCCTTTCTTTTCCATTGACATTTGGAACGGTCAACTAGCTTTAATTTTCATTAACAAACCTGCTCTTTGACAATTCAAGTGCTAGTAAATAGTTTCAATAAAACAAACGGTTTGAAAAAAGAAGAAAAGACTGTCACTGTCAAATCGAATCAAAATTTAAAACCACATTTCTGAAAAGCGAGGCAGGATCCCTTCCTCAAGCTGTCAATGTTAAACTCACTGCCTCCTGGCTCTTGGCATCCAAATCTTTGCGTTCCTTAAAGGTACCACCCAGCAGACGTTGGATCTAAATAAATACATCGCAGAAAAAAACATTCAGAAAACAAAATAAAAAAGAAGAAAAGATATAAAAAAAAAGATAAAAAAAGATATATTTAATAGTAGTTTGTTCTTGGTTCCTTGTCCCATCACGACTTCTTTTTTTTTTAGCATGCAGTGCATTTTATAACTTTTCTAGCAAAATCTGTGATTTTGTGCACTATTCACCGTATTAGTAGTATTTACATTACTGTCCCGATAATAAATAATTTAATATTTCGAAATTAGACATATTTCACATTATTTATTTAATAGGAAATTAATTGGAGCTTAAACGTAGGTAACAATATCGTGAAACAATAATGTAAATCTGTTTTCAAGATTTGCTTTGGCGTAAACATTACTTCTTATTTTGTAAAATAACATTCTTGCCCAAGATATTTTTTTAAGTAAATAAGATCAAAATTATGAGACAGCTGTTTTAGTTAAGCTTCGAATTTTTTGGATGAGTTTATGCAACCATTCTTTTATAATTATCAAGACCTTAAACGCCATCATTATTATTACCAATAGTTTTAATGCTATGTCTATTCTTTTAAAAATCAGGCAGATCGGTCAAAATTCATTGTTCGGCATAGTCAAGCGGTATTTTTTAATACTAAATAGTCTTGCGTTTGGCCGCTACTCGCCTGGTGTGAAGCGATGATTAGGCCTATTTTCAAATATAAAAAATGTCATTAACAGATGTTCAAACTATGACGTTTCTTATAGCTTTGGAAAAGGCTCACTATGTGCTAGCGCTATTGGGATCCTTCTCCACATCTATAACCACGTTAATCCATGTTAAGGTATTAACCCACCACCGGACAAAGGTTAGTTGCTAAACATAAGTAATACCAATATCTAACATAATAATTCCGCCGCCGCAAATCTTCTACATTGTTATATAATCTAGCACTATGTGCTTTAGCAGCTAATATAGTTTGTGCTAATTTTTACACAGTACCGTATGGTGCAAGTGAAAGCGGGAAGCGATTTTAAAATTCTCTACTGTTTCTGTGATGATGAGTGTCTTTTTCGATATTTCAGACCAAGGTCTGTTCAATTTCATGACGGTATTTTCCGTCGTCGTTAGATCTGCTCTACTAAAGTCTATAAAAATATTATGAATGCGAAAATAAGACTGTTTATTACTATGTATATGTGAGACAATTTTATACCAAAAGTACTCTATAAAAAGTACTCTATAAAAAGTACTTTATAACAACTTTATTCATGTAATTTGTTCTCCAAGGCTAACTAGGTTACGCAAGTATTATCAAAATCAAAAGTTATTATTCAAATTTGGCTGAAATCAGCACTTTTTTCAAACATAAGAAAGGTCTCTAAAACGCCCTGCGGTACGATGGGCCACTGAATATCATGCCCTGTATCGCATTGGCTGCATTTAACAGGAAGTATCGGACGCTATTGAGTATGCTAGACGCGTAGCAGTAGCGTGCCTAAGGGCCAACAATACGACAAGCCCCTATGGCAAGCAGACTGTCCAGAAAACCTAACATCATGAAGAGTAGTAGGTTATAAGGGCAAGCCAAGCTTTCAGGCTTGTATGAAATTACCGCCTCTAACGCGTATCTCAATTCGGGATCAACTCAATTTAGATTGGCGTAAAAAAATGAATTGTTTGTAATTATTTACAAATTTTAATTTTGTTATTGTGTACACTCTTGGATTAGGTAACCCTGTTATGTTACCATACAATTACTTGTAAGATGGAAAAAACAAATAAATAACTCAAGTAATATTAAAATCGCTGTCCACTCATCACTTACACCGTCCCTCACGTATGCACTATACTCACGACTAGAAATTCGTTCTTATCGACGCGCTGGTTGCCGTCCGTATCAAACATGTTGAAGGCGATCCGGAAGCCTGAAGCCGGCTCTGAAATACGAAATTATGTGTTACAGATAACTGGCAGATGTGCTTTCAGAGTTTAGAATAAATGGCGGTTTTGTAAACAAATTACGGGCGTTTTTAAAATGGCAAGTTTGAATTTCTTTAAGGGAATACGTGTTAGTTGATCGTTCATTAATGAACTTTAGCGTATGAAAGATAAAAACTCGTCATGATTTTATATATCCGTATGGATAACTACTTATATTTTTATTTTTAATACTATGCATTGAATATAACATGTACTTACTTGTTAAGATTGAGAGCAGAAACAGGTACTCCGTATAGGATATGATGCCTAAAAAAATGTTAAATTTTTTATATGAACAGATATCTAATATTATTATACTAATAATACAGCTGAAGTGTTTGTTTGCTTGAACGCGCTAATCTCAGGAACTACTGGTCCGATTTGAAATTTTCTTTCAGTGTTAGTTAGCCCATTTATCGAGAAACGCTATAGGCTATATATCATCACGCTACGACCAATAGGAGCGGAGCAGCAATGAAAAATGTTGCGAAAACGTGGAAAATGTGACGCAGACGAAGTTGCGCGGGACAGCCAGTTAAAGACATTTTGTTAGTCCTGCGATGAAAACCTCATGTGGGTCCATTCTTTATTTTCTTCTGTTCATTCTTCTTCGTAGCTTTGGAATGGGCAAATACAGTTCTGTCATAGTTACTATGTCTATGGCAGGACTGTATCTTCATTTTTTATTTGACTATGAAAGTTTTTGTAACTCGTCTATTTGAAATAACATCACATATATCATCATGCCTCTAATCCCCGAAGGGTTTAGACAGAGGTTACCTAATAGTACACCCACAATTTGCCAAATACATATGTTTAAGTCAATAGGCTCACCCTCTATTACATGGGTAATAGGGCGCGAGCCTACTGCCATTAACCGGGCACACATCCAGACTTCATGGCTGCTACTAAGAAATTCCTGATGGAAAAACCCAATAACACTTTGCCCGACCAAGGAATCAAACCCAGGACTTCTTGCTCAGCAATCGCGCAGTCTTATTTGAAACTAACCTATGCCCGCGGCTTCGCACGCGTGGAGTTCGATCACTGTCCCACGGGATTGTACTATCGGGATAAAAATTATCCTATGTGTTAATCCAGGTTATAAACTACCCCTGTGCCAAATTTCATCCAAATCCGTTCAGTAGTTTTCACGTGAAAGAGTAACAAACATCCATCCATCCATACTTACAAAACTTTCGCGTTTACAATATTAGTAGGCTTTGAGTTTCAGTTTACACTTTGGATACGAGGGGATATGAGGGGTAAGGTCAATGTAGTGTTTGTACCTTTGTCCCTCATGTTACGGAACATCTGGGAGGAGCCCTTCTTGAGCTGCGGCGTGTGGTCGCGCAGGTACTCGATCTCCTTCAAAGTGAGCAGACGCCGCTTCAGACGTGCTGCAGGGAAACATAGCACTCATAAGTTCAGTTATTAGCAAAATCATGAAATTGGCTACACTTTTTGTTGCTACTCACAAAACATAGATGTTCGAATCAGGATGATACGGCAGAGGCGGCAAAATCGAATATTTGTAGATTTGGGGTTTCGTGGAATCGCACCTGGCCGACCTGAAGTTGGTTTAGCGATGGTAGTTGCCGAACGGAGTCAGCCGTTCGGCACGAGCCGAATATGTATGAATAGTGGTTTCTCAGGACGGTTTTGTTGTTAATAATTTCGAATCCAATGTCCCACCCCGTACGTGTGGTGTAGCAACCCTGCATCACAGTAATTAGCGATAACCCAACTAAGAGACTCTTAGTTGACCTCTCTAACACATACACTCTAGCCAACCCCCGCCTTCATTGTCGGAAGATCGCCTCTTTTCAATAGCGGATAACTAATTATTTGTTTTGAGTTCCCGATATTACGACGCTGTGGCAAGCACTTATGGTCACGGATAAACTCAAAACAAATAGTAAACATACTAAATATCCCGTTTTCAGTGTTATTGATAGTGTTAGTCACCATGTCAGTTCCACTCTGTTCCATGAGGAACAGAGTGGAACTGAGACGTGTGACTGTGTGACTGTGAGACGTGTGACTGTGTGACGTGTGACTCCTATAGGTATGAACCTATAGGAGTTATATCAAGGTACTTACGCCTAGGTTCCTGCTCCACGACAGACTCGAGGAAGTCCTGGGGGGTCATATACAGCTGTCCGCCATACTCCACGCTCGCGAACTTTATGAACCGCCTCTCTCGGGATGTCAGCTTCACCGATTTGGCAAGCTCGTCCGGCTGGAATGAGAAGAAAAACGTCTTGGTAAGTGCACTAGACTATTATCGGAGACCATGTCACTAAATTATAGAAGTTTTCTCTAGTTGCCCACATTTAAAAAAGTAATACTTTTGTTCAATATGGTGTCCATTTTTTCAATCCATTTTTGTTTTGATATTTATCCTTAAATTTTTAGTTGAAGCCGGAAAATGTTGGACCATAGTGATATAACTATAGGTGCAGCTGAGTGCTGAGTACACCATTGAGATCGTTTAAAGTATAGAGCTGATTTAGGGAGTGACCACACTCATCGAGGTGGAATATACTAGAGCCGGTCATAAAAGCTTTATGTCCTAAACTGAAAAAAAACTTCACTCTCCTCGTTTCGGTTCAGAGGAACCGACTAACTTTTCTTCATTTTTAAAATTTACTTTTATTTCACGAATATTTAGCTAATTCTGACCGGCTCAATCCCTTAGTTAGCAACTCCTGTCAAAAAAATAATTGAAAGAATCTCATTTAGCGTTTTGTATTGTTGCTCTAGTAAGTTGTAAGGCACTTTGTCGGTTTTACGACGTTTCGGAAGATCAATCTAGTAACTAAGAAACTTAGCTCTAAATATTATACACGAGTTGTGAAATAAATCACGCATGGATGTCAAATCAATGTGTTACACCTCATTTTGCATTCATTTTTTTCATTTTGCATTTGCAGCCTCCCATAACATACCGAGAGCCCAAGACTCCATCGTACCTCAATAAGAAAGAAAATCTGACAACCAGACACTTCAAGGGATTTCGAGTTACTTAGTTTCTCGGTTGTGGAAGTCAGGTAGACAGTCGCTCCTTGTAACATACTAGTATTCAGCCGCATTCGGTAAGACTGGAAGTCGTCCGCAACATTTGGTCCTTTTCCCAACAACGTTGCCGTCCCGACTATACTTAACAAAAGGCTACACAGATGTTTTTAGGGTTCAGTACCCAAAGGGTCAAACAGGACCCTATTACTGAGACTTCGCTGTCCGTCCATCCGTCTGTCACCAGGCTGTATCTCATGAACTTTGATAGGTAGCCAGTTGAAATTTCTACAGTATATATATTTCTGTTGATGCTATAACAAAAAATACTAAAAACAGAATAAAATAAATATTAAAGGGCGAAAACGAGCAAAAAAATCAAACTGTCGACCTGGTGCAGACAGCGTCAGTATGTGCTAACCCCTCAAGTTAGCACATACTGAAACATTGAATTCGTCAAAAAGAACTCAATGTTCGACCCGGATTCGAACCATCGCTACAACGAGCTGCGTCTTACGAATACCGGGGTTTAACAAATTAGCCAGCGAGTGAGTAGTGTGCTTGGTTTATATCATAGGGCGGGTTCAATGTACCCGCTGTTGATAGCAACCGATAAATTCGATAAATTAGTTTCATCTTTGACCTTGTGGTGTAGACTTTTACGATTTAAAGTCATGGTTTCTTGAATGCTTATCAAAAATAATTAGTAACTACTTGCAACGCTGTAAAAATTGCCGTGGTTAAATGAAATAATATCAGCTAATCGGATTAATTATGCTAAGAATTTGAATATCTATTTTGATAATTATACCCAGTTTATTTTTTATTAATTATATTAACTACCTGACACGATCATGGCGATCAGAAAAACTTGAGAGAGGTCGATGTGTAGCAGTGGACTACGATAGGCTGAGTCTATTGCTTGAATAGAAAGTCCCAATCAAATATATAGGAACTATCTCAGGTAATTAAGCATTTTCACGTCCACCAGTTAGTTTATAAGTCATAAAACGAGGCAGTTAATCAGCAAAGATATACACGGTGTAAATCACCTCATCACGAAGCCGTCAACCAAGCATTCTGTACATGAAACTAAGTAACTTTACGCAAAAAGTATTGCTGGGAAACGACTTTTTTTTGGGGGGTGTAAAATCATGTTTTGTGGTAGAACTCAATGTAACGCACTCAAAACATTGTGCTGATTGACGGATTGAATAGTACGGGGGTCGTGGAGGTGTTTAAAAATCTTGCATTAAAAACTTGTATTTTAAAAAAAAAAAAAATACTTGTCAAAAAGTTGGAAGTTTGACCCCTAATATATCCGTAACTAGAAGGTTCCCAGGTATGGTGTAGAACAAAAAAAATATCGCAATGACAAGGAGAACCAGTGCCTTTCGGCTTCGTTAAGAGGTGTTTTACACCCTTTATATATCCTAACATTTATAACCCCGATGATTGGCCAGTATGAAACTTACGTAACTATTTCACCACGGCTGGTTTTATCATCCAGAAATCTTACATAAAGCGGTTTCCTATCAATAAATATTGACAGGGAATTATCTCCGCTGTGACACTACAAATTTTAGTTCCACAGTATGAGGTAATTCGTAGATCCGGTTGGATAATCTAGCTGCTTGTAAAGGTGTCTATTTCAAAGATAAAATGATAAACCATTTCCTCCAACCAGATTGTAATATAGGCAATACTTTCATGGTTCCTACTTCTGTGAAAAACAAAGTAGGTATAAGTACTTCAAAAAATTATCTGTGCAGGTGGGAAAACAAAGAACTAAAAATGTACCATGTAATGGCGTTGCTTGTCAAAAATTTCTTGACAAGCGACGCTCCTGAACCCGCGACCCTGAACTGCACACTTAAAGTGGTCCTGCTACGTATGTATGCTAGAAGGATCTTCTCGCGAAAGGAGCTCGTGACTAAACAATAACAGCCGCACGGGTCGATCTTTAAGGTTAAACCGTGCTTGCCGAGGTTGGGCCGTGGATGGGTGACCATTATTACATACCGAGTTTCCTCCGTGCCTCGGAAAACAAGTTAAGCCATTGGTCCCGGCTATCATTTGTAGATCTTTGACAGTCGTTACGAGTAGTCAGAAGCCAAAAGTCTGACATTCAGTCTTACCAAGGGGTATTGTATTACCTAGTTACTGGGTTGTAGAGGTCAGATGGGCAGTCGCTTCATGTAAAATACTGGTATTCAGCTGCATCCGTTTAGACTGGAAGCCGACCCCAAAATAGTTTGGGAAAAGGTTAGGCGGATGATGAAGGATCTTCTAGCGCTTGGATGACATTAAAGGGGGCTTTGTTGTTAAAAAAAATGTATAATTTTATTAATAACCCAGGTTGACTGCAGCAAGCAAAACATGCTCAGATGGAGATTCATTGATGACTTTTCTCTGGCGTGTAAATGTGGTGCTGTTCCACAAACGTGGGGCACTTAATATTGTGTTCTGCGTATCCTATTATTTGTTAATTACTGATGGACGCTACTGAAGGCGCCAAACTACTGGCTCAGTTCTGGGCCGACACAAATTAGAATATCTTACCGTATTAATTGTATAATTAAGCGTAGCTCTGACTTTCAACACGTGGAACAAAAGATCTTTTTTTTAAATATGATAACCTTAAATTGTTTCTGCAATAACCTTGTAAGATCACCAATTCACATGCCAATATTATGAACATAATTTTTCTAGCAAAGATTTATATCGACAAAAAAAGTCGCACGGCTGCACAATCCAACTAACAATACAATCAACGCCAAAGTTAGAAGAAATCCAAAAATAAATGAAGTGGAAACTAGTAATAAGATACGCGGAACAAAAGTATTTTCCCTCGTTCCTGTGGGCTTAAAATAATATTTTCGGTAATGCGTTGTTGTAGGGCCTAAACGACTGCGTTGGCGACTTTCGATCGGCGTCACTATTTTTGTTTGGTCTACACGAAATGTGACCAGTGTTTCTTGAACCGTTGCTAGCTGCAAAGAAAAATAGAGAAAGATGTGTAGAATTCAGGAGTTTAATCACTAAGATGTTGGTTTTGATAATGACACTAGAGTGCAAAAATAATGAGGATTAGAGCGTTTTTTGTCATTCTTATTGTGGCTACTATGGATGGAAGTTACAGATACAGTTAACCGCGCATAGTACGAGTATATCTTTACGTTTCCGAATTAACACGAACGTGACGCCACGTAGTAACCCCCCACAACCGCAACGCTTCTATGGTGCGAACTGCCGCGTTTTCATCATCATCATCACAATGTTCCCACCGCTGGGACACAGGCCTCCTCTCTATGAGAGGGTGTGGGCTGTAATCCACCACGCGGGCCCAGTGCGGGTTGGTAGATGTAACATGTCTTCGAATTTTTAGTTCTAGAACATGCCCGTTTCCTCACGATGTTTTCCTTCACCGTTTTTGAGGGCAGCGGTGATGAAATAAATTACACAAAGTAATGCGCCTGCCTGGGTTCGAACCCACGGCTTGCTGCTCGGAAGTCGGGGCTGCCACCACTGGGCCACCGCTGCTCTGCCACGCTAACGCCAACGCTAACTAAACAGGCAAGTACTTCCATGGTTAATTGTGATTAATTATCGAAGCGCAAACCTTTCTAGGGAGAACTTGTAAGTAACACTGGGACGTATAATTTTGTCGTTAAAATAAGCCCTAGATCTTGGCATCAACTTTACATATTGTTAAACAAATAGAATATCCTACTTAATCCATACTTCCGTACTAACATTGTAAATGCAAAAATAACTCTGTTTGTTTGTTACGTTTTCACATTTGAACGGCTGATCGGATCGTAATGAAATTTAGCGAGGAGATAGATTATATACCGGGGAAAGAAATAGGCTATCTTTTTTTGGGCAACAATGAATGCGAAAGTTGTTGAAGATGTATGGATGTTTGTACTCTTTCTTGCAATAACTACTGAATGGATCTGGATGCAATTCTGCACAGAAAGATAGAATACATCTGGAATAGCACATACTCGTAAGATACTTTTTATCCCGGTAGTACGATCCCGTGGGACAATTACCGAACAAAACGCGGGGGAAGCCGTGGGCACAAACTAGTCCTTCATGAACCTACACCCGAACTGTTACATCATCTGCCTAGCCTTTTCCCAATCTATCTTGGGGTCGGCTTCCAGTCTAGCCTGATGCAGCTGAGTACCAGTATTTTACATGAAGCGACTGCCTATCTGACCTCCACAACCCAGTAACTGGGTAATACGATACCCCTTGGTAAGACTGGATGTCAGATTTTCTGGGTTCTGACTACTCGTAACGACTGTCAAAGATCTACAAATGACAGCCGGGACCAACGGCTTAACGTGCTTTCCGAGGCACGGAGGAAACTCGGTATGTAATTATGGTCACCCATCCACGGACCAACCTCGGCAAGCACGGCTTAACCTTAAAGATCGACTCGTGCGGTTGTCTTTATTTAGCCACGAGCACACCCGAACTGTTACATACCTCATAACATAGTAAATTTTAAGAGAACAATGGCGATCTTATCGCTGTAAGAGATGTCTGCCAGCCAACACGTAATATAGAAGCGTTGTCCAGGCAGACACCTCTGATAAAACAGTTTCGGCATTTTAGTGCAGTTTCGAAAAGTCACCAGCAGAGATAGCAAGCCAGTTATAAACATTGCGAGTATCTAATTCAGGGATTAATTTACATATATCGGAAGGAAAAGTTTCGATAAGCCTTGAAATCACTAAAATAGAGGAAACTATGTGATTTCTAGGTGTGATTGTGGTGTTTACTTCCAATTGGGAAGCTAAAACTAACATGTTACGGCTACTGCTATGGAAAGTGAACATAAAACAGTAGATACTAGTTTAGAAACAACACCGTTTTCTTCTTTGTCAAGATACGCCCTGTGTACAGGATGAACGAGAAAAACACCAATACCGAAGCCAATTGCAACCGCGAACCATCCCACTGTTATAGTTTAGTTCCCTTTAGTTCCGTTTAGTTCCCTTCAAAATGGTTGAGTTGAATGATGGCTGATACATGCGTCATGTTCGTGAACGGGCGCTGTCAATTGTGACTGGTCATCTCTTAGCTGCCACGGTTTATTTTAATTACTTTATTTTTTAATTACTGATTTAATATTTTACTCTGGACGCTCTTAACTTGCCCGTATTTCTACATTGTTCTCACATATTTTAAATTCTTAACATGAATGATGTAACCAAGATTTTGTAACATATTTTGATTTAAAAGAGTGTCCATGGAGTTTCTTGCCCATTCTTCTCCATGAGACCTACGCTACGGAATGGGCAACTACAGTACTTTCACAAGTTATTATGCCTTGTGACTGGGACTGTAGCTTCGCGTTTTATTTTGTTTTTTTTTGACTTTCAAAAGTGCCTGTAATGGTCTAATTGAAATAAATGCTTTGACTTTGAAATAGATTACTGTTATGATGATAGAGAAGTATGGAAGAAAAATCACTTTTCAACCTTTTGCATAAGGGTGAAAAGTCGCAGACCGTCAGAGAACTCGGTAGTATCTAACTCTATGTAAACGCTTTCTTACATGTCGACAGTGACGCCTGTTATGCTTGTCATAGAAACCAGTCGCGTCGCAGCGGTTTGCCATTGCGATTCCCAGACGCGGAATTTGAATTGTACTTTTGTTATTACGAATCCGCGCTATTTTTGTTTTCATAGGGCAAAATCCTCTTTCAGACAATCTTGAGATCTTGACGCCGCTCGTACTGTCGCAGACAGCCTAAAGATGACCTTTTTGGATTTAGCGGTCCAAAAACAAAGTCCGCCCTTAAAAACAACATGTCCACTAAATCTTAAAACAAATAATTCTCTTATCACCCAAATAAATCAGGGTTGTTATAAACCCCTAGTTAATAGTCGTTTTGTCACAAATATAGCAATAAATTTTACAAAACCACCCCTGAAAGGAGTTATAAATCGTAACAAATGAGGTAAATGTGTGTTTAAACAATTTATGTTTCGAAAGGGGTATTTTTTGACGTTTGTCGGTATTAGGGACAATCGGGGAATTCGTGGAAATAGGTGACATTACTGGCTGTCAAAGGACGCAGCCGCTATTGGGCTTTAAGACAGCGAACAAGTGACATATGAAAGATGAATGCTAGACCGAATGCGGTAAATACACCGTGTAAATCACCTCATCACGAAGCCGTTAACCAAGCATTCTGTACATGAAACTATGTAACTTTACGCAAAAATTATTGCTGGGAAACGACTTTTTTTTTTGGGGGTGTAAAATCATGTTTTGTGGTAGAACTCAATGTAACGCACTCAAAACATTGTGCTGATGGACGGATTGAATAGTACGGGGGTCGTGGAGGTGTTTAAAGTAAAAATCTTAAATTAAAAACTTGTATTTAAAAAAATACTTGTCAAAAAGTTGGAACTTTGACCCCTAATATCTCCGTAACTAGAAGGTTCCCAGGTATGGTGTAGAACAAAAAAATGATCGCAATGACAGGGAGAACCAGTGCCTTTCGGCTTCGTTAAGAGGTGTTTTACACCCTTTATACATATGCGTTATTAGCGTGTTTTTTGAAAATAAAGAGCGAGTTCTGTTACTGTATGGCGTATTTAAATTGATAAATGATGTTTATTTTGCAAATAGGTTTTTACAAACACTTTTACACGTCATTTTTTTTTTAAAACTAGATGGGGGCGGTGCGCGGTGTTTCGTACCTGACTACTCTGATAAGAAACAGCCGAAACAAACTCAGAGGTTCTCTGTTAACTTGTTACTCTTTTAAAGTCCAGACATTGCTCAATTTACATGAGGACTATGCAGATAAGTGTCTGAGATGGTCTTTTGAAGAAAGAACCACACAGATTTGAGTGGACCTGTCCAGTCAGTGCAAGCATTTGTCAGTTATCGTGCTCGACTTATAACTCAAGGAGCTCAACGAATTGGACATTGAAAGTGTGGTCCTTTTAACGTTAAGGATAATTACTTTTTTTACAGTCTATAGGCATGTTTTCCATCTTCTGGTAAATAAACCAAAGATGCAGGGAAAAAAATACAGATAAAAGCTTTTTGGCGTATTATTGCCAAGTTTGCCTATCATAACGCACTAAGAGTCTACTTTCTGTTAAGTGGTCCTTAGTAGGCCATATCTTTGGTCCTTGTATTACACGAACTTAGTAATACTTCCCATATTCCCCCAAAACTTTTCCCCTTAACACAAAAAATGCGAGACTAACAATACCTCTATACAAACTATGCGATCAACAACAACAACTTTCTATATTAATGTTAAATGTTTCTTCCGATAGTGATATTAAATCACAGGTCCTATGTATCAGATAGAACACAGTATTAATTCTATTTAAACTGGTAGCCATTAGGAACAATTTAAAGGCGTATTATACGTCGCGGACATTAATAAATACTGTTTGTTTTGAACTAGCTGCACGCCCCGGCTCCTGTCGTGTAGTTGTTGGCTCTGTGATGTAATATGAAGTTGTTGGGATTTAATGTCGATGGGCGAGTTAATATAGTTAGTATCGAGCTGGTGGGTAGTAAGATGCTTCAGATGTAAGTACTGGTACCGTTTGCTGGTGTATTTGCAATTGAAATGTTGGTTGTAGACTTAATAACACTAGTATTAGTAAGACATGCTATGCTGAACACAATGACATGAAGCGCTCTGGGTTTTGCATTTGCATTAGGGCCTGATACTTCTTAAATTATATGGTTAGAAAAGAGGTTTGTGTTACGGCAAGAAATTAGACTTGAGTCCAATTCCAACCGTGTTTTACGGAATTAATTCCTATTTCTAATGTAAAATATTGAGCTGCACCCGGTTAGACTGGAAGCCGACCCCAAGATGGTGGGGAGAGGCTAGGCAGATGATGATTCATATTTCTAATTCTTCTTCTTCTCGAATCGATAATACAGATTTCATCTAACCAATACGTAGCGATTTATAATTTGTATATAATTAACCAAAGAAGATGTAGCACTT
The DNA here is from genome assembly GCA_963082945.1 of Cerastis leucographa. Lineage (NCBI taxonomy): Eukaryota > Metazoa > Arthropoda > Insecta > Lepidoptera > Noctuidae > Cerastis > Cerastis leucographa. The sequence continues at coordinate 14,565,774 of OY720368.1, forward strand.
GTAATAGAAAATCAACGATAATTTTCTACCAACACATTTCTCCTCATAAACACAAAACGACACACAAACTGAAAACACAACAGTTTGCTTGCTATTGAACATGTAGTTAATTTGACATAAAGTCACATACATACATAGGAGCTTGTACGCGGCACAACTGGTTGAAAGACGATAATTGTGGTAACCTAAGCTAATGAGCTGTTTATGAGGGGAGGCCATCATGATAGCCTCTACCTGTTAACCTCTAATTGTTCTAGGAGGAACATGTGTTGGTGGAAAACATCAATGATGGACGATGAGAATGTCTTAACGATACGGATCACGGTGTAAGCAGTATCCGGTGTGAATGAATAAGGGAATCTTTCTTAAGATTTCTCCCTAGGTCTGTGTGTGTTCCCCTGACCTAAAGACCCTGTAATCACCTATCTTGTAATCTGACAACGCTTTGTTGATGATAGTTTCGGCCTTTCTCGTGTTAGGGTGGGAAGCATAATCTCATATGTGATTTGTCTTTGCATGAAGATTTAGGTTTTATTCTTCGTTCGTCCTGAAATTTTATCCCATATTCCAAAAATTCTTAGTTTGTCCCAAACAGTATGCTTCCTTTGTCCTTTTGCTTTGTTTGTGATTAACAAAAGTAATGACGAGAACGTAAATATTTTTAAGTTTGGTAGCTAGACCTAGATTGTTGACTGTAAATAGTACATAAATAAAATTATTTCGGACTTGCTTATAACCGCGGCTTAGTTACCTTCCTACGAGATCGTACTCTTGCAGTACGATAAAAAGTATCCTTTGCGTTAGTCAATCAAGGTAATAAACTATCTGTGTGCCAATTTCATTCAGTAGTTTTTACGTAAAAGTGTAACTTTCATTCATTCATCCACCATTACAATATTCACATTTATAATAGTAGTACGATAAGATGTATTCCTTTATAAAACCAATCATTTCGAAATAGTGTCTACAGAGACCAATTCTAAAGAATTTTTGGGTTTGCAAATTATAGTGTACAAACGTAATCAATTTGAATCACAATGGAAATATTTAGCATTTTACTGCGTTGTAATTAACATTCAGGATAATTAGCTTGCTGGAGATCTTCTCACTTACAATCTCGGAATCTTGCAAATTGCTCAAGTTGTACGTGTGGTATTTCATTGAAATTGTAATGAATGCAGTAGTAACATTATTAATGTTTCTTTATAACCTTTTCAAGTGTCGTGTGGTAATTTTACCCAACGTTATTTGTTTTGGGTATGGTTGGGTATAACGAACTGAGGGTCAGGAGGGATCTCACACTCACCTCGTACATATTCAGGGTACTCAGAGGGAAGGTACATAATGCGGATATTTTAGGGTACATAGGTCTGTGTGTTCCGGACAGGTACGTGGGGCGACGTCGGCAGCCACGCTTGCTGGCGGTGCCGCGCGCGCGGACCAATTTGTTAGGGGAGGCCCCACTGACGCGTGCGCTCCGCACGCTCAACCTCGTAGACGTAGATATATTTAATTGTTCTTTGAGTGAGTTCACAAAGAATGTATTGTTTGTAATTAGTTACAAAATTTAATATTGTTATGGTGTACACTATCGCATTAGGTAAACCTGTAAAGATAGTCGTAAGATGGAGAAAATAAATAAATAAATAAATAAATAAAATTTTGTGAAAAGGTTTTTTAGTTACTTTTTAGACCTATGTATCCTGCTTATGTGTATGAAAATTTAATTAAAATCGGTTTGTATGAAATGCCGTAAGGTATAAACGCTCTTAATGTAACGCATTCAAAACATTGGGCTGATAGATGAATAGTACGGGGGTCGTGAGGTATTTAAAGTAAAGGTATAACATTAAAATCTGGTAAAAAAAATAGTTTAGAACTTTGACCCCCAATATCTCCATTACTAGAAGGTTCCCAGGTATAGTCTAGGACAAGAAAATGATCGTAATGATAGGGAGAATTATATTTATTATATTTCCTTCATTATCATCTGCCTAGCCTTTTCCCAAACTATCTTGGGGTCGGCTTCCGGTCTAACTAGATGCAGCTGAGTACCAGTATTTTACATGAAACGACTGCCTATCTGACCTCTACAACCCAGTAACTGGGTAATACCCCTTGGTAAGACTGGATGTCAGGCTTTTGGCTTCTGACTACTTGTAACGACTGTCAAAGATCTACAAATGACAGCCGGGACCAACGGCTTAACGATCTTTCCGAGGCACGGAGAAAACTCGGTATGTAATATGGTCACCTATCCACGGACCAACCTCGGCAAGCACGGCTTAACCTTAAAGATCGACCCGTGCGGCTGTTATAATTTAGCCACGAGCTCCTCCAATTTCCTTTACCCAATCAATTATTGGGATCGAGCCTAATATATGCAAATATTTCTCACGCTCATCGCCCTAGTACCAAGTATGAGGTCTAGTATCTTAAGTATTAATGTTACAAGCTACAGAACTGATTAATCGGCCCGCAACTTCGATAGAAATCGTCATTATGCTGTATATATTTTACTAAGGACGGGTTAGTGCTGGTTTCACCGTTAGCTAGCATAATTTTGAGTTTTGTTTACAGATAGTTGTTATTAAGGGCGTTTTAATGCAAGGCGGTTGGATGGAACGCTTGTTAGGGTTCCGTAGCCGAAAGGCAAAAAACGGAACCCTTATAGATTCTGTCTGTCTGTCCGTCTGTATGTTACAGCCACTTTATTCCGAAACTATTAGGACTACACAGCTGAAACTTGGTAGGTAGATGTATTCTGTGAACCGCTTTATGATTTATGTACAAAAAAAAATATATAGATAAGGATGTCCGAACTGAAACTAAAAAATAAAAAAAAACTATCAAACAAATACGTGTGGGTTTTTGAGATATGGGAATTTTTCACCAAACTGCGGCAATAAATTTGTTTTTCATTAACTTAGTATGAGCAACAAATTTAGTTTTGCGGTTGAGTGGAAGTTTACTAATGAATGACCGTTCAAAATATTGTTTGGGGCTATGGAACCCTTGAACTTGGCCCGTTTTTTTTAAGTGAGGCTGTGGAAGGTTAAATTTTACGTGCTAAGGTTGCTTGCTGGTCTAATAATTATGAGCTAGTTTGCATATTCATTTCATAATCTTTTTGTATTGTTTTAACACTTTCGCTGCCAAGTTCAAATAGTCCATTTTTTACTTACATGCCGAAATCTATAGCTGCGTATGCGGGAGGCGGCATGTGGGCACTCGAAGGAATTATTTCATTATTGTTCGACCCATATGTTTGGTGCTTAGCACCGTAAGTGTTAATCATATTGAGAATTATTTACTTAACCCAGTGAAATGGTGCATTTACTAAATCCATCTTGAAGCCGTACTAGAGGGTACTCTTCGGCCAACTTCTGCCTAACCCTTCGGGGCTTTTAGGCATAATGTTATCTTTAACCACGTTGAATGAAAAATTTCGGTAAAACACTTTTAAAGTACGTGTGATTGGTCGATTGATGGAAATGCGGCAAATAAACAATATGCTATGTCTGTTTCATGTAGATTGTGTTTGTATTAGCTACTATTAAATCTCCATCTTCATTCATAAAAGTCGCACCACAGGTTCATACCGTCAACTCCTCAATGGAGAAAAAGCTTGAATGTTCCAGCTACGCTCCAATTAAAACTGACAACGTTATCTATCAATACTTGCTTTGTAAGCCTGTACCTAAGCCTTAACGGGCCGATATCTGAGTTCTGTAGCATTTCATTTACTTGCTGACAGTAGGGCTGGTCGTCCGGTATTTGACTGGTCATTGATTTATTTATTAAGTATTTAAATCAGAACTGCATTCGTCAGTTTGTGTATTGAACGTTTCTTTTTGCTTTAGGTACCTCTAGCATTCCAACACTATCATTTTCTGTTCATCAGTGAACAGATCGGGTTTTCATATTTTGTTTTGTTGTTTATGTTTTTGAAAGTTTTGAGCAATTAGCACGACACCGGTCTTTTGTGTTAATCACTTATTCGAGGTGGTCTTCATTAGCCGTACCTACACAATCTTTCCAAAAGAATATGCGATCCTAATGTGCTTTTACTCTTCAGGAAGTTCAGATAAATAACTTAGAAAAAAAGAAAACAAAATATTTTATTTTACATAGGCTTGCACTTATAAAACGTCGACAAAAGGTGCACGGTTCGGGTTGGTCGTTTCCTATGGAGAAGAACCGGCAAGAAACTCCATCAATACCTAGCTCCTTCAATACATAGCTTTGGTTACACATTCTAGATAACTTTATTTCCTTCTCATTATTTTATTTCGTACAATGTATCCCACTTCTGATGTTTGTGTGATCTACCGTTTCTTCTATCTCATTCAACAACCCTAGTTAGCCCATAGGACTATCGGCTCAGCTTTCAATTTTGTCCGACTCAGTAAATATTGTTTATATCTCTTCATCTCTGTGAATGAAAAGTATGAACGATCGACTTTAGAGCGCGGAAGTGTTGGGACACTGCGGTTTTAGATGTGGGTAGTTGTTGTTTTGTAATAAAGGTCTACAAGTGTTAATGGTTAACTAAGAACAGGGTATGGGGAAATATTTTGTAATGCAAACAAATGAGACTTAAATGGTCGGCATTGTAGAACTTCCTGCAAACCCATTTAACTTCGTTTTATTGTCTTTTCAATTAACTATGCTTTTGGGGGTTGTGCCACACTGATCTTATTGGTGATGTTCTTCAGAAAGGTCAAGTGCGTACTCGTGTCCGTCGTGTACGTATGACCAGATGTATGGTGTGAAACCAAATGATTTTAAAAGAGTAACCATGGAGTTTCTTGCCGGTTCTTCTCCATAAGAAACGACCAACCCGAACCGTGCACCTTTTGTCGACGTTTTATTAGTGCCCATGTAGGCCTATGTAATTTTTTTTTGATGGATGAAGCAAAAGCAGTATGTGAAGATCGAAGCATGTGGTGTTTACTGTTTAGTTATTTCCTTCTTTATATGGAAGGCGTGGTTTTATGTATGCCTCTTTGAAGCTTGTGTTATTTGCTGCATACTCATCTATCACAAGCAGAGGGCATCCTTAACCTTACCCTCAAGAGAAAAGCCCCAGGGGAAGCTTCAGTTTAAAATATAGTCTGACACTGACTGCAAATTGCAAAATATGTACGAAAATTTGAATTTACCCTATACTACCCTTAAATTGAAGCCTTGATGCTTCCAACTTGAAGGTTCTGTATGTTTTGATAACTTACTTAATAATGTCACATTATTTTCTAGCTTCCTGAAGTGAATATCACATAGCATGGGCCATATCCACTGGAGGTCAGCATAGTCGTAGTCGATATGAACCTTGAGCGTAGAGCAATCATGTCTGTATATTATTCACAAGCTTACATTATTGCATACTGCGTTTATCGATTTTAGTGTCATCGATCGTCTCATGGCCTTGTGAATCACTAACACATCAAGGACATAGTCTTGGTCATAGATAGTTTAAACGTTGAATTCGGGAATTATTATTAGGCTTCACCTATGCATTTTATCATTAATAATAACTTATTCTATCTGTCTAATTGTAAGCAGTTGGAGAGCAACGGTGGCCCAGTGGTGGCAGCCCCGACTTACGAGCAGTAAGCCGTGGGTTCGAACCTAGGCAGGCGCATTATTTTGTGTAATTTATTTCATCACCGCTGCTCTCAAAACTGTGAACGAAAACATCGTGAGAAAACCGGCATGTCCTAGAACTTAAAATTCGAAGACATGTGACATTTACCGACCCGCAATGGACCCGCGTGGTGGATTACAGCCCACTCCCTCTCATAGAGAGGAGGCCTGTGTCCCAGCAGTGGGAACATTATAGGCTGATGATGATGAATTGTAAGCAGTGGTGGTACCGTCGGACTACCAAGTCAAAGGTCTCGAGTTCGAACTCAGAAGCCCATGGGCGGCAAAAAAATTCTACCACCAGGTTAGGCCCTAACCACACGATAAAGAAAGAATTATATCCTTCCTCAAACACAACTCTTGAACCAGATAATTTTAGTTCCGCGACCACATTTCTCAATACCAATCATACAATTATCTTCAAGCGTACCTACCACTAATTCAATATATCAAACATTATTGACTTGACGAATTACAACACGGAACCGGCCAAAGTAGATCACATTCTAAAACCGGACATATCCAACAAAAAAACAACAACATAAAACTACTGTACCACCCATTTATTCTAGTAAATGTCAGTGCAACTAGTGAAATATAAAATTGGTAGTATTAACAGGGCGACCAGTATGACTTGAAACCTCAGAACGCGCAGACTGTAAAGACCATGATAAAACATAACAACATCACGTCACTACTGTAATCCCCAACATGCAACATGAAGAGGTGTATGTAACAGTACCCCCACATGCAACATGGAGAGGTGTATGTAACAGTACACCCACATGCAACATGGGGAGGTGTATGTAACAGTACACCCACATGCAACATGGAGAGGTGTATGCAAAAGTACACCAACATGCAACATCGAGAGGTGTATGTAACAGTACACCCGCATGCAACATGGAGCGGCGGATGTAACAGTACATCCAAATGCCACATGGAGAGGTTTATGTAACAGTACACCCACATTTCACCAGTTATGTTTAAGTCCCATGTAGATGGGGCGAGGCTATTGCCAACAATCAGTCACATGCACAAACTTAGCGGCTGTGATTTAGAAATTCATGATGGAAATCCAATTACACTTTGCCCGACCTGGGAAGCCCAACTCCTCATGATCAGCATTCCAGTCACGCTTGAGACTAACATCATCTACCTAGCTTTGGCCAAATATGTTGGGGTCGGCTTCTAGACTGACCGGATGCAGGTAAATATCAGTATTTTAGCGACCACTAGATCAACGATGCCAATAAAAATAAACCTCAGACGCAAATAAAATATCCACCAAATGAAGAACATCTAGCCTCAGTGCCACATTTCGTCGTAGCTCAACTTATGGTAGACACTGTAGATATAGCTACGGGGATCCATAAAGTTATAGTAGTCTACTTGATAGTTGGGCAATCTTAAATCTGGGTTTAGGTGTCATTCAATGATGTTTCCGTTCGCATTTGAGATAGTTTCGCTATATGGAAGGAGGAAACTCCTTCTTTATGTGGAATGAGTATTAAGTATATTGATTTGAATTATAACGTGAGATATACATATCTCTTAAAGAGTTTTAACGAAAACCAAGGCACTCACTGGCTTTCCTAAGATAAAGTTAGGCATGTGATGCGGGCTGCGGGACTGTTCGAAGGAGATACCGTGGCCCTGAAACACAAAAGGCTAAGAAGGAACATGGATGGGTTTTAGTCAGTATAAGTCTGACACTCCCTTCCGCTACGCTCAGAGCGGGAGGAGTCATTCGACGATTTCATCCGAAAAAAACAGCCCTGTGATGCGGACGAATGAGAAAAATGTCGTAAGGAAAGTTTTGAGCATGAATGTATAAGAGTAGACGAAAACCAAAGAAACGATGGATGGACTGAATGAAGGATGATATGGCAAGAAGGTAACTGATGAGATGACAAGTAATAGAGAAGTATGGATGAAGAAGACTTGCTGCGTCGACACCAAATAAATTGGGATACGTGCAGGAGAATGCTGATAGTTATGGAATCCTAAGATGCACAAGAGTGTACCAAGCCAGAACCTGACCATTTAAAACACAAACAAAGGGAAGCAAATGAATTCTCAATAGCTATGCCTTCCAAAAGAGATTCTCGTATTCAACCTTTTCTGTAAACAAACAACACAACACACCTTGCCACCCTAACGCTATTAAAACAGCGTCAAATGCAAAACACGAGGTAAACCGTAAACACAGACAGACAGACAGTAAAACACAAATAAATCATTCTGGTGATAATTGAATAGGAGTTAATCTTCCATGGCGAACATTTAACGTGTGGAATGAAACTTTTCCGGGTTGGCTCATCCTGAGGAAGCGACCAGGAATGTTTAAAGAAGAAATGGATATTGGAAAGGAGTAATGACGAAGACCAGGAAAGCAGGGCACAAAATAAGGCTGGCAATGATGATAATCATCAGGTGCAAAAGCGCAATTTAAAAATGACTATCGCTGATGCCGTAGAAAAAATAGTCAGGTTAGTAGTGAGTGAGACTGCGTGCTTAGGGTGCAATATTATTATGAAAATCATCATCAAACAGATCTTAAAATCGCACCTGTAATCACTGAAGAGTTCAGTAGAAGTAACTCCAAAAGTACATCCACATTTATATTTCAGTTCTATCTAAGGGAGCGAGCTAATTACCATTAACCGGATTAATTCAGATTCCATGGCTGTTACTAAGGAAAACACCAATAATATTTTGCCCGACGTGGGGATCGAACCCAGGTCCTCACTACAGATATTTAATACTGAAATAAACAAGACCTTGTATCCTGAAATAATAAAATCTGATTTTATATTTTAATACAGTCTGATATTATAATTAATTCATTCTACAAGTCCACTAAAGTTGTTCTCGACGTAAACCAGCCGAGGAAATTATATGAAATTGTATATATTAACATAAACAGCGCGTCGCGTCGGAGGTGCGCAGGCGCCGGCACTGACGCGCAAGACGAGATGGATTTGTGAGAACTTGCCACACTACAGGGACTAATTTAATCGTTTATTTTGATATCATTTATTGTGAGTATCCGTGGAGTTTCTCGTCCGTTATTCTACATAGACATGTACGCTTTGGAACGGGCAGGGTATGTCTTTTTTACGCAAATACGGCGAAGCAATAAGGAGGGTTATGATATAGTTATTGTGTTGACAGTGTTGACACCGTAGCTTCATCTTTTTATTTTTGACAATTTAAAATGTTCTGCAACTGGTATCTTAAAATAATTTCGTCGCGCTTGAGTTTAATTTCTTCTCTATGAAGACCGCCAAGATAGTTGACGACTTGGTCGAGCCGCTGCTTCACCGAGGACACACCATAATAATGGACAATTTTAACAATAGTCCATTATTATGGTCAAAAGTGGATAGAGAAATAGCATGGAGAAATAACAGATACAATACTGCCTCAATGCACTTACATCAGTATTGGAGTATTTCGAGGCTTCAAATCATTCCGTCCTTTTGAGTTTTATCAGTTTCTAAAGCGGACCTTTCTTTATCATGACAAATCCCAAGTCCACCCCTGTCCCTCGTTCCTGGACGTCCCCCATAAATCGTGAAGCGACAGTTTTAAACACTCTATTGTACAAACATTTGTATCGTATTAGCCGAACATGTCCGGGCGTAATGGCTCGGCTCGCGTGATTTACTGCCCGTGTGTCACCTACCTCTGACATGCATTGTGCGCGGGGTTAAGCGTCCGTGTGTATCTTGTGCAATCGTTTTTTGTTAGGCAAATGTTATTGATATGATTTTATTGGAAATTGTAAATTAACTTTCTTGGGTTGCGTGTTGGTGAAAATTCGAGCTGTGTGGTCTTTTTTAGGGCGTCTTTTACGAGCGTGAGGCAAACGCAAGGAAAATGGAAGGCACTAAATACTTGGGAAGAAGTATAGCATAAGTAAATAAATTGGACGTTTATCAGCATCAATAAATACTGCCAACATAACTCTAGGTTTAATCAACAAAATGAAAGTTAAGACGTGTTTTTTGCCGATCCCAAATAACAAGGTAAGGGAAAGAAGATTCTATTTTCTATAAACACTAGTAACACTACTTAATAAAATTTTAATCAATTAGGTAAATAACGGTCATTTTATTGAACAGTAACGTTAAGGAGTACAATCACATACTCAACACGTACAAGAATAACTCCTTGTCTATCACAAGTGATAATTTTATTACCTAACTTTACGATTTGTGTCATTACGGAATCAAGCTGTAACTTTTACAAAGAATTTGTTTGTGACAGGAAAACCTTTTGGTTTAAAAATAAACTTAATTTAAATGTTTACATGTAAAACGTTATATGTTTCACACATTAATTCCTAATGTTGGTTTACATAAAATTTATGAATCTTTTATTTCAACTATCAGTGGTCAGATCTCAGAATTTTTAATGTTTGGTGTGAAATGTGTCAAATTCTTGGTATCGAACCCAAGACAGAGGAAATACCAGAGATGATTTTAGAAAGGCACTTTCCTCATACAACCTAGATTTTTATCGATACTGTAATGAACCAATATCCGATATCATAACGATTATTTGCACTTGTCAAACCACAAAGATTTGAATCGTATGATGGGCCCTAATCGTACTTAGGTTGCGCGAAAGTTTTTGTGTGTGTAAGAGTGAACTTGCGCATTCCACATGGAATGTAAGATACGATTTTCAGCATGAGAGAGCGAGACATTATCATATGCCTATCTTTTTCCCGACATTCGTTGGGGTCGGCTTCCAGTCTTACCAAATACAGCTGAATTCCAGTATTATAAATGGAGCGATGGAGCTTTCGAGCCACTGACTATCTGTAAAGACTGTCAAAGATCTACAAATGACAGCCAGGAGGCGTACTCTCTTTCTCCGAAACGTAACTTCGGCAACGAACGAAAATTAATCGTAGTTACGTTTGTGACCCTACTCTAAATAATTTGCGGACGCACACAATAACATTCAATACATTCATTCACGTTAATTGTCTGTGAATTCGAACTTCTTATGTGCGTCCTCAAATTATATAGAGTAGGGTCACAAACGTAACTACGTTTAATTTTCGTTCGTTGCCGAAGTTACGTTTCGGAGAAAGAGAGTAGCCCTCCAGTTGGCCTAGCATGACCGCCGTAGAAACGAGCTATGTCTACGGAAGAATCGACAATTTGACAGATATTTCTATCGTCCCAAGCATGGCGATATTTAAGAATGTAGAAAAGAAATGTTTCTTTTCTTCAGTCGACACAAGTCTACAACGTCGAGCATGACGACCATATTTTCTCTTCTTTTGACATTTGGGGGTAGAAACATTACTTCTGACAAATGTCAAACTAGTCTTAATAAAAACTAAATACGAGAAATACGTTTCGTGGTTGCGTTGAGTTACGTTCAAAAGGTTGAAATGTTATGTAAAATATTTAGGTTTAATTTCGCGAAAAAGATCCAGGCCTGGATGCAGGATGCAGCAACACCACCCCGCCCACGAAAAATGAAAAACTCGTGCAATTGGCAACTTTTTTTTGTTAACTAAACGTAACCTTTTAACTTTCCATAGCAACGTCCCCGTTGTTATGGAAAGAATTTCTGTCTATGTCTTCGTAGAAACGCGAGTCGACGGTGCGCGCCATGCTCGGGCAGAAGAAATGACAAGTTGTAAAGAAAAGATTTCTTGTCGTTTCTTGGTAGAATAGAGATAGAACGGTCATGCTAGGGGGGCTGGACCAAAGGATTAACGTGCGGTTTCAACGTTTCCGAGGCACGGAGAAAACTCGGTATGCAATGGGTGGTCACCCATCCATAGACCTACTTAGGCAAGCGCGGTTTAATCTTAAGATTGATACGAACGGCTGTTATTATTTAGCCAAGAGCTCCTTCATGAGTGAGCGAGACAATACTATAAAACTGTCACTGACAACGAAACACAAACATACAGCCAAATCGAACAATATCAATATTTGTCAAACCCTACAAATGTAGACCTGTGACCACCATTTACTGCAATTAACGCAAAATAGTACCACAAAAACTATTTCTGAACACTTCAACACATATTCACATCAATCAAACTTTCCAGTCGGCTATAAAGTTAGCTATAAAACCTAATCGATTATAGATAACGACTCTCAAAGACACAAGAACCAACATAACTTTACCTACGCCGAAAAATGGAACTAAAATACCTATATTAATTTTTCATACATCAATTCGTTGCCTTGTTAAGTAGCGACACGATGAAATGTCATCGTAAAGCGGTCGCAGTTGCTACGTTTTCATACAAATTCGATACGGAGCATGTTTGTATTTAATTTTATTCGATAATTTCGTTTCACAATCGGTCGGATTGGTATTCCAATATTTTATTTAGTCTAGTTATGTTTGGAATGCAACCGGTATGACTTTATTACTTTACTTATTTATTATATATTTTTATTGGTAACTTTGCATAGCATCTGACGCTTGCTGGGGTCAAGTCGCTTGCGCAGCTTCTTTGGGATTCTTATGTATTTTTTTTAGAACCTGAAGAAAAAGAGCACCTAGACACCTACCATAGAGCTTCCTTCTTTTGGAGCTTGTTCCCTTTACGCAGTAAGTGTCATAAGATCATAAGCCGCTGTAAGTAGTTGTGTTACCCTTCTTTTTGAAGTGAAACTTCTTATGCGACTTCCAACAAGTTTAACGTTTTCATGGAGGGGGAATATTTTCTATTACCCACTAAGAGATGGCGCTATTACAAGATTTGTGACGTAGTTCTACTAGGTACGCAAACAGTCATGCATTCGACTCTTCGGTGTGACCAGCCTTTGCTCAATTTCCATGAGTAGAATAACCTCGATAAACTTATGTAATAAAAAGTGTACAACAATAAAACAATAAAATATTATTGAGAAGCTCAATAAAATAACGAGAGTGAATGCGTGGCACTCGAACGCATGCGTGTAGTATTACGAAGTTTCACTTCTTCCGCGCGGAGGGACTCCACGCACAATTTTTTTTTTCTGATGGGAAGTCATCAAATGACTCGTCCCGCTCTGGGCGGAGCAGAAGGGAGTGTCAGACATGTACTGATGATACCATGTTCCTTCTTAGCCCTTTGTGTTCCAGGGCCACGGTATCTCTTTCAAACAGTCCCGCAGCCCTGGCAGGCGTCGGCCCTCTCCGACCCCTTCCGATTTGCTGACATCTCCTTGAGGCGCGCGTGGAACACGAACGCGCCGTCGACACAGCCTGTCGTCATAAGACGGACGGACTGTGAGCTAGCCCATTACTCACCATCCACAGGCCCGCGACTTATGTTACCGTACCCATAAGCTTCTTTTATTTTAAATGGTGGTACAAGAAAAATCTTACATTTTTTGAGTCATCCCGCGATCATGGCGCTTGCAACAGCGTCGAAATATCGGGAGTTCACGATAATTAATAATCACGAAAGATAAAACATGAAAGCTTTTTTTTTTACGTATGCGCATCATCAATTGACCCCTCCTGGTCTGAGCGTAGCGGAAGGGAGTGTCAGACTTGTACTGACTAAAACCCATCACCCACAGTTTCCCAAAACGTTGATCATCATTCATTTCATACAGACAAGTACTATAACATATACTACAAAAACATCTTACATCAACTAGTACGAGTATATGTCTGTTAGTCTTATTCAGAACCCGAATGTTTCCGGATGCTTTTGTAGCGTATCTGTTTGCTTGCGGCTTCACAGCGAGGCGTCAGATTATCGGAATACTTGCTAAATAGACGCCGATTAGACGGATATAGCAATACATATTACTTGGAGATTAGTATAGGACTCATTGATGTGTGAGTGACTTCGACTACCTATATTGAAACATCTCTTTCACACATCGTCAGAAAATAGGATACTTGGCGCCACGTACAGTAAATAAGTGAGAGGTAACAAATCTAGTATAGGCTGGCATCTTATTCTATTGAAACTTCGAACTAGACCAGCTCTAGTTTAAAATGCGACCACCAACGTCGTGTGGTCAGCTGTTTAGTGTGCAATGCATAAGATATGATTTTTAATTAATTGATAGTAAAATTTGAGAAACAGCACTTCTCTCTCTTTCTCTTTTTAAGCCAAAAGATGGATAAATTGTGAGGACAAGAAACAAAAAAGAAGTACATATAAGTGTGACTTCCCACAACTTGTGTCAGACAAGACACAAGTTGTGGGAAGTGGGACACCCACTTTGTATACTGAGCACATACACAATTTATTAATATAAAATATTTGCTTTGTAATGTTTAATCACAATAAGCATAACTGTGATTGTAACAACATTGGAAGCGACTAACACAGGCTCGGCCTAGTTTAGACGTTAGGGTTCATTTTGATCTGTTTACTAACTTACTGTACCAGACAATATTGTGATGTGTCCTCTTTTTTCAATAAAGATATTTTCATTTTATTTATTTTATATAAGCGTGACTGCTGATATGTGCGAACAAAAAGAAAAAAAAAACATGGAAATCGGATGGGAGAGCGCGAATAATATTGTGAATTCATGGGAACAGTAAAACTAATCTCGTTGCAATACCATCTATGTGAAATGGCGGGCATTCACAAAACGTCAAACAAGCAGACCTACAGCAAAGCTACTAAAGCAAACAACAGATTTGCATGTGATCATTACTTCTAGTAGGTACTGTTACTTCACTTAACTCTTACAATACAAATAATATCGGTAACTATTGATAACAATTGCTACCGGTACTTTATTGGCCATAGATGTAGCTAAATACAAAGTTAAACAGTTAGACTTGACTAGTTAGACGTTATATTTTCGTCAGCACCGTTACTGGGAAACTGGACTCAATTTATGATGCTATCAGGCAGCCAGTGGGGGACATTCCCTTAAAATAGTATGAAGACTCCCCATGCCAAAGATCAAAGAAATAAGCTGGATATGGTAGCTATGGAAATTAAACTGGGTTGCGAAGACTACACCATTTCCAAATTCCAAAATTGTTATTAAAAGGAGGAGCTCGTGGCTAAATAATAACAGCAGCACGGGTCGATCTTTAAGGTTAAGCCTTGCTTGCCGAGGTTGGTCCGTAGATGGATGGGTGAAAATAATTACATACCGAGTTTCCTCCGTGCCTCGGAAAACACGTTAAGCCGTTGGTCACGGCTGTCATTTGTAGATCTTTGACAGTCGTTACGAGTAGTCAGAAGCCAAAAGTCTGACATCCAGTATTACCAAGTGTTATGGTATTACCCAGTTACTGGGTTGTGAAGGTCAGATAGGCAGTCGCTTCGTGTAAAATACTGGTACTCAGCTGCATCCGGTTTGACACTAATTAAATAACTTAAAGAAAAGGACGAGAAAAGGAAACAAAAAGCTTCGCAGTTACCATTTTTGGTGTTTGTAGGTGGAGAGTATCATCATTGCAGTTTGATCTTTTTGGCAGAAGCCTTAAAGTTGACTATTTATTCCGTCACCACTTTTTTTTTTTCTACCATCTACAGGTCTTCAAAACTGGTTTGCAATTCATGAACGCAAAGCTTTCCCAACTGAACTGCATGCAGATGAAATTTTGGTTATAGAGGCTGGATTTCATTAACTGAAACTTCTGGGCTTTCTAATACAACAAACGACTGGAATGGGCAACTACAGTCCTTTCACAGTTACTTATGCCTTGCGGCTGGACTGTAGTTTCATCTTTTCTTTGTTGACAATTCAAAAGTGCTTGTAACTGGTCTATTTGAAATTACTGTTTTGAGTTTGACTTCATTCGAATCGTCACCATTCTCCAGTCCTTATGCCAATTTATTTTGGGTCGTCGCAGCATGTTATCTAGTTCCATTCTTTGTTGGTTTATAATTAAACTTACACTGTCACTTACTTATTACCTTCCATAATTTTCAGTTCATCATCATCATCATCAGCCTATAATGTCCCACTGCTGGGACACAGGCCTCCTCTATGAGAGGGAGGGGGCTGTAATCTACCACGCGGGCCCAGTGCGGGTTGGTAGATGTCACAAGTCTTCAAATGTTTAGTTCTAGGACATGCCGGTTTCCTCACGATGTTTTCCTTCACCTTTTTGTGAGCAGCGGTGATGAAAAAATTACACAAAGTAATACGCCTGCCTGGGTTCGAACCCACGGCTTACTAATCGTAAGTCGGGGCTGCCACCACTGGGCCACCGCTGCTCTCGTGTCAATTTTCAGTTAATGTGAGCCTATCAATGACAGAGTCGAAATATTGGTTTGTAACGTGTTCCATACTTGTCTATTACTTGTCATCTCATCCGTCACTCCCTTTCAAGCCATATCATCCTTCACAGTTTATCCATCGTTTCTTTTATCTTCCTTTGACTGACTACATTGGAATATCCCCCTCTATTCTCAACTCCGCGCTGGCGCCCTTCGTGTACATAGTTTTATTCGACATATTTCCGCATTCAAGGTTGTGACATCAAGTTGAATGCAACGCGTTCTACATTCTCAGGCGACAGGCTCTGCACATTTGTGTCGGACATTTGGACATTTGTTTACTAGAGAATGTTTGAAGACAGCGCTTTGTTTGGTTCTCAGTAAAGTGGGCTAAAGGTCGAAGATACATCGTTTTGTTTGGATTGACGTGTCCCAGTAGCTGGAACTTTGTAAATACACCTGATGACATAGAGAAACGGTCCTGACTGTCTAAACGTACTTATTGTTGTTTCATTATAAATGTCTTCGCCTCTCTAGTTAGAAATATTATTACTTTCGTAAGTAATTAGTATTAAAGAGATCGCACAGGATAGAGAGGTATAGACGGAGAAAGGGGAAGCCTGTGCTCAGCAGTGGGCCACGAAACCGTCTAACAAAAAAAAGTAAGTAATGGATGAGTGGGTTTTAAATTTTTACCTAGCGCCATCTATCTTAGGTAAAGTCATCTTTTATCATACTTCTGTGCTTTCATATTTGTTTTTTTGCGCTTTTGTTTCCTACTACTCCTTTCGAGCATGTAAGCTATTATTTTTGGTACAAGCCTACCACACTATCCAACCGCTGCAACTGAAAGCCAGAATCAATAGTGGCGACCAACAGAAAAGCGATAAGTGTCGGAGGAACTATTAACTGTTTTGGACCCCGCAACGAATTGATCAGAAAAGAAGAGTGAAGAAATACACCGTGTAAATCACCTCATCACGAAGCCGTCAACCAAGCATTCTGTACATGAAACTAAGTAACTTTACGCAAAAATTATTGTTGGGAAACGACTTTTTTTTGGGGGGTGTAAAATCATGTTTTGTGGTAGAACTCAATGTAACGCACTCAAAACATTGTGCTGATGGACGGATTGAGTAGTACGGGGGTCGTGGAGGTGTTTAAAGTAAAAATCTTACATTAAAAACTTATATTTAAAAAAATACTTGTCAAAAAGTTGGAACTTTGACCCCTAATATCTCCGTAACTAGAAGGTTCCCAGGTATGGTGTCGAACAAAAAAATGATCGCAATGACAGGGAGAACCAGTGCCTTTCGGCTTCGTTAAGAGGTATTTTACATCCTTTATATCACTCCTCGGCAAAAAGGTGTCAAAATATGTGTCGACATCATAAAGTTGAATGTATAAAACTCTCTGTATTTGTACATTCAACCTTCACCATCTGCGTAGCCTTTTCCCAAACTATCTTGGGGTCGGCTTCCAGTCTAACCGGATGCAGCCGAGTATTTTACATGAAGCGACTGCCTATCTGACCATCACAACACAGATACTGGGTAATACGATACCCCTTGGTAAGACTGGATGTCAGACTTTTTATGGCTTCTGACTACTCATAACGACTGTCAAAGATCTACAAATGACACGGGACCAACGGCTTAGCGTGCTTTCCGAGGCACGTAGGAAACTCGGTATGTAATTATGGTCACCCATCCACAGACCAACCTCGGCAAGCACGGCTTAACCTTGAAGATCGACCCGTGCGGCTGTTATTATTTAGCCAAGAGCTCCTCCGACATTGTACATCCAACCTTATGGTTCTGATGTCGAGACTTGTTAGGACACTTTTTGTCGGGGAGCGATATACATTTTTCCAATTTTAAACAGGTGTTTCCTTAGCTCTTGCAAATTTTATAAAATAATACTCTATTCTTTCCCTCCGATCCTCCGATCCATTAAGGTAATAACAACACCACTCAATAGCTTACTTATCTAAACATTACCTGAACAGTATCTTCATCATATCGTTCGGTACAAACTGGTAGATATACGATAAATTTCCATCGCGATTACAGGCGAGGATGCCCGGCCCTAATGGCAGATTATCGGCGCCCGCCGCACCTTACATTTTGCTATAAATATCGAAGATGAAAGTGGAAGTGCTAAATTCCTTGTGGAATAAGGTGTTAAGGTTTATGGTGATTGTAATGTGATGAATGAAGAATGAGAGGAGTTTGTGTTTGGGTGAAAAAAATATGTATAACTAGCTGTCCCGCGCAACTTCGTCTGCGTCAAATTTTCCCCGTTTTCACAACATTTTTCATTGCTGCTCCGCTCCTATTGGTCGTAGCGTGATGATATATAGCCTGTGTCCTCCCCAGGTTGAAATCTATCTTCTTGCCAAATTTCATTAAGATCCGATCAGCCGTTTAGTCGTGAAAAGGTAACAAACAAACAAACAAAGTGACATTCGCATTTATGATATTAGTATGGATGGAATTAGATTTTGAGTATCGGAATACACAACGAAGAATATCATGTATCAGAAAGCTGTCGTCATCATCTGCCTAGCCTTTTCCAACTATGTTGGGATCAGCTTCCACTCTAACCGGTTGCAGCTGAGTACCAGTATTTTACATGGAGCAACTGCTGTCTGACCTCCACAACCCAGTTAGTACTGGGTAATACGACACCCTTTGGTAAGACTGGTTGTCAGACTTTCAGGCCTCTGACTGCCTGTAACGACTGTTAAAGATTTACAAATGACAGCCGGGGCCAAAGGCTTAACGTGCTTTCCAAGGGACGGAGGAAACTCGGTATGCTATGGGTCAATCAGAAAGCTGGCGTATAGACCATAAAACTGAACAGCTATCACCATGGGACCGATATCGAAATCGCGACATAAAATAACAACCTTAAAGATCAAACTTTTCTTTTACAACCTGTTACATACATTTATTTTCAGGCAACTTTGGCCCATATAAATATACCTTACAGTCTTACATACATATGATAAAATACAATTTGTGTAAGTAAAAAAACCTTAAAACATACATAATTATGTTATTAACACTTCACTTGCGCACTACGTCACTGAGCGTTCATGTGGCACTTGCCCGCGGAAGCGACGGAACACCACTCCCTGCGGCCAAAAGTCCTCTTCCAAGACGAGGTGCAGATAACAAGTTGGCATTCGCACCACGAACGCCTTAAAGTTGACGTTGCGGCGCGACTCAAGCAGCTGCACTCTCGCCACGTACTTGGTCTTCTGGCGCACGTACTCCACGATGTCCTCCGCCGTAGTGGTTCAGCAGCACACAATGTTAAAGCAGTTCCCACATTACTTTCATTCGACATAAGCTTTTATTGTCCAAGAAAATACTTGCTCCAATAAACGTCAAGTTTTACAGTTCCACTACATTGCAAAAATCCCTCCTTCCCTTCTACAATTCTAAACCGCACCACTGGTAGTGTCGTGGGTACTTTTTTTTGAAGTGAAACTTCTTATGCGACTTCCAACAAGTTTAACGCTACCATGGAGGGGGAATATTTTCTAAAACTCACTAAGAGATGGCAGTATTACAAGATTTGTGACTACGTAGTTCTACTAGGTACGCAAGATGGCGTGCAAACAGTCATGCATTCGACTCTTCGGTGTGACCAGCCTTCGCTCAATTTCCATGAGTAGAATAACCTCGATAAACTTATGTAATAAAAATAATACAACAAGAAAACAACAAAATATTATTTAGAAGCTCAATAAAATAACGAGAGTGAATGCGTGGCACTCGAACGCATGCGTGTAGTATTACGAAGTTTCACTTCTTCCGCGCGGAGGGACTCCACGAACTATTTTTTTCTCTGCTACACTACTGGTCCAGTGGTACTGCCACCTTCAGATAATGCAAATCCATCGTAAACGATCAGTTATCTTCCCATTACCCTACATAGGCCGGCGCTAACCATACCTTGTTAATAAGATAAATAGGTAACAAGTTAACAACTGCCGGTTACCTACGAGTATCATTAGCAAAACCAGCCATTCAGATGGACGTATTAGTACGTGACACTTGCTATGGTGATGAAGTTGGTGATTTGTCTTGCTCGACAGTGTACAAGAATCATTAGAGTCTTGAAGAGCAAATATGGGTAGTTAAGATACAAATTGCTTGTACATAGGATAAGGAAAATAAGGATGATTACTTTGTTGAGATTTTATGATCCTGTATCTTTAGTATGAATAAGTTATGTTGCAGTTGACTTTTATTAGTCTCTATTACATTAGATAATTGCCAATCTTCACTATTGAGGAAAAGTTGCTTTACGAAGAGTATCTTGTTATAACTTAAAAAGTTTGTGTTGTTATGGAATAGTTTGTAATTTTCTATGTAAATTTTGATCAGTCTGTAGTAATTTCTACAAAATCAACAAATACGATATTTTTTCTGTCTTCTACTATTATTTTTATCAAGATATTACTTCCCTATTTTAATAGGATTTTTTAAAATAATTTTATGCGTTTTATTTTTATTTCTTGGAACACTTATACTTTTTCTCAAATAAAAGTAGCCTTAGTTACTTCTCATAACATCGGCTCGAGTCGCTATGAGTCTGTCCTTTAAAAGTCCTGTCAAAATCGGTCTAGCCGTTTCGGAGATTAGCCGGAATAAACACAGACCAAAGTTTAAAAAATGTTTTTGTTGTTATGTACCGTATTTACTGTCATATGCATTTAGTAAAAAGCTTTATTTAGAAATTACAGACAGATACTTCAATTTTATTTATTTGTATGGATTATGAAACTATTTATAGATAATATGATGAAACGGGCAATTAATCTCAGCCGGCAGTGTACGGGACTGTACGCGAATATTTGAAGTGCAATATGAATGGGTTTAGGAATAGATGGCTTCAACGGTTATATATGGTTACAGCCTAAAGGAGTACAGGAATGTATCAAGCTGTTTCTGCGAAAATGATTGATATTGAACGAGGAGGAAGGAATGCTGGTGTTTATATAATAAAAATGAGATTAATGTGACGCAATTATTGTTTTGCTGAGTCATTTCTCTTAGGCATTACTTTAAAACTGTTTTGGAATGAAAACTGACTGATACTAAAATGGTTAGAAAAACATCAGAATTCCGAGATACTTGGCGCAAGAAAGGACCACCAATAGTGTAATCATTTGAAAAAGTTTGAATATTGATATGGAATTTTGTTTCAAGCTCACAAAAAGCAAGCAAGTGAAGTGATACTTCTCTATAAATAGATTTAATTCCAACATTACCACACCAGAATAATGATCGTAGATCTACAAAAGACCAAAATATACTAGCACAGTTCACTACACAGTTTCAAGTAAGTGTTGAGGATGAATCAATCGTTGACGAAAAAAATCTTGGAGCGCAAAAACCCCGTCTATACAAATCAATTGAATTAAGTTCTTTTGCTACGATGAAGAACCTTACCTAGCAACGGAAGGTGATATTTTTTCTTATGTTGTTGATAGGATAAGAAGATGTTACTTGAGGTAGCCATGGTAGGTTTAATAATAACTCGTACGGCTATGGTAGGTACCGTTTGTGGAAAGGTTAAGATTTGGATTTTCGATACGAGAAAAAGTTTATGGCACGGTTAGACTTCCAATTGGTATAATAGGGGTGAAGACTGGGTAAAGAAAACGACATTCTATTTTGTCCGTCAGACAGGTAGGTAATACAAAAATATTAGACACGTATTTTTTGTTTTATCAAAATATCAAAAAAATACTTATTTAGAACTCATTAAAGTTGGAGAGTGGGGGCTTACTACGTCACAAGTAGGTATAAAACTTAACTACATGTGACGTCATGCGCCATTTCAACTCAATATATCTCCGTAATTTTATGACCACGTGAAAAAAGAAAAAATACGTGTCCAATACTTTTCAATAAACTACCCGACGGACAAAGAAAAAAAAAAATAGGATTATCCCCTATTATGCATCTATATGCAGTGATGACAGTTGTATTTTTAACTTGGTAAGCAATCATACAACTTTGGAAGTATGAGGAACCGAGCATCAATTTTCACATCCTCCATCTTCTTCTTCTTTCTTAAGCCTAACCTGGTGTCAGAGTTTTTATGCCGCCTATTGGCCTCTGACTTGGCTTAAGTTGCGGTCGAGAAATATCTCTTAGGTATGCTGGTTTCTTCACAATCTTTTCCTTTACCGAAGCAAGTGATAGTTATACAATACGCACATGAATCCGAAAAATCAGAGGGGTCACGGGTTTGATGTTAAGACCTTGAAAAGGTTTATGTATACAATATTCATCACGCGAATAACTCTGATATCAACTTGTACGATACGTCAGCGAAGTTCGTGTGCGATATAAATGTCGCCACATATCTTTGAGATGAAGATATTACAAAACTTGAATACATATTCCTAAATATCGATATAATCGATACATTGGACACAAAAAAGCCTTTGGTAGTCAAAGCCATTGTACTCGCAGTCAATATGTAGACGAGTCTGTATTACGAATCAAATATATCGTTCACAATTTCCTCTCTTAATAAATAGATGGAATGAGTACTACTATTACAGAATGTGTCGCAAATGGAGGCTTCGCAGCAATAAAATTTACATAATTATGGAATATTAAGATTGCAAAATACGATGCAATTTATGACAGGAGGCCATTTCATCTCTGGATAATACAATGTTAGTTGCTTTCCTATGATTACGTGTTTTGTTATACCTCTTTTGCTTTATTTTGTTGTCTTCTTTCCACGAATTGTGCATTGCAAAAGGAACATGACTTATGTACAATTTGACAATATCATTATTCTTCTACTTTACAATCTTCTGTTCTACTACTGAAACGGTTACTTTGGTTAAGTTCCTCTTATACATTATTCGTTTCCATATTGGAAACGACTCTTCGATATGTATAGTGTCGCAATAACAACATGATATTTGACACGCCATTGCTCCGTTAATTTTAATATAAATGGCATTAACAGGCTGTTATACACGCTATGCCCGTTAAAATTTGTCTAATCTGAACCGTTTATCACCTGTAATCGGCGTCCAGCCTCCAATCCAGCCTCATTGATGTCAAGACCATAGATCTTCAATCATGCAGTAACCAACCATTACAATCAATCTCTGTTTCAACTGAGCCACGTTTGGCGCGAACCACCATTATCTTTGGCTGTACCATTTATGTTCGCTCGCTTCTCGCTCAGAATAAACTCGCCAGAACTAGTTTGTAATTAGTTAAGATGGCTATCTGGTAAGTCTGGATTATAGATTACTTTCGTTGTATTAGAAAATATTATTTTTTGCCTAGCTGGTATTTTAGCTTTTTCTTCGGTTTGTTTCACACACCTATTAGTGATATGGGAAACCTTAGGTAGGTAATCTTAGGCCTTAACCTTAGAAACCTGCTATAGCCACAGTGCTTGGCAAAT
The DNA here is from genome assembly GCA_963082945.1 of Cerastis leucographa. Classification (NCBI taxonomy): domain Eukaryota; kingdom Metazoa; phylum Arthropoda; class Insecta; order Lepidoptera; family Noctuidae; genus Cerastis; species Cerastis leucographa. The sequence goes on from OY720368.1 coordinate 14,589,067, forward strand.
GAGGTGCTGATTGCACTGTTTTTTAACTCTGGCTTATCTGAGTCATCATCTTCCTGCTCTTGTCCCATTCTGCTTGGGGTTAGCGACACACGTTTTCTTCTTCCATTCTCCCCTGTCAGACGTCATGGCATCATTTACTCCTTTATCTTTTACATCATCCCTCACACAACTCATCCATATTTTCTTTGGCATTCTTCTCCCTCTCCATCCATCAACATTTATATCGGCTCTTCGTAGTCAAAGTTCATGAAATTACCACCTAAAATCACAGTACACTAAAAAAAATATTCGTTAAAAAAAATGTCATTTATAGGGTCACGCAAATTCCAATTCCTAATCTTCCGAGTTTCCATAGTAAGATGGTGTCGATGCAAACGAGACAGGTTTAGCCAATCATCATTTAGATAGCCGTTGTCATTAAGATATGTTGGTCACCAGCCCAACAGTTTACTAGCTCCTAATCTATGGTAAATGCTTGTCCATGTGTGAATGATAATACTTCCTTGACAAATAATTAGTATGGCATAAATAGATGAAAGGATTATTCGGAATAATTTGTATTTATGGTAGGTATGTTGTAGACATGGTTTATTAGTTTCCTATTTTCGAGGAGAGACGATAAGTTCTCTATTTTGTTTTTCGTGTTTTGGATCTTACGTAATTTTTGTGGCTTTATTGGCATCTTTTAAAACATCTACATCAACATCATCTATGTGTTTTTACATCTGATACAAAAAATCTGCTTTTGTATAAGTAGATATTTTACGTTTTATTGGTACCCTGTCGTTTTACTTCGATTCAGTTCTTCATCGCAAGTACTTGCATCTTATAGTCACTACTATTGGTTTCAAGTATGTGCGTCACAGGTGCGTTTTGACACGTGCCTTCTTTGTGTGTCGCTCTTGGAGGAAATGGAACGTGCACTATCTTAGCTAGACCAACGTTTTCGTTAATTGAGTGCATGACGCATTAAGCAGATTTCGCATTTCTGCTTGCTAATGCCTCTTTGAGACCGTTCTAAGCTGTGATTCTTTTTCTACTTAAAACGGGATTTACCAAAAACTAATGTGCCATCATTCAGTAAACAATAAAAGTGGTTTATATTAACTAAATTGAGTAAATTGGTGCCCCTAACCCTGTAATAAGACACTGACAAGCAGATATTATTAGGTATTATGACTAATTCGGATCTGATCATACTGAGCAAAATTATAGGAAAAATTACAGAAGCTATTACAAGTATAAGACGCATTTTTAACAGAGCGAAATAATAGCGGCTCGTAAGATGAACTCACAAAATTCACACGAAGGATAAAATTATCCCAGAAGATTATCCTTCCGGAACTTAAGATGTAACCAAAACAGGTTAACGGTTCTCACGTAATGTGCTCTCCGTTTACATTTTAAATAATAAGATAAAGTGTTTATAAAACCCTTATTTATAATGTGTTTATTTCCTTACCTTTGAAGTTACAAGTAACACTTGCTAATGCTGATATTACAGAACACTTTGCGTTATCTAAACATTTGCACAGCAACACTTTCGCACAGAAACTTGAAAGTTCGGAATGTTTTGATTATTCGGTCTTTATTGCAAGGTCTGTAAGTTATAAAATGTAAGTTATAAGGTTATTAAATGGGAAAACCTTTGAGTTCTGTTGTTTCGATTTGGAATCAAGATGTATACGGAACTGCTGTGATTTGTCTTAAATAAATGACTAAGAACACAAAAGGCTAAGTTATTTTGAGCAAGACTGCAAGTTTGAAGGCATGCTGATGATTCCAAGTTAAAAAAACGGTGACTGGTAGAAAATATCTATTGTATAGTATTATTAAATAACTTTGTGCTAGATAAATAAATAATAAAAAAATAGCAAAAAACAAAACCGCGAAACCGATTTCAAAACAAATGACAATCGCAAGAACAAAAAGTAATCTGACATTCAGTAACCACATTCCACCCCATTGGGTCCAAGTTGGTAGCACTTACAAGCAACTTTATTGGGCCAACGTTTGTGACATCTGACAGCGCGCAATTAGGCAAGTCCCTTGGGAGTCCCAGTGGGGAGCGAAACCACCAATATATAAATAAATGACGTCCTGACAACGAACTGTAAGGGCTTTTACCATAATTGTCACGTTCGTTAATCTTGACGATTCACCCTTTCGTTAAAGTTCGACTTGTGGGATTATTTCTGTAATTAGATCCGGCTTTGAGGGGTTAGCTCTCAGTTGGAGTGTACTTGATGTGAAGAGCACTTGAAAGGTCGGTTATTTGGATGATATGTTTGTCAAGAGGGATTTGGATCATGTTTTCTTTATTGAATTGTATATAAGTTATGGTACTTATTATGATAATCCTAATTATTTTATGTATTTTATGACGTGACGGTGCAAATTACCAATTAAAACAATCTTGTTATTATTTTTCGCGATATCAAAATGCTTAAGCTAGTTACTTCAAGTCGAAAAATCATTATCATTTTTTTTACCCAAGCTTTATTTTTTACAAACACGTTTAAGCAAGTTCCATTTTTAATAAAAACATTCCTCAAATACAACCGTTCCTTTCTTGCCCATATCAGTCACCCGAAACGTTACAATTCCCAAAATCCTCATAAATATCGCACGAAGTAAGAAACGGTAACTTACACAAAAGGAATTCCTCAGAACAAATTACGAATCGTGACAAAAGGAATGTGGAAAATGCGTCGGAATTAAAGATTGAAGCAATTTGCTTGAACACAGCAACGAACGAACAATTATTCGCAACTACGTGCCAATTTGTGATCCTTTTAAGTTCAATTAGCATTTGACCAGCGGAATGGATAGACAAACAGGATTTTTAGAATACCGCAGATGTGCTGTGAAACCGATTTGAATTGCGTTGTCTTGGTTTTATAAAAATGTGTCATCCTAACCGTAACTTTATCAAATACTAGCTTTAGCTCACGGATTCGCTTCGCCGATAATTCTGACCTTTTAACTTATTTTGCACACATGAGATCGATTGGGACTTTTGGCACTTTACTGGTGTACCCAAGGTATCTACCAAAATTCAGCTCGATCCGAGTTTTTGTTATTTGATAACAATTTTTTTATGTCTACTTTGACCGGACTGTTATAGGTGGTCATTTAAAATGTATTTTTGAGATTGTGGTTGTATTTTTGACATTGATACGTTTAGAACTCTAGCAGGCTGTTAATGATATTTTTTTCTATATTATAATTTTTATTTATTTGACATAAAATAAACACAATTACAAACTTTCAAACAAACATCAAACATCTAAAATAATAATAAAATATCAAAAGAAGTATCAAAATTACAGGGCGTCAAAATATTCGTCCACATCGCTGTCAACAGGAAAACGGCCCAGAAGGATTGCCGCATTGCCACGTTGTATGGCAATGCTGATTCTTTGGGCAAAAAAAGGCCAGCCCTCTGGTCACGTGAAGAGTCGAGTAGTCGACCAACCGTTTGGCGATATCTCGAAACATAAGGTGGGCACTATCTTTGTTATCTTTTTGTAACTACGGAACCTCCCGTCATCTATCCGTCTGCTACACAAGTCAAGATCTTGAGCAGTGGCGCCAAACAATGAGATATTGTACCGAAGTGGAACGAGGCTGGTGGATAAGCAGACATTGTTCCTATGTTTACATAAACACAGGGATTTATGGATCAGCTAATTTCAACGATTTGCCTTTAATGGAGGATGCTGGGTTCCGGTTGCAATTGCGAACGATATTCCATACTCCATTGCGAGTAGGTTTAGGTAATGAGGAAACGGATACGGATGAGTAATTATTATGACTTTAGAGTACTCTGTGATTGCTATTCAACAGTTACGGGAGAGACACAGAAATACCTGATCAAGAATAATATGGAGCTTAAATATAACGTTTATTAAATAGACAAATGGTTCTTACCGTGCCTCGGAAAGCACATTAAGCCATTGTTCCCGGCTGTCATTGGTAATTTAATCAGATCTTTGATAGTCTTTACAGGTAGTCAGTGGCCAGAATGTCTGACAAACAGTCTATCCAAGAGGCGCAGTATTACCCAGTACCAAAGACTATAAAACCACTTGACTGCGCATCCAGTGCCCCGACGCACGAAAACTATTAGTATTTTGTCGCCTATATGTAGGCTTCTGTCCTAGTAACCATTTTAGTTGTGACCAATCGTTAGACCTGTGTGCACGCTAATAATAACAGATTGTTGTGATTTTTTATGCAATTTATAACGCATAAAAATGCCTTCATGCGCGGTGAAGTGGTGTGGGAAACATTCCAAGACATCTAGTTACAAAAAGGATGGCATAACTTTTCATCGGTAAGCAAACAATACGAAAATTCACCTTTGATTTAATCAAATTATGAGCCACCGCAGGGGTCTATTTAAAATGGTGGTTGGGCGAACCGCACACGGATGAGATGCGCGCGTTTATGTCTTTTGGAAAAGTCTCTTTCTATCATTAGGAAATTCTAATACGTCTATCCCTTTTTTTCCCTTTGTATTTTTATCGTAATAATCTGTGCTGTTACCTTTAAGGCTGAAGTCGATATCGATAATATTCAATTATTTTTTTTTATTATTCAATTCGCATACTGTCATTATCTACTTTTAACCTAGTTTAAAAAAAGAAGGAGGATTTCAGTTTTCTTCTGTGTGTTGACATATGTTTTCATTCTAGATTTCCGAAGATTCCGGAATTAAAAGAAAAGTGGATAGATAAGGTTAATAGGGAAAATTGGTTTCCAACAAAATACAGCGCTGTTTGTTCAAGGCACTTCACCCCCGATTGTTTTGAATATTTAAAACAACGCCGGCGTTTATTTAGTTCAGCGATCCCAACAATGTTTTTGCCTATTTTGGTAAGTTTTCTTTTTATTGATAGGTACCTACATAATTAATTATGTTGAAAAAAGTCAAATCGTGAATATAAGAAATATTCAATCTTTACAGGCTTCAAATAGTATGAAAGACTCTCTTACAAATGAACCTGGGCCTTCGCATCACAAAATCGCCCTCGTAAGTTAATTCGTTTCGATTATGAGTCCATGGGTTAAATTTATGTAACTGCAGTTATTGATACCGGTTATGTTTAATTACAGAGTTCATTATCCAATACTCAAGTGTCTGCTGAAGCTACAGCTGTTGATACACTAACTGAAGACCAGACTCCTTTACAGTGTTTTCCTTCCCATGATTATGAAACTCCCGTGAGCTTAATTTTTAATTTCTCCTCAACTAAATATTTCTGTAAAATTAAATGTTTATATTTCTTATAACCTCCATATTTTCTGTTTGTTTTCTTTTACATAATACTTACAATACTTACTTATTTTCAGAGTTCAAGAATAAGTATGAAAGAAGTAGTAGACCCATCAATTGTAGACCTAACTCCACGTAAACGCAAAATGAAACGACACATAGACCATCTCATACATTCTCTTGGTAAAAAAAAGAAAGAGGTTAAGAGGCTTCAGGATAAAAATAGATTATTGCTTAAAAAAAATGCGAGTTTAAAAGAGATTTTGAATACCTTGACAAACAAATCTTATATCACCCAAGAAAATGAAGAAATTCTAAGTCGTATAGGTGTGCAAAATAAGGAAATTGTTAAGCGCCAAATAATGAAGTCCAAAAAAGGACATATACCTAAAATCAAATACTCACCGGAGTTACGAGCATTTTCCTTGACATTGCATTTTTATTCTCCGAAAGCGTATAATTTTGTAAGAAAAACATTCAGTACATGTTTACCTGCTATAAGTACTCTAAGAAGTTGGTATCAATCCATTGACGGTAAACCAGGGTTCACAAAGGAGGCAATAGATACTATCAAAATGAAAGCCAGAGAATCCAAAAACAAAATTTATGCCACTATAATATTCGACGAAATGGCAATCAGAAGTGGTGTCGAGTATCATCCGCAAGGCAGAAGATACTATGGCCACGTGAGTTTTGGCGCCAGTTTGCAAACGGATTGCCAAGAAGAAGCTAAAGAAGCGCTTGTTTTCTTGTTGGTGCCAATAAATGCATCCTGGAAAATTCCAATAGGATATTTTTTGATAAATGGCATTAATGCAGAACAAAAAGCCGCACTTCTAACAGAAGCAATCCATTTGGTAGAAGAAGCTGGTGTAAACGTCAAAGCCATTACATTCGACGGCTGTCCAGCAAATATTACTATGGCCAAAAAATTAGGCTGTTCGTTTGAAGTTGATAAAATAAATTCTACCTTTAAAAATCCCTGCAATACTTCTAAAATAGCGGTATTTTTAGATCCGGCACACATGATCAAGCTAGTGCGAAATGCATTTGAGTTTTATAGGAATTTGAAAGATGAACGGGGCAATACTATATCGTGGCAACATCTCGTTGACTTACACAAACTACAAACAGCCGAAAATTTTCATTTAGCTAATAAACTAAGGGCTGCACATATATTTTTTAAAACTAAAATTATGAAAGTAAGCTTAGCAACCCAAATTTTTAGTAAGAGTGTATCAGATGCACTCACATTTTGCAAAGAACAGCTTAATTTAAGTGAGTTTCAAGAAGTTAGACCCACAACACAGTTTCTGGGTATGATGAATGATCTTTTTGATATTCTGGACTCGCACACCCATGGGTATGATTTTAAACGAGCAGTCAATGCAGAAAATGCTGCGACAGTTATATATAAATTAAAGACGGTAAAAGATGCTATATTGAATATGTCCACCGACATAATTGTAAGAAAAGTAAAACAGGAAGTCAAACTCGTAAAATCACCTCGCTATACCGGATTCGTAGGATTTTGTGTGTGTATAGAAAGTGCCATTGCTCTCATCCAAAACTTAGTCCTGGACTCAGAGTGTGAATTAAAATATCTTCCTCTTCATAAAATAAGCCAGGACCACTTAGAACACCTGTTTGGAAGTATAAGATGCCACGGTGGATCAAATAACAATCCTAGTGCTAGGGTATTTGAAAGCATATACAAGAGGCTCCTAACCTATGCGCAAATAAGAAATAGTGGTAGTGGCAATTGTAGCGCTCTTGGTCAAATTTCAATTTTGCAATGCACTTCTGCAGTTAATCGTATCAATATTACTACGAGATACAAAGACAAAAACATAGATGTGGAGACAGAAAGCATGGATTTTTCAGTCCTTGAAAGCCTGTTGCCTAATTCAGAATTCGGTGCAAAAGTAGTAGAATATATGGCCGGCTACATTGTCCATGCTTTGATAAAGCAAATAAAATGTCAAACTTGCATCGGAGCGCTGATTGGTGTTACAAATCAAAACGCCTTACAATTTCAAAAAGACACTAAAAACAAGTTATTGTACGGTTCCACCACAGTGATAGAAATTTGTCGTCGTTGTGAAATTTATATTAAAAGGGCGATCAACGAGAGTGGTTCGAATGTGCTGTCTCCGAAATATAATTCCGATTATTTTATAAGATCGGTTTTAAAATCTCTGATTGGGTATAATTTATTCCCTGATATTAATTTTCACCAATATGAAATAGAATCGACAAATCATTTGATTGAATTAGCAAGATGCATAATTCAGAAATATGTAGACGCTCGTTTATCATTTTTTACCAAGAACAATCAGGACCCTAAAACTTTAATTCGAAAAACATATACCAAATTAATTCATTTTAAAAATCAGTAATAACTCGATAATTGTTTGTGTTTTTTGTAATTGACTGATTTTTAATAAATTTTATTACGTGATTTCTATTGAGTGTTTTTTTGTAGCTAATGTTAAAATTCATTTTATCGATATCGATATTTTATTTAATCAAGTAGTGCAATCCCTAACCAGGCATACCTATGCAACTTGACCCTGAACTGACCAATCACAGCCGCGTATTCTGCCTCGTCCCCCGGCCCGCGGTGGTGAGTCGTGTACTTAGAAGAAATGGGCCTATACGCTCTCTAGTGGCTATATACTCTATGCCCAGTACTAACTGGATAGTGGGGGTCGGCTAGGCAACCTCACCATGTAAAATACTGATGATGAAGCATGCATACATGAAAAGGCTAGGCAGGTGATGACGATTCTAACCGAGCTCAGAGCTCCTTGATGACGATATTATTATAGTCATCGATGATTTTGGTTTGGTCATTGGATGTGTGTATACTCTTTTGGGGGTCAAATGCGTGACCATATAAACTATGAAAGCAAATATTAGCAATGGATGTGTGAAATAACAAGCACTTGATAACTTATATTTGCATATCTCTTCATTGAAGTAGGAATCATCGCACCGTGAGAGAATTCTAAGGACGAAGTGAAAAATGTCACGTAGGCCTTTCATAAAAGATGCCAATGGACTGCATCAGTGATGTCATTAACCTCCCGAGCATTTGCCTGAATACTGTCATATCTGTACAAATAAATAATATTAAACTGTCCGTTTGTAATTTTAAAATAGCAGCTTCTTACTGAATGCACATGAAAGTAGGTATCTACGGTAATTTTACAAAAAAAAACATTTTTGTTTCAATTTTGTCCGTCTTTCTGTTTGTTCCGGCTAATCTCCGAAACGGCTGTACTGATTTTGGCGGGGCTGGATGTTCTAAGGAGTAACTACGGCAAAATTTATTTTAGAAAATCGTTTAGGGTTCAATGTAAAAGATCACGTGAATCACGTGTTTAAGTATCGGTCACTAATTACCAGTCACCCTATAAAGGGTGTAAAACAGCTCTTAACGAAGCCGTAAGGCACTGGTTCTCCCTGTCATTGCGATCATTTTTTTGTTCTACACCATACCTTCTAGTTACGGAGATATTAGGGGTCAAAGTACCAACATTTCGACAAGTTTTTTTTTAAATACAAGTTTTTAATGTAAGATTTTTACTTTAAACACCTCCACGTTCCCCGTACTATTCAATCCGTCCATCAGCATAATGTTTTGAGTCCGTTACATTGAGTTCTACCACAAAACATGATTTAACACCTCCCAAAAAAAAATCGTTTTCCAGCAATAATTTTTGCGTAAAGTTACTTAGTTTCATGTACAGAATGCTTGGTTGACGGCTTCGTGATGAGGTGATTTACACGGTGTATAGTTCTCAATCTTTTTGTCACTGAAGCATAGCTCACAAACAATTAATACATGGATCTGAACCATAGAAATATCATATCTATACGTTATCATGAAATAACGTACGTTAAATCTAAATTAATAGCATACGGGTGGCTTTGAAAACTACCGCCCTAAATCTTGTTACAAAGTTCAAACGTTAAACCCCAGTACGTCGCGATGAGCTCGGTATAAATAACGCGACATAGCGGTGACAAACGTGTCAACACACGCAACATACGCGCGACGTAGTGTAAACAACCAGTTATTAGTGGTGCTCTTGGCTTCTTGTGTGCTTTGTTATGAGATTAATATCTATTGTGTTATTTTTGTAACAAGTTGAAATGTTGAAATTGAAACGGTCGAAATAAGAGCACCTTACGGCATTTCATACAAAATTTCAAATCCTTATTTTCCGAAATGACTGAACTGATTTTAATGAAACTTAATACGCATAATCAAGATACATAAGTCTAAAAAGTTACTAAAAAAATTTTAGAAATGACTTTAAAAAAAGATAATTGGAAATTTCTGTTTCTATAGATAATTTAAAATCGGTCTAATTTGGCAGTAACACTTTTTTTCAAAAATTTATTTTTAAGTAAATTTTTAGACCTATATATCCTGCTTACGCGTATGAAGTTTAATTAAAAACAGTTCAGTCATTCCGGTAAATAAGGACTTGCAAGTTTGTATGAAATTTCTTAAGGCGTAAACGCTTTATGAGATGAAGGCACACTTTAGCCTAGAACAGAACAGTACAAGATAACGATGGAATAAAAACATAGAGCAGTATTTTCTGAACTTTCGACAAAATCTTTCAATAACAACTCCACTACTTCTTTTAAAACTATTTTATGAAGATAAGTGAAGATGGTGATATAAGCTAGACCGCTATTTTATGAAGCACTGGAGTGCAGCAGCGAGCAGCTGAGAGAAATGGAAAGAGTGAAGAAGGCCTTTCCCCAGTAGTGGGACACCATCATCATCTACCTAACATTTCCCAAACTATCTTGGGGTGGCTTCCAGTCTAACCGCAAGCAGCTGAGTACCAGTATTTTACATGAAGCGGCTGCCTATCTGACCTCCACAACCCAGTAACTGGGTACGAGAGCCCTTGGTAAGACTGGATGTCAGACTTTTGGCTTCTGACTACTCGTAACGACTGTCAAAGATCTACAAATGACAGCCGGAACCAACGGCTTAACGTGCTTGCCGAGGCACGGAGGAAACTCCGTATGTAATTAAGGTCACCCATCCAGGGACCAACCTCGGCAAGCACGGCTTAACCTTTAAGATCGACCCGCGCGGCTGTTATTATTTAGACACGAGCTCCTCTGTGCTATATTAAAAAAAAGAGCTACGAAATCGAGAAACCACAAGATTTTTTCAAATTAGCTCTTGGTACATCTTTTTATATACAATCAACTCTTGACTCATCAAAAGTATAAAATTCTTGTCTATCTGTAATGTTACAGCTCTTAGCTAATTTGCCGCAGATCAAAATCGTAATACTTAAGTGGGTGTTTAGGGCCAAGTAGCTGTTACGAGAGCTTTGATCCCTTTCAACTAAATATTGTGCCGTAAGTACTTAGATTCTCATTACGATAATGTCATTTTGATAACGAAGAACATTTCCAGAATCGATAGAGGTATCCAGTAGTATTGCGAAAATGATGTTTTCCTTCTATCTGATGTAATTCGTAGAGAACTGTCTGTTACGAAACTTATGCAAATAGGTAGAATTGCACAAGGTGGGTTACATAATTTAATTATTTACAAATTATAAAAATTGATATTAAAATTATTAAGTTTTTCATACAGTATTTGACTTATCAAATGCTGTACTTGCCTTAGCAAGTCGTCAGTAAGTACATTCGATGAAATAAATTCCTGAGTTACGTTAATTCATTACTGTAAATTATCCTTAAAAAAATAGATTTATTTGTGAAATCACGATAGTTCCATGATGATCGAATGATGTGATACTGAAAATTAAAAATATATTCGATCAATTTACAGGATACATAGGCCTAAAAAGTTACTAAAACACATTATCGAAATGTCTTTAGAAAAGATAATTAGAAATTGCTGTTTCTATAGATAATTTATAATCGGTCTAATTTAGCTGTAACACTATTTTACGAAAATGTTTAAATTAGTAACTGTTTAGAGCTATGTATCCCAGTTTATGTGTATGAAGAGTCATTAAAATCTGTTCAGTCATTTCGGAAAATAGGGACTTCACGAATTTTTCCAATGGGGGGTTTAAACTGCGGTTAAAACTACAGAACGTCACGTCAATCCTTAAATACCTTTATCGCCTCATCGATGCGATATTTTTATTTTCTTTAAAAAAACGGACATCCGTTTTATCTTCAAAGCAAAGCAAAGTAACTTCACCCCAAGACAAATTACGAATACACCTAATTCAGTTTTACACACAAGCAATCACATTCTTCATTTAACTTCGTATATATTAATTACTAGACTTATATTAATGTTTGTGTGTTCGCGGTAAATCACTCAAAGTCGCGACGTCTGCGCGGGCGCAAAAGTCGGGGAGCTTGCGACAGTTGCACGCATTTCTCCATTATTATCATTTATTTTATGAATTTCTTAAGGTTTAGTCAGAGTTTATTATGTTTTGGTATTTATTGTGTGTTTGCAGGTGAATTAGAGCTCGCTCTGAATGGTTACGCAGAGAGGTTAGAAGAAGCGTTGGCCAGGCCTAAGCCAGATGGATGGATGACATTCTGAATCGTGGGTAAGACCTGGTGGAGACCTGGCGGACCTAAAAATTGTAGAAAAACTAAGAAAATTCTAATTTCATTTTGTGTTTTAGATCTAGAAAACAACTACACGATTACATAGTATAAATGTCTGTAGGCCATTGAATTAAATATCTTAAGATTCACCAACATTTTAGATTGTTACAAAAGGCCTCTAGTTTCCTTGACCATAACTCAACCAATCCATATTTGTTATGATGACAAGTAACACCAATAAATCTCGTAACACATAAAAATATTTTAACTACCCACGTTTTTATTAAATTACAAACAAGGAGGTTACAACACAATCGATGTCGATCGACGATCTATTAGTCGTTACGTCACTGGATCGTCGATAAATCGTGGATGGTGTTGAATGCGTCTTGCGTCTACGCACCCGGGTAGGGTTGCCATACGTCAGGAAGTTTGACTCGGTGTCCGGAATGCGGCTGGAATCCTTAAACGTACGCAATTTCCGAAAATGGAAAAAAGTAAAACATGATATTGTAAGATTATTTTTAGTAAATTAAAATTAACATAGGAATCAACAGTACCTGTTGATAACGTAAATTATAATGTGAGTATTTTTATGACACTAATTATTCCTTAAACACCAGGAAATATTTTGCAAAACACTTTTCTCTATTACTAGCATATTATGTACCTTTGCAAAACAAAAACGTAGACCTTAGAGAAAGTGTCTAAAAGCCCGTTCACCGGGATCTGGAAACTTTTTCAAGGCCTGGGAACCCTAAGCCCGGGCAGCTGGCCGTCAGAGCCACCGGTGAGGCTAACTCAATCAAAATTCCTGTGTACCGCCCACTGCTGGTAGTTTGCTGAGTATTCTAATCACTTCCTCGCTACTGTATCGTTGATTACTGGTTTTAAAACAAAATCGACCATTTTGTGTTGTAGAGAAGCTGAGTTAAAGAAATGTTAACTGTGATATACGCATTTTTTTTTGAGTTTTTGATATAAATAAACCAGTTTCTATGACGTCGTTGACTGTAAGTTCAATATAACCTTATTGATTTCTTTAATATAATGATTTCATACCTACTTGTGCTTACTTCTAAAGAACTGAATGAAGACACATACCTGTAAAGAAAAATATTTTTATTAGTCGCTATAAATAACATATTTATTACAACTGAATAACAGTTACCAAAAGTAAGTTCAATTCTCTATCTATCATTTACAATATTAAACTTCATAAGCACATACATAACCTTAAAATAACCCACACTATTATAGTCTAGGAGCCAGCAACACTAACTTTCCCACTCATCGGCAGGACTATCGGCGGCACCTGTAGAGTGAAAGTCATGACACTGACAGTGACGGCTGTCAGGAACCGGCCGCGGTGCAGTATCGGACATCACCCGTGAAACTTATCCGGCCACAGTTTGATCGTTGCAGAAGTACAAATCTGTATGACCATTTAAAGTTATGGGAGGAGTATTAAAGAGTATTTAGCGTGATAATAATTAAAACCACAAGCTTTCAGATAGAGAATATGGAACAGACATTTTTGAGCAAAAACACACAAGCATTACTAACTATTATTATTTTGCAGTCAGTTCTTATTTTGGGTCGATGCAGCATGTCCTCTTCTTCCATACTTCTCTATTACTCGTCATCATATCAGTCATCTCCTTGCCATATCGTCCTTCACACAGACCATTCATCGTTTCTTTGGTCTTCTTCTATTCTTATAGCCATCCAGATTCGCACTCAAACCTTTCCTCATGACGTTTTCATAATTCCTTCTCATAATATGCCCATACCAAGACAACCGATTAACACACAATTTTTCAGTTATCGGCGGCGGCGTTTGCTCTACAACACCGGGTAAAATTCAATATGCCATTGCCTATTTTAAAAGAAAAAAAAAAACGCAAATAGTGGATTCTTACTTTATTAGACTGTGAACACATTTCAAGCAAAAGTTTAGTTGGAAGTAATCTTTAATTCGAAACGCTTTTTTCTTTTCTTTAGTTTGTGTGGCACAAGGTGGATAATCATGTAGATCAATAAAACTCAGTTTAAAGGACGAGTGTGAAGTGTCGTGGTAAATTGCTGCATATATTCGAGTTAGCGACTGTGGCTTTTTTCTATTTTTTGTTGAGATAATAAAAGGTGATTGTGATGGCCTTATATAGTAAGATAAAAACACGGGAAAAGTCGATTTAAATAACTTTTGAAGGGTTAATTTTGATTTGAAGATTTTTCATATTTAAAAGTGACAACATATTTTTTTCTCCATTTCATAGTCCATAATGCATGTCAGCAATGATTTCTTGATATGTCATCGACTTTTTTATGTATATTGCTTGTATTTTATTACCCGGTGTATGTTTATAGTTACACTTTGGAAATGAATTGTTTATTGACCCAATACGTTAATTTGCTGTATTATAGCTATTTCATACAAACTTATAACTGTTAAAGTTTAAACTGACATTCAGTTATACATAAATTATAAAGCTGAAGTTTGTTTGTTTGGTTGAACGAAAAATTCTTTTTGTGTTGAATAGCCGATTTATCGTGGAAGCTATAAGCTATATTACATCACGCTACGGCCAATAGGAAAAAGATTAAAAAACAAAAACGGGGAAAAAATTAAACAGACGAAGTTGCGCGGGTCAGCTAGTATTTTATAAGAATTCATGTCAGTCACATTATTTCCGGTCCTTAACAGAACTACAAAGAATTCCCCTAATATAAATTGACCTACTGCAAACCCCTCAACTACACACCACTTATCTAAGAATCGGTAATGAAACGATTTTCCTTACTAACTGCGTTAGAGACGTCGTTGACAAACTATGCGCCGCTCGATTATTCTCGAGATTAAACTTAAATTAATTCGTTTCGTTTACACAGCTACAGTTTAGATTTCTTGTTGACTGTTAACGATTGGGTGTCGATCGGAGATTAGCTGCGCCTGCGACGAGACGTGCAAATAATGGGTTTAGGGTAAGGGAAAAGTGATCTTGTGTTTAATGTTTTTGATTGGAATAAAGGTGGTTTTTGTATGATTAGCTAAGTTTAAGACGGCTCGTTGGTATAATGTTCGCAAGTGCTTCTTTGGATTCGATTCCCAAGTCTGGCAAAATATTATTTGGTTTATCCAGCAGAGTATACTCGGTAGCTGCCACGGGCGGCATTTGGATTTCTGCCCGGTTAATGTAAATAGGCTCGCCCTCTACTACGTGGGATTTCAAAAAACTGGAGAAATGAGGATGTTCTATGAAATACACCTCTGTCTAATCCTTCGGGGTTTACATGCGTGATGATATAAAGGCAGTTTTCGTATGATTAGATAGGTGCTGTTTAAAGAAAGAAAGAAAGAAAGAATATACTTTGTCTCTGTAAGAGCCACCAGCAGAGGTTAAAAAAGATTCATTATAATGAAAATTGACGTACCACTGTCTATCTCTACGGCAAAAACCAGTGTGTCGTCATGCTGTATTATTAATGATATAACTTGGAAGATTCCTACCTACACTATGTGTGTAGGAGGAAGTTGATAAACAGAATTGATTTAAGGAAAAATGGTGCTTCACATATCAAAGAACTCTTACTATTCACCAATTACAATTAAATAAAAAGGAAATGAAACCCGTCAATTACTTCCAAAGGCTGTATCTTTCATTTATACAGAAAGTAAAGATACAAAGATACAGGGTGATCGCGATTACGTCGAGCCGGCAAGTGGAGACGGCGCCCTGTATAATACAGATCTAGATTACAAGCCAAGGCTTCAACACGCCCCGCTCGGACTTGACCGAATTGCATCAGTCTGGCAAGGAAAATATTTGTTGGTGAAAGTATTTAAATGTATTGGGACGATAAAGATGATGTTTAGTGCATGGTCGCTAGCTCTTAACTATACCTACGCCAGTACAAGTGAAATTAATCTAAAATTAATTTTACAATAGGACAGTGTGATATTATAAAATCTGGTCAGCTCGGCGGGTGTCAAAGATATATATCATGTCTATAGACCCATGACATGATCATATTGAGTAGTCGAGTGTTTGCTGATGTTCCACATGCTCTTGATTGAATCCTTACAGATCTCTGAAGAAGGCTGCATTCAGAGATAGGGCGATCTAGCTAGAACTACAGCAAAATCAAACCAACACGTGCTCGCTGTTGGGTCACAAACTTAGCTCAGAGTGTGCGGGCCAGATTTATCTGCCTTTGTCCTTTAAATGTTTGTAACGCACCCACGACATAGGCGAAACTCCAGGGTAGGGGACAACGTCTAAAAAAAAAAACCGTACATCTTATATATGAAATTCTCGTGTCACAATGTTAGTTACGATACTCTTCCGAAACGGCTGAACCGATTTGTATGAAATTTTGTGTGCATATCGGGTAGGTCTGAGAATCGGCCAAAATCTATTCTTCATACCCCTAAAACTCATCAAAATTTCCACAGTGTTTCTGCAGTACACACGGCGCCACATCAAGCCATCGCTTTGTATATATTGCCAGTAAAATGAGAGATCCTCATCAAACTGGTTTTGCATAGCTTGATTCGTCGTCGTGCTTACAAAAAAAAATAGTGCGTGGAGTCCCTCCGCGCGCAAGAAGTGAACCTTCGTAATACTACACGCATGCGTTCGAGTGCCACGCATTCGCTCTCGTTATTTTATTTAGCTTCTAAATAATATTTTGTTGTTTTCTTGTTGCATTATTTTTTTTACATAATTATTACATAAGTTTATCGAGGTTATTCTACTCATGGAAATTGAGCGAAAGCTGGTCTCACCGAAGAGTCGAATGCATGACTGTTTGCACGCTATCTTGTGTACCTAGTAGAACTACGTAGTCACAAATCTTGTTATACTGCCATCTCTTAGTGAGTTATAGAAAATATTCCTCCTCCATGGTAGCGTAAAACTTGTTGGAAGTCGCATAAGAAGTTTCATTTTAATAAGTTTTTCTACTTGATAAGCCATAAAAACCTTCTGAGCCTTCACAACACCTACTTCCCAAAAGCCAATTTAATATCATCAATAAGCACCAAACAACTTGTCAATTAGTACACATTATACTAAAACACATTACGTCTAGGCGCCGTTCAAAACTGCGTTGGCGCCACAGATAGCTGATCGAGATTAGATGTCGAGGCTGGCACGCTCGCTCTTGACCGTATTAAAAGCCGGTTTACGGGTTTAAGGATTCGATTTGATGGCTTTTTGGGCTGTGGTATGTAAGTTAGCTCTGTGTCGGACATAAAATTGTAAGTGGACAGTGTGGAGGAGCTTGTGGCTAAATAATAACAGCCGCACGGGTCGATCTTTAAGGTTAAGCCGTGCTTGCCGAGGTTAGTCCGTGGATAGGTGACCATATATGATGGGTGGTTACATACCGAGTTTCCTCCGTGCCTCGGAAAGCACGTTAAGCCGTTGGACCCGGCTGTCATTTAAAGATCTTTGACAGTCGTTACGAGTAGTCAGAAGGCAAAAGTCTGACATCGTATTACCCAGTTACTGGGTTGTGGAGGTCAGATAGGCAGTGGCTTCGTGTAAAATACTAGTACCTACTCAGCTGCATCCGGTTAGACTGGAAGCCGAACCCAAGATAGTTTGGGAAAAGGCTAGGCAGATGATGAGTGTGAATTGGGAGTAACATTGACATTAGGTTGATCCCACGAAGCTACATAAAATACAAGTAGGTATATGATGACACTGACCATTCTTAAATGGTGTAGCTCGCGCTAGTTTATTTGGTGGAACTCATCCTTGCTAATGCCATGACTGCTGGCTGGGTAACTTCTCTATAAGGAGAACTAAATATCGATATATATTGATGTCTTCTTCATTCTCTTGCCCTTATCTTAATTCATTTGGGGTCGGTGCAGCATGTCTTCTTCTTTCATACATTCCTATTACTCGTCATCTCATACACTTCCTTTCTTGCCTTATCATCCTTCACACAGTCCATCCATCGTTTCTTAGGTCTTCCTCCACTCTTATACTCATCCACATTCATACTCAAAACTTTCCTCGCAACATTTTCCTCATTCCTCCTCATGACATGCCTATACCACGACAAGTTTTCAAACACCGGCGCCAATTTCAGACTTCCTTTTGGATGTACTCATTTCTTACTTTCGTTAGAGGAGAAATATTTCTGATTTTACCAATACTTGGTTCTTCGACAAATGCTAGGAGAGGTTACACAATACATAATTTATTTAATAGAAAAGGATTTCTAGGTTTTATTTACAGGATTTCAATAATAAAACACAAAACAATGGCAAACTATTTTAAAACACAATGGAGGTGGAAGTTCGCGTGAGTACGTGCCTTTGAAGTCTTGTTTGCAAAGATTTTCATGTGAATCGTATGAATATTCAAATTGTATAGGATTACCATAAAATACGGATGAAGAAATAACTATTTCGTCAAAGGTTAGGTTTTAATTTGATATTTGTACGAGGGCCGTTTTTAAAATACTTTAACTAGGTACACATTTAAATACAACTGTCATTTCGAAAGATGACACAAACTTATAAAAATGTATCTATTGTACTGGGAAAAATCAAGGAGACGCTGTAATCATTATAATTCATCGCTATTTCAAATTTTGTCTAACGTGGATCCACACAAACCCATTATACTGCCGGAACGCGGATCCCAAACAAAACGATATCACGCGTTTTGTTTTAGATAACTTTAGTTTCTTTCGAGGATCCACGTTTGACTGTTCGTTTAAAGGTTAAGTAGTAATAAATGCTTATATACTTATCGATTCGCAGATTTCCAGGTCATGGTGATTGAAAGAAAACAATTTCAAATAAGCAATCACCTGGACACTGCTGTAACTGCAATAGAAGATGCTGAATTCCATAAAGCTAACATGGGATTTAAAGGTAACTGGCAAAATGTGGGTGTTCTATACCTGCCATTATTACACAAACAACATCTTGTATGATCGGTAATGTGACCTAGAATGGACTTGGAGAGTTACATTCTAGGTCACATTTCAGATCATACAAGACACTTAACCTCAGGTAGAATTACACCAAAACAACGACACGGTTACCTCGTGTAACATGGCCGACATTTGCATACCGTGACTGCACAATAATGCAATAATACATAAACAAACAGAACACAATTACTGTTCACAATATTATGAGTTGGAACCCGTTACGATTGTAACAGTACAGAAATTTAACGCGTTGGATTTATCCTGGACCATAGACCACGGTAGTTGTGGCACAGTGGAAAGGCCCGCGACATACCGAACTGTAGGTGTAAAGTTCGAACACAGAGATCCACTTGGCATTGAGAGAGCATTGGTGACAACTATTTAGAAAAAGTAAATTAAACACAGTAAACTATTGAGACGATTACGACCTGTATTGTTTCTGACTATGCCTGTGACAATTGAAACTAATGGCGCGGTTTCGCATGCGTGATTCTCTTACGTATGCAAAATTTCATCTAAATCTGTTGGAAAACAGAGAAAAAGGAATGGAAACAAAGTTATTTTCGTATTTATAATCTTAGTATGAATGGCGTGTCTAGTTACTGTCGTTGTCTGTGTCCTGAACTAACGGCGAAGGAGCGTCACAGCAGGAGGTGATTAACAAGAGCATCTATCAGATAGACACACGTGAGCGCGCTTGTTACGGATAAAGCGATGATCAACAAGAAATAGTTCAGTGTTAACGCATTCGTTTAAAATAATAATTTAAAGTTTTAGGGCTGGCCATTTCAAACCCAAGAATTCCTTAGAACAATTTGGACGTCTCCGAATTTTGGCAAACACGGACGCGAATTTTAGTAACCTTACATATCACAGAAAAAGGAACTATCGTTTTTAAATATTTCCGCGTAAAATCTTCAGCTAACCAGTAGATTACACAATATTACTGATGGAACCTATTACTCGGAACTTAAACATAACCGGCGATATCTGGGTGCTATAAGTCCACTTCTGCCCAAACCTGTGGGGATTACAGGCGTGATGTAACATTGATGCTGACTCTATTCAGGGCTATTCTAGAGACCATTCACCTCTTACCCATGGAAGAAGACGCCAATATTCCCCGCAAAACTAAAGACCACACATCTAACTTTAAATTCTATCTAACCGAAGAAAAATCAGCACAAAATATTCGTACCCCAAGAAACATACGCATGAATTCCGTCTAAACACTGTAACTCCGAGGGATTCTCTCGGATACGTTCGTTTAACAAAATACACTCAAGATACAGTCGATATTAGAACTATTCCCGCGCCATTAGACTTGTAGTTACCTTGAAGAAGGAACAAGAGGATATGGCATCTGTTTTTGATGCTCAGATAATTGCAAGACATAGATGAGACTTATTTTCTGGAGAGATCGAAGTAGATCTGTTATGTATCAGCTACTTTAGCTCAACGCAGCAAACAAAAATTTTTATTGCTATCACTAAAAGAAAAACAGAAAAAGCGTAGCGGGATTTTTCCTATACAGAAAAGAAGGTAATGATATATTTATCTTTCCCGGATTCTGAAACTTGAAAACATGGCACGTTATTTAAAGAGGAATCTTCAGGAGGAGTAGTAAGTGAAAGCGAGACTGGCATAGTAAAAGTTTTAGTTTTATCAGAAAGCACGGTCGTTATTGGTCCTTGTGACTTGTTAAAATATGAGTTAATCTAGAATCTGATTCAATCCAAATTAATATTGCACTGACCATAGAATTAAAATCTGCCAACACTTGACCTAAATTTATCGTGTGAAGCTTAGATATCGAAGCTCACACAGGGATTTATTTACAAGTAACTAATTTTCCGACCCACATCCTTATATGTGGGATGTGCCTTACCTACTATTCTAAGTACCACAGTTGCACAAATACCGCGTCCAACATCAAACAAAATCCACATACACACACACAAGATCGTTAACACAGCCAACATCTTCTTCGAGCTCATAACTCGGTAGATACCATCAACCAGGCCCGTGGGCGGTACCAGAGAGGAAAGTGCACTAGGATTGAGCCGCAAACTTGCTCAAGAGCCTGACAGGAACATGAGCACGGAATCGGGGACTTATGACACCATGTATGGCATGTAGCACCAATAAATTTCGGTATTAAGATAAGGAAATTTCGAGGTTTCGAGGTTTGGTAGTCTCTAGCCATTGGTGTAGTCTTTGATATACGAACGACAGTGATAACCTATTTCCGTGTTGGGGGTCAATATCTTTGTTGGAGAGAACTTTGGTTTAGTTATCGAAGGTCTTTTTGGTTTATGAAAATATTTACTTTATCCTGACGTGAATATGACACTAGCTTAGTAAGGAAAAAAGTAGGGTGTCAGAAATGACACCCTGGAAAGATGAACGTTGTTTAAGTGTCAGAAATAACACCCTGGAAAGATGAACGTTGTTTAAAATTGCGCCCATTTTACAGACTAGAAATCTTTCCACGATAATAATTATGGGACGGGTTATAGCAATGTATTTTTTTAATTATCTGGTTAACTTGACAAATTTACTGCATACTTTCTTTATCCTTTTCTTTTTTCAAAGAATAATAGCATATTGAATTTAATTCCAAATTGTATATAATAACCATTACTTTAACATGATCTGAGCATTATGCACATTGCAACTTGCTTCGCTGATAATTTCAATAAGAGAAACAAAATGGACATTACGAGTGGGCGCAAAATTGCACATATTTTGTCGCGTGGCAGCTTTATCTTGAAATATGAATCGAAAACAATTATTGTCTCAGTATATAATGATTGTGATAATTGTGATTGTTATAAAGGTTAGTTCAAACCAGTGCGCAAAAGTACGGCTGCAGAGCTTCGGGGTTGCTAGGTCAGGTATCTGAATATTCATCAATGTTTTTTTACCACAATGACATTTTTTATATTTTTTTCCCATTAATTTTCAAACAAGAAATAAAACAAATGGGGTCACACGAATGTTGTGTATGTGAAGTATATCTCTTGATTTCCTAAGTTTTACAGTCTGATATCTTCTTCAACCCCATGAACGATTTTTTTCCCAAAAAAGAGAAAAAAAATCCCCAATCTACCAACGCTGGCAGTATATTATCTGTCAGACTACGGTGTCCAGGGCGGCAGTCGCAAATTGTTCGTAGCAGTCAGAACGAACCATTAATTTACCATATAAATGCGTGGATGAAACGATGAAAATACTTTACGTAACTAGAAATTGAAAAAAGGTGTTGCATTTTAAAACATAGCTATTTAAAGTAATTGAACAGAACGCTTGAAATTAAACGCATTCATATTTTGTTTTTCATCCAACATCATTGTAGGATCTTGTACGATTACTTCTAAGTTTATCTCATTAGACTCGTTGTTTATCAACGCTACTTTTTTGCCATCGCCATTTCATCGTGTAAAATGTTAAAGTTTCAATCATGCTTAAGATTTTCGTTAGTCGTACTTGCCAGTAAATTCACTACATCATAACTAAATCCAATCAATCAACGAACTTGGCCTACCGCAGTCCACAGGCCTCCCAAAAGCCACAAGTCCTTATCCTCGAGATTCCGTATACAGTCTGGGAAAATTCCAAGCCAGCCGTCAAGTATGAACATCGTACCAAAATGCGTGCCCACGAACAATCTCAGCCACATCGCGTGAGTCCATCCTTTATCTTCAAACAAGGTGTTAACGCGGGTCAGAGTCATGACCGACCCTAAAACACCTCATTACCTCTGAAATACTAGCTCCAACTTGAACGGTAATCTACATTAAGGGTCGCGGGACAAGCCGAGCGTAATTTACATTCATGAGTATGCGTATCATGGGTAAGGTTATCTGGTGGCCCCTTTAGGTATGGCGGTTTTGCAACGGTGCCTTAAGTCAGGAGATAGGTCCTTTGTTGTGCTAGGTGGATTTGTAAGCGGGTGGCGGATTTCGGAATCAACGGAACGGGTATTATAATCTTGTTTGTTTTATGCGTATATTCATTTTGGTTTTGACATTGAGTATTTTTTGAGGTCCCAAAATTTATATCCCATATTTTTTTTAAATATGTAGTGTTTGAGCGATGGGCTAGAGTTGTCACGCAGTGAGTGCCAGAAGACGGGCGTCATTGCCGAGAGAGGCCTAGAAAACGTAAGTGGCGTGACGACTTAGAGGCGTTTGTGAAAGATTGGCCGGAGAACACAAGACGCAGAGAAGAGTGGAAGGATATGGGGGAGGTCTTTGCCCAGCAGTGGGACGATATAGGCTAAGAAAAAATAATTGAGTTTTGACTTTTGATTAAGGTAAGAATATTTCCAAGGTAATGCACCTAACATGATATTATAATGTTTTCTAGGTTATATAAGTAGTTGGAGTAGATCAAACTTTACTCAGAAGTCCTTGGCAAAAACCGAGATAACGTATGAATGAAACCACATGAACAATAGTTGTTTTAACTAGGTATTGATTAAACTAAACCACATTATAACCATAACAAAAGTACGAGGTTTACGGTAGGACTGTTTTCATTGAAGAAGTAGATTTGCTGGCATACCTGGACCGATATGTTTTTGAAGAGGGTTTTCTGAATTTCTGCAACAGAAATTCACTCGATATTGGTTACACTGCTGAGACACAGGTGTCCTCTCTATCAGAGGAAGCAGCTCATAATTCGCCACCGGCCCAGTGCAGTTCAGTGAACCCTTTTTATTTTTTTTCGGATGGGAAATCATCGAATGGCTCCTCCCGCTCTGGGCGGAGCGGAAGGGAGTGTCAGACTTCTACTGACTAAAACCCATCCATGTTCCTTCTTAGCCCTTTGCGGTCCAGGGCCACGGTATCTCTTTCGAACAGCCCCGCAGCCCTGGCAGGCATCGGCCCACTCGGACCCCTTCCAATTTGCTGACATCTCCTTGAGGTGCGCGTGGAACACGAACACGCCGTCGACACGGCCTGTCGTCATAAGACGGACGGACGGTGAGCTAGCAGGTCGGTGAACCCTTGTAATACAAAAAGTGCGATCTTGGGGTCTTAAGGTTTAGCAGTCGCGGTCGCAACCACTAGACAGATTAGGCAGTTACAGCTGAGATTGGCTCCATTTTTTTTGTTAGCCTCATATGTCCCACTCCAGGGCTCGGCCACCGCCATCCCTTCCACTTCCCTCTATGTTGCGCCTCTTTTCGCCAATTAACGTGATACCTATCCAAAGCGACCCGCCATCTTTTCCTCGGTTTCGCCTATGGATCCAATCATATGACTTTAATTGTAACTATCTTCAAAATATACAATCCAAGGTTTACTTTGTTGGGTGTTTTAGGCCGTGCCGTCGGCCTCAAGGAGATGTCAGCAAATCGGAAGGGGTCCGAGAGGGTCGATGCCTGCCAGGGCTGCGGGACTGTTCGAAAGAGATACCGTTGCCCTGGAACACAAAGGGCTAAGTAGGAACATGGATGGGTTTCAGTCAGTACAACTCTGACACTCCCTTCCGCTCCGCTCAGAGCGGGGGGTGTCATTAGATGATGGCCCATCCGTAAAAAAAAGGTTTAGTTTATTATAAACTTCATAAGGAGTAAATTGTTCAATGAATAAACTCTCTTCCGTAACCGCAGATAAGCAAACTTCTCGTAATACCAGAACCAGAATCTTAAATGGAACCTAATTGGGTCAGGTCAAGTTACAAGTTCAAACACTCTGAAGTACTCTAAACCAGCAGGCGGTGTTTTGAATATTCATTTATGTTTAATTTATACAGCCGTAGGTCTTAAACAAAGGCTTAGGGCTATGCCCACAGTTATAATGTTTCATAGGTAAATTTGTAATTAACAATAAACCGTGAGAGATCGAGAGTCGCATCGTTTTGGCAAAGTTTGAGACGCTCCAGTAATATCTTGAGGGTATCTCGTGCAATCTAGCAAGCCCTATATTTGTGCACTAGATTTCTGTTCACCTAAGCGGGAACAAAAAATTACGAAATAATTTGTGCTATTTATATTTACCTCAATGTTTAATTTTTTTTTTATAATTTTACTGTCATTTTTTGATATATTTTATGGATTATTTTATGAATGAGTTTTATAATTTTTAGTGATTTTAATATTTTTGATGGTTTTAATAGTTTTTGATGATTTTAATGATACTTAAATGATTTCTTTATGTTTTTACTATTTTATTTGTCTTTAATTGTTGTATATGAGTACTTTGCCTGAAATAAAACACAATTTATTTTTATTTTATAAGAATACACAAGCTTTAAAATACAATACTTGCAATAGCAATGCAAAAGTCGTTTCCAAGCATTTTTTAGGGGTGAAAATCGCTTACTATGGTAGGACTCAACGTGACGCACACAACACAGTATTCTAATGGATCCATTGAACAGTACGGAGGTACAGTCGTAAACGTATTTAAAGTACAGTTATAACATTAAAATCTAGTTATAACATTAGTAACTTTACGCAAAAATTATTGCTGGGAAACGACTTTTTTTTGGGGGTTGTAAAATCAAGTTTTGTGGTAGAACTCAATGTAACGCACTCAAAACATGGTGTTGATGGACGGATTGAATAGTACGGGGGTCGTGGAGGTGTTTAAAGTAAAAATCTTACATTAAAAACTTGTATTTAAAAAAATACTTGTCAATAAGTTGAAACTTTGACCCCTAATATCTCCGTAACTAGAAGGTTCCCAGGTTTGGTGTAGAACAAAAAAATTATCGCAATGAAAGGGAGAACCAGTGCCTTTCGGCTTCGTTAAGAGGTGTTTTACACCCTTTATATAAAAGATTGTTTGTCCTCTAATATCTTCGTAACTAGAAGGTTCCTAGGTATGGTCCAGAACAAAAAAAAATCGCAATGACGGGAAAAACAAGTGCCTTTCGGCTTCGTTAGTGATATCATCATCATCATCATCATCATCATCAGCCTATAACGTTCCCACTGCTGGGACGCACGCCTCCCCTCTATGAGAGGGAATGGGCTATAATCCACCACGCGGGCCCAGTGTGGTTTGGTAGATGTCACATGTCTTCGAATTTTTAGTTCTAGGACATGCCGGTTTCCTTACGATGTTTTCCTTCACCGTTTTTGAGAACAGTTAGTGATATATTTACACCCATGATCCTTATTGCGAAAATCCGAAACCCAGCTGTATACATATAACAAACAGAAGTTTAACTTTTGCAGAGCGATGAGTAAGGGGGTTAAATCCATAAGTAAAACAATACATTATGAAACTGATGGGGGGAACGTGTAGCAATGTCAGCAAAGTGGTAGTCAGCGAAATAACACACTTAATGTATTAAAGGAAAAGTTTATTTTATTGGTCTTACGTTGCAAACAAAGCGATTCTTTGTTTTTGTGCAAAGGGTTGGTGGAAAAGATAATAAAAAACCGGCCAAGTGCGAGTCAGACTCGCGCACGAAGGGTTCCGCACCATTATTTATAAAACGCTTAATAAAACCCTAAATAAAGGGTGCGTATCATATCATATAAAGTTATTTGGTATAATTTCACTTTAATAACGTTCATAAGATATAATAAACGTGAGTTATACCAACTGTTGATATAATTTCTTTAGATATAACATTTATATCCTCTAAAACTTATTTCGTATAACGTTATTGGATATAACGTTTATTTAATCTAAAATCATTTGGCTTATCGTTTAAAATATATACTTAATATTGATACCATCTTTATGATTAATACCCCAATTCAATGCAATCCGACTCGGATGGGTTATAATAGAAGGTTCAGGCGGGATCAGAGCGGAGTGCCAGGTCCCCTCTATGTTGGTGGTCATTGGGTTAGGTTTGGTTAGAACAGTGACCATTAACGCGCGAAGGCGAACGAGTGAAGCGAACGTGCTGCGGGAGCGGCGTGACAGAAACGAAACGCTGCAAAACCGACTTCACCTACCCCTACCCCTAGTGTGTTATTTAACATCTTGTAGGCGCGGAGGGGCAAGGCGACCTGCGAGCTGAGGAGCAGGTGGTTTTAATACTCACGACGGCTTCGCCGCCCAGCCTCAGCCGCGGTGGTGAGCGTGAAACACATCTGCGACGATAAGCTCGCATGGGACCGCCGGAGCCCCGCAGCGGCGGAGCCGTGACAGAAACCATGCCTGCTGCATATTGCATGCTAGCTACATGCTTGCTGCATGCTTGCGTATACCAATAATACCTCCTATAGGCGTTTTATCATATAAGACTAAATAGGTTTTATGTCTTTTGAGTGGTATTTCAAACGATTTTATATTAAATGTAAGTTATGCTTATAAAAATTAGTTATTTTTAAATGATATCAATCGTTTATTATATTAACTGATCGTTATATCGAATAAAATTATAGATTCAATTTTTATATCTTGTAAATAATATAGATTTTGTAATTATATCATACAGTATGTTAGTTTAAACGAGGGACATATTCAAACCCATAATAGTACATGCTAACATGATACTAATAAAAATATAAACAAAAAAAAAACACTGATAAATAACAGACAGAACCATACCAAAATTTTCACAAATGACACGCAACGTGTATACACCCTTGCGCTAGCGACTTAATACTATCGCAGAACATGTGAGCGGGGCAATGACTCTTAGGTATAATCCATTTTCCCTTCATACTTTAAACTTACCTGGCTTAGGACAGTCCAAAATATCTAGGCACTAAACAAAACATTAAAAATTCTTCTATATACGTTATAGGTTTTTTACATATTTGGGACGAGAATCGAATACTGAATACCCTCCCTCAATATGTCCCTCGTTTAACCTAACATACTGTATATTACTTACCCCTAAATAAATATTTATTTAATTCTGTTTTTAGTATTTGTTGTTACAGCGGCATTAAAAAGACCTAATCTGTAGAAATTTCAACTGGCTAACTATCACGGTTCATGAGATACAGCCTGGTGACAGACGGGCCGACGGACAGCGAAGTCTCAGTCCCGTTTGATCCTTTGTGTACGAAACCCTAAAAAGGGTCTCATGTTTCTTAGTAATAAATATTATCGAATATAGAAATCATCTTGGAAGATTGGTATGGTTACAGAAGCACTGAAAACGGGATATTTACCATGTTTCCGTTTTGGTTCACGATATTTCGGCGCTGTTTGCATGCACCATACCTACCATAACATACCATAACTGTAAAACCGAAAAAGTGTCGAAAAAGGTTCATGAGAGGACATAGTAAGTTACGTATATCGAGAACAGAATCCAGTTGTGAGTGACAGTGGTCGCGGTACCGAGCGCAAAAAACGAACAAGATCGACAGATCGATTTGTCTGCTCCTTACCACCTACCCGAAATAATTTCAGTTTTTCCGTCATCATGGTGATTGCAACAGCGCCGAATTTCGGGAATTGAAGAACAAATAGAAAATATGGTAAATATCCCGTTTTCAGTCCTTCTGTAAACATACTGCGCCGATACGATACCACAGCGCCGAAATATCGGGAATTTAAAACAAATAGAAAACATGGTATATATCCCGTTTTCAGTCCTTCTGTATACATACCGCGCCGATACGATACAACAGTGCCGAAATATCGGGAATTTAAAACAAATAGAAAACATGGTAAATATCCCATTTTCAGTACTTCTGTATACATACCGCGCCGATACGATACAACAGCGCCGAAATATCGGGAATTTAAAACAAATAGAAAACACGGTAAATATCCCGTTTTCAGTCCTTCTGTAAACATACCAGTTTTCTCTCTAGAGCCAATTCTAAGTCCGAGATATACGTCTAGTCGCAGCTAAGGTACTGGTATCATTTATGATTTCCGTTTGACCGACAACGATGTATAACAAAGTACGAGTGTAATTATATACTGCATAATTGGTCTCGTAAAGTAAAGATTTCTCTGCTTAGAAATACTAGGTTGAGTAAGGGAAAATTGTTTAGGATAAATAAATGCATGGGCTGACTCATTGAGTACTTACGATTAATTACGAATGTTCACTGAAAACTGGGAAAATAGATGAAGAAAATTTGACAATGTGTCGTGTTATACAAGTCCCATCATATATTTAGTAGCACACTTTCTTTTACAATAGGTAATAGACTACGTTTTTGACAAATAAGATCCAATAATATTTTTTTTTCTTGTCATCATCAACAACTGCCTAGCCACTTCCCAAACTATCTTGGGGTCGGCTTCCAGTCTAATCGGATGCAGCTGAGTACCAGTATTTTACATGAAGCGACTGCCTATCTGACCTCTACAACCCAGTAACTGGGTAATACTCCTTGGTAAGACTGGATGTCAGACTTTTGGCTTCTGACTACTCGTAACGACTGTCAAAGATCTACAAATGACAGTCGGGACTAACGGTTAAAGATACTTTCCGAGGCTTTGAGGAAACTCGGTATGTAATTATGGTCACCCATCCACGGACCAACCTCGGCAAGGAAGGCTTAATCTTAAAGATCGACCTGTGTAGCTGTTATTGCCAAAAGTCTGACATCTAGTCCTACCAAGGGGTATCGTAATACCCAGTTACTGGGTTGTGGAGGACAGATGAGGCAGTCGCTTCATGTAAAATACTGGTACTCAGCTGCATCCGGCTAGACGGGAAGCCGACCCCAAGATAGTTTGAGAAATGGCTAGGCAGATGATGACTTAAACATAACTGGCGAAATGTGGCGGTACAGCTCTGCTTGCCCCTTCAGAGACAATGGGCGTGTTTTCTTTTTCTTGCCTCGAATGTCCAAAATATCGGGCAAAGGCCACTTTGCATACAGAGGAGAAGAAATGACGTCGAACACCATGCTTACTCAATGTGGGTTTGCGATTTCAGACGGAAGTCCAGAGTTTACTCACCAAGTTTCCCTTCACCGTTAGTCAGTGGTGTCTAAGCGTAGAAGCTACTTGAAGTACGTATGACTTTGAAAAGGTCACATTGGTACTTGCTGGGTTTAAACTCGCACCTTGGAGCGTATGAAACGGATCAGGTCAATTTCCTATTCAAAAACGCTCGGATTCGATTTCGATTCGATAAGCCGTATGTCTATCTTGTTTTGGCATTGCGAAAACGAGCGAGATAGACATACGACTTTCCGAATCGAAATCGAATCCGAGCGTTTGTGAATAGAAAGCAGGTAAGAATTATGATTTCAGTTACGACAGAATTAGCCAGTCAGCATGCTGGTAACCTACATCACATGGAGTTGACATAATGCCACACTAACTTCGATTTCGTTACGTGAGGTGACGCCACCAACCGAACAATGCACTATCGCACACAATGGTTGCTCTTCAATGAATCGAATCGCAATCGTTACGCTCGTATATCGAATGAACTCATCACTTGCATTATCATGACCGTTTAAACGTGTTTACGAGTTGATACCGTCGATGAATGGTTTAACGATTGTGTTTGTATCGAAATCTTAATCGATTTGGCGCAATGTGGAAATTCGTGGTGTACTAATTTTGAAAATGAACTAGGTATACGGTTGCATTCTTTCCAGGATCAGGACTTTGTAGATACCTTTAAGTATCATACACCGTGTAAATCACCTCATCACGAAGCCGTTAACCAAGCATTCTGTACATGAAACTAAGTAACTTTACGCAAAAATTATTGCTGGGAAACGACTTTTTTTTTGGGGGGTGTAAAATCATGTTTTGTGGTAGAACTCAATGTAACGCACTCAAAACATTGTGCTGATGGACGGATTGAATAGTACGGGGGTCGTGGAGGTGTTTAAAGTAAAAATCTTAAATTAAAAACTTGATTTAAAAAAATACTTGTCAAAAAGTTGGAACTTTGACCCCTAATATCTCCGTAACTAGAAGGTTCCCAGGTATGGTGTAGAACAAAAAAAATATCTCAATGACAGGGAGAACCAGTGCCTTTCGGCTTCGTTAAGAGGTGTTTTACACCCTTTATACAAAGTGGAAAGGACGCTAAAACTGTTACCACGTAATCAGTAATTTAAAAATGCTGCGCCAACCCCAAATAAATTGGGAAAAGGGCAGGAGAATGATCATGTTTATTTATTTATCTATTTAAACTTTATGTACAATAGTGTTACACAGGCGGACTTAATGCCACAAGGCATTCTCTACCAGTCAACCATAGTCATAGTCATGATGTCGTAGTTAAATAGGGAACAACCTACTTACATTAAGGGCCTTTTCATTGTCATGCGTGTTTGCGCCCGCATACAGGCCAGGCAGCCATGCTTGTTGCGGGCCGCAACGCAGAGCAGATTATTTTCGACACGCCGCCCGCGCCGCCGGCGCGCATGGCAATAGAAAACATGTATAATACGATAGGTTGCAGGCAGCACGCATGCGTGCCTGGCCTGCACGCGGGCGCAAACACGCATGACAATGAAAAGGCCCTTTTATTATATTGTTCTGTTTACGTTACGTATCAGCTTTGCTGTTATTGGTTTCTTGACACTACTGTCTGTTAACAACGTTCTAACTTATACCTGTTTAAAAAAATACTCAAAGAAAACCTTATTTAATACAAGCTGTTGTTTTGCATCCTCGTCAAATTCAAGGAGGTAACTATGCTTATGATTCTCGTCCCAAATCAATAATAAATTTTTTTACGGAAATCGGTATGTGAACCACCCGTGTTTTAAACGCGGCCCGTCTGGTTCTTGCCTTATAACTTCACTTACACACATACAAACAATCTCAAATGTTTATTCGATAATTTATTATTCCCTAAACCACGTTAAGGGGGCTATTCTGAAATACTGACAAACTTAAACAACCAAAAAAATCAGCGTTTATTAATAATTAACTAGGTACCGTAACTTTAATTGATTGTTTATGTCTTTTGTGACCACATCCTGAAATTTGACGAGGATGCAAAACAACACCTTGTATAATACCAAACTGCTGGAAATTTATATACAGGGTGAAAGGGACAATGACACGATAACTCCGCACATTAAACAATGATTGTAAACTAATGATTAACATCTGCATCGCGGAAGATTAATTCAAAACATAATATCAACATAACCCAACGGATACACGGACACAGAGCCGCACAAGAAAAGAAGACAACACCGGCGTAAAAGGAACACAATCAATAACAAAACTAGAACAACATCAACAAAAAATATACATAATTGAGTATGGAATTACACGCATGGCGCGGCGATTAAGGCTCTACTATACGGCATGCTCAATTAGACGACGTTTATCGTGAAAACGTCTCAATTATCGACCACTGTGTGGTAGTGTGACTTATATGGCACGGTATGGATGGTGCAGGGTTGCCACGAGGAATTGGGAGCCGTGAAGAATCGCGCCTGTGAAGAACAATGATGTAGCAAAATATACCAAAGGTAAACAGAGAGAACCTCAATGATTTAGTGTTGGCTTCCGGTCTAACCAGATGCCGCTGAATACTAGTATGTCAGTACGTAGTTTCTATACATAGAGAGCAGCGGTAGCCCAGTGGTGGCAGCCCCGACTTACAAGCAGTAAGTTGTAGGTAGGTAGGTCGAACCCAGGCAGGCGTATGCCTTTGTGTTATTTATTTCATCACCGCTGCTCTCAAAACGGTGAAGGAAAACATCGTGAGAAAACCGGCATGTCCTAGAACTAAAAATTCAAAGACATGTGACATCTACCAATCCGCACTGGGCCCGCGTGGTGGATTATAGCCCACTCCCTCTCATAGAGAGGAGGCCTGTGTCCCAGAAGTGGGAACATTATAGGCTGATGATGATGGGCCATGACTTGGCTTTACATGCCGTCGACAAATATCTCTCAGGCATGCCCGTTGGCATCGAGCGGCTGTCTAGCTACTGCATACAAAACATCTATTGCACCATTTCACCAGCATGATATATTTTCTGCACAAATGATCATGCTCAATCCTAATCTCGGGATTTTCACACATATTATTTATTCTGACAACCCTAAATGTCCCATATAAGGCACGGTGGTGCAAATAACACGCTTGCAACACTTTGATGTATGGCCGTACATTCAGTTTTTCGTTTCGTTTTCCTGTGATTACATGTGCGTTGTCGTACGGATAATAAGTTAGTTCTATATAGGAAGTGCTTTTTGCTAGCGGCCTACTCTTTGATTAAGTCTCGTTAATATTTTTGTTATGGTTCAATATTAGGCCGATAATGAGTGGGTGTAAGTTG
Source organism: Cerastis leucographa (assembly GCA_963082945.1). Classification (NCBI taxonomy): domain Eukaryota; kingdom Metazoa; phylum Arthropoda; class Insecta; order Lepidoptera; family Noctuidae; genus Cerastis; species Cerastis leucographa. The sequence goes on from OY720368.1 coordinate 14,622,060, forward strand.
GCGTTAAAATCAAAATTGTGGCGAGTTTGCTGCCCTTACCTAATCATATCTTACCGGCTTTGAAGAACATAAAGAGATTTCGTGGAGCTCGCTTAGCATAGTTCAGTTAGCATTTATTACTTAGTTTTTTTTTAAATTACGGAATCGTATTTTCGCTTAGCTCTGCTGACACAAGCACATAAATCCTCGAAATGCCAAAGGTCCCTTTTTCGTTACTTATTTATAGCTTTTTATAAAAAATATCGGAAGGTCGGTTAGGACATCTATCTGGGGCGGGGAATTATTTTTTTTCAAAGTAAATTAGGGAGTACATCCCATTTGGTAACTTTCCCATTTCGAGAACTAAACAAAATACCATCACAAAAGTACCGGATTCGCAAGTATTTTGATCTTCATACATTGAGTCTCGTTTCGTAACTTTTTGAATATGTATGTAAACGTGTATTCATTCGTTTGGTAACCTCTTTGTTCGGCAAGTATAGTTAGGACTCAGGAGAACTACAAAAAAATATACCACACGTAATATGCAATGCCGTCTTTAACCAATTGGAGACCTGGGAATTTTAGAACAATGGAGCCCAGGATGCAAGAGCGTGCGAAGAGAGCTCAAACCTTTTTGCAACCCGAGTCTGACAGGTTAAAATTTCTATTGACAAGTTCATACGGAAATATATGTACCAGTTCCAGCACATAATTATGCTTGTTTACTTAGGGCCCATTTTTTTTAAACAGCCATCTTAAATGTATACAGGCCTATTACTTTGATCGTAAGTGTGCAGATAGATCTGTTAGATCAGCTCATTGAATTCATGCAGGCCTAGTTCTTTTTGAAGGGTATTCATTAAAAAGACGATTTTAGCGGCACCAACATCTTCTTCATGATTCTGCTCTACTAGTACATTCTATTTAAATTCTAAATTGAGTTCTCTTGTAACAAACCTTAATGTGCTAGGCAAAAAATTACTTGGGAGCTGATTGTAACGTACAAAAAACAGTTGAAAATTATAGGTTACGCAACGGGACTCAATGTATGAAGATTAAAATAATTACGAAATGGCACTGTTTTTCACTTGTTTTGCACGTCTTTTGTTTAGGTGTCCAAATGGGAAAGTTGCCAAACGGGATGTAGCCGGAACCTTAATCACCCTGTAGTAGCTTAAAACAAAAAGCTAACGTGTGAATCCCTGTAACGATTCCGCGGTACGTTCACACAAATTAGCAGGCTATAAAACGCGTTCACAATTAACGTTTTGCCAGTAATTAATCGCCTTTGAGGGTTTGCCGACCAAGCCTTAACTGACACACCGGGCTTTTTAGATACCCATATCGATTAAGTTTTTCGAGTTTCAAAATCGATTTGAGCATTCGACCGAATTATTGTTGTTTTGTTTGGCCGTATCGAAATGGGTTTCACAATCGTACAGGTTGAAAAGGAAAGTAGGATTTTGAAATGCTTTCTGCTTTGTTTAGGTTGTGATTATATTTTTTTATGAAAGTGGGTACTGCATAGCTTTTGTGAGGCTTCTGGCGCAATCACAAATGTCATGTGTATGTATTGCATGCAGCTTCTATAACGTCATATCTATACTTATTACTTATCTATACTATAATATTATAAAGCTGAAAAGTTTGTTTGTTTGTATGTTTGTTTGTTTGCTTGAACGCGCTAATCTCAGGAACTGCAGGTCTGATTTGAAAAATTCTTTCAGTGTTAGATAGCACATTTATCGAGGTAGGCTATAGGCTATATATCATCACGCTACAACCAATAGGAGCGGAGCAGCAATGAAAAATGTTGCGAAAACGGGGAAAATGCGACGCAGACGAAGTTGCGCAGGACAGCTAGTACATACATAAAGTAACTCACCCCTCTTTCCAATAGGGTAGGCAGAAAACACAGACTGCCACCTGCTTCGGTCCTTACTTGCGAGGAAGGAGTATTGTAAGGGTCGGCAGGTGACTCGTCCACGTTCATACATCTGGTCATTCATACACGCGCGCCAGTTGCGAGTGCTAAGCTCCTGACCTTTCTAAAGACCCTCACCAATAAGGTCATGTGTATTTGCTTCTAGGGCCCTCCTCCCAGCGTGGCCACTTACATCAGCCTTGTAAATACGTTATACGTGCGTTAGTCGCCTTTCACTCATCCTGACTACATGATCAAACCAAGTGAGCGTTTCGTAAAAAAAAAATGCGCTACAACAACCGTGTGGAAGTAATCCACCGGACACAAGACTAGTTCTGGTCGGAGGAGCCAGAGTTTTCGGTGAAAGATGAGTTATTTTTCACACTGTTTCTCTTAGGTACTCGCAGATGGCGAGTAGTCCCTCATCATCATCATTCTCTTGCCCTTGTCTCAATTTATTTGGGGTCGGCGCAGCATTTCTTCTTCTTCCATACATCTCTATTGCTTGTCATCTCATGAGACACCTCCTTTCTTGCCATATCATCCTTCACACAGTCCATCCATCATTTCTTTGGTCTTCCTCTACTCCTATAACCATCCACATTCATACTAAAGTCCCAAGTCAAAGTGGCGAGTAGTCCCTATTCATTCATAAATTACGAATTCTCAGAAAAGCTCTCTTGTCCCTCTGTTATTCGTATTTGGAGCTCTAAAACACTTTATGTGAATAAGATATTTCGACATTACAACAGAACATCACCATAAAGGGTTAGGCAGAGCCTACATTTATTCCTCCTACTTATTCATTGAGACTTAAAACATTCATGCTGAGCATGAGGTCCTGGGTTCGATTCCCGGATCGGGCAAAATGTCATTGGGTTTTTCCGTCAGGAATTTCTCAGTAGAAGCCACGGATACTGGATTTGCACCCAGTTGATGGCAATAGGCTCGCTCCCGATTACATGGGACTTCAACATAAATGGTGAAATTAGGGTGTACTATTAGGTACACCTCTGCTTAACCCTTCGGGGCTATTAGGCGTGATATTATGTTATGTGCTAATATATTTAATACAACTTCAAACTCAATACATCAGAAATGTCACCAACTAAATATCTGTGTTACGTAACTACGTAATAAGTTCGACGCTGCGCCTACGCACCGACAGATAGTCAACAATTTATATCGAAAGCTCGCCTATCGATGTTCAGTATTACCATAATTAAAAATTGTTTGAACGTATATTAAAATGTTACCAACATTTATTGGGAAGCGCTTCAATAAATTAATTAGGTGTTGAAAGTTTTCACTTATGTTGTAATTAACTCTATTAACGTGGAAGGCGGAGGATCGAACGCTATGACGTAATTTGGAAAAGGTGTGTACAGGCTAGTAGGGACACAGACGCGACGAGAAAATCGTTACCACGTAGGTACTCAGTACATCATTGCACCTGAATCTCGTGTCGCAAAGGCTGGAAAGCCGAAACAGTTTTTAGGGTTCCGTAGCCGAATAGCAAAAAACGGAACCCTTATAGATTCGTCATGTCTGTCCGTCTGTATGTCACAGCCACTTTATTCCGAAACTATTAGGACTACACAGTTGAAACTTGGTAGGTAGATGTATTCTGTGAACCGCTTTATGACTTTTGTACAAAAAAAAAATATATAGAAAAGGATATCCCATGGAACTGAAACTAAAGAAAAAACTTTCAAACCTATACGTGTGGGGTGTCTATAGATAGGTCTTTAAAAATTACATGGAGATTCCTAAAACCATTTTTTTTTTCAAAGTCAATATTTTGAAACATAGACACTTCCAAAGTGGTAAAACGTGTGTTACCCCTCCTCTAGTTTCTAATGTAAGAGGAGAAAAATTCTGAAAAAAATGGGGATGTAGAACGTAAAAAAAACTTTCAACGAAAATTGGTTTGAATAAGATTTGATATTTAGTTTTTGAGATATGGGACTTTTTCACAAAACTGCAGCAGTAACTTTGTTTTTCAGTAACTTACTATCAAAAACAAATTTAGTTTTGCGGTTGAGTGGAAGTTTACTAATTAATGACTGTTCAAAATATTGTTATTATATTGTTTGGGGCTATGGAACCTTGTGTGCGAGTAAGACTCGCACTTGGGCCGTTTTATTTGAAGTGTGTCACCTCACTCACTGGCGAGCGGTCTACGGAAAGACTAACGCTGTGGCGAGGTACTGCATCCTTACCTAACCCATTCGTTCCATCTGGTGAAAGTCTCCCACCTGGATATGAGTTGCCATGGCTGACCTTGAAGTCTTTAAATAGACTTCGGACCCAGGTTGGACGCAGCAAGGAAAACCTGCTCAGGTGGAGATTCATTAATGACTCTGCCCTGGAGTGTAAATGTGGTGCTGTTCCGCAAACGATGAGGCGCTTAATACTGTGTCCTGCGTGTCCTGCTTTTTGTTCATTACAGGAACTGGTGGACACTACAGAGGGCGCCAAATCTAGTGGCTCAGTTCTGGGCCGACTAAATTTAGATTGCCATCGACACGCTAAGAATAAATACATAATTCTAAACACACCACGTCAAAATTTTGAATCGGTATTTTTTTTTTAAATCTGCTGGTCCATACGTTTTGCATACGTGGGTATTATACTTTTGTAGATTGGAAGATTTTTATTTAAATTACACAGATGCAAAATTACTATGTTCAAATTGAAGTTCTGATACGTCGGTGTTCCCTTCCCTTGCTATTGTTTGATACCCTGTATTAAACAATAGCATTCATAAAGAAAAAAATAAAAGAAAAATGTAAACTCAATAGTAAATCAAAAAAATAAAAAAAAAATAAGAAAAATATAGATCAACGTGTCCATGGAAGAACCAACAGCAGTTGGAGGACTCAAGGATTAGACTGGAAGCTGCAACCAAAAACTAGTTCAAAACGCTGCGTATTCAGTTGAAAAAATCACTGAATTGGAAAAATAAATTAGATACGAATCGTTTCAGGGGAAATATCTCTGACATCTATTCAGCCGACGACAGTTATAGGCTTATCGATTTAACTAAACATAGTGCTATAAATCGCAAAATTAAACCAAAACTCAATTTAAGTTTTTAAACTGACACGATCATTAACACGGAAAACGGGATATTTACCGAGCGCAAAAACGAAAAAGAAAGTGTGTAGACCGATTTGTCTGCTCATAAACATCCACCCGCAATAACTTCAGTTTATGCGTGAAATATCGGGAAACGGAACTCGGAACAAATAGGAAACATGATAATATAACTTGTTCAGTGCAAAACTTAATATTTTACTTCCTAGATATGTATAAAATAACATTTTAGTTACAACACAAGTAAAAGTGATAGACTTAAACCAAGGTGGCATCAAGACATAACACAAGCTCACAAGATAATGATCTGGTGCCTCGGACGCATATGCAAGTGACAATAATGGCACTTGACGATATTAACGTAATAGAAATAATAATAGTGAAAGTTAATATAAAGTGGACGGGGAGATGAATGGAGACGACTCACGACTACGACGACTATTAAGTTAGTGAATGAACGAATGATGGTTTTGTTAAGATTCTAAGGCACACACAGTGATCACCATGAGAGTAGGGGTGAAAATTGTGGCAAAAAAGAAAAAAAAATGTTCAGAAATTAAAAGTAAAATGAATACGTATGTACGAGTATAATGAACAGGAAATGAGGAGGTGACCGTCAGTCAATTTTTTTTTAACAAGTAAAATCGAAGCTGTAGATGTTAATTCCATTGGATTCGACGTCAAAGAAAATAGTGAACGAGAAGCTCTGTAGAAACAGCACTATCGAAACAAAATAAATACTTTTAATTAAAATAACCTTTACACGTAAATTTAATATCATACACTCACACAACGGGAAGCTTACAGCATACAACGACAAAATATTACATCGATTCACGGGTGAAACTAAGAGGACAGACAAACACACAGAAATAACAACATGCGGCTACTCTACACATTCCCCTGTTCCTTTTGGATCCCACAGCGTGGAAAACGATTCGATTAGGCGAGGAGACATGGCCAGTCGCTTTATTATCTGCTGCTCGTATGATGAATGAGAAGCGACCACAGGCGCGGAGACAGGTATGTTGTGACGGCGCTCAGCAGAATATCAGGTGTCCGGGTTAAGTTAATTAGATTTTAATATTTTTAGACTCCGAGCTCCGCATTAGATATGCAATAAGATATGTACTTAGAACATAGTCGTTGAAAATTACATTAGCCCTGTATTTATTCTTTTACTAGCTTATGCCTGCGGCGCCGCCCGTGTGGAGTTCGATAATTGTCCCACGGGAACATACTATCGGGATAAAAAGTATCCTATGTGTTAATCCAGGTTATAATCCACCCGTGTGCCAAATTTCATCCAAATCCATTCAGTAGTTTTTACGTGAAAGAGTAACAAACATCCATCCATCCTCACAAACTTTCGCATTTATAATATTTGTAGGATTAAACAGAATGATGTTGATGCTTATTGCTTCTACTAAAGTGGCATGACAAATAGCGCAAATTAATGAATGCGATGTATTAGAGTAGAGGAATACCAAAGAAACGATGGACTGTGACTGTGTGAAGGATGATAAGGCAAGAAAGGAGGTATCTGATGAGTAATAAAGAAGTATGGAAGAAGAAGACATTTTGCGCCGACCCCAAATAATTCGTAAGGGCAGAAGAATGATTATGTATGCAGCCATTAGCCGTGAATCTTTGACAACTAAATTCTAAGCTAATAGTAAATGAGCTTTTGGACCGCACAGGTCAGATGAGTCACAGCATTTATAAATATTGTTTGGTATTGATTTAACCACATATTCTAGTAACACTGGTAGCCGACCCCAACATAATTGCGGTTAGGCAGATGATTATAATGAACTACTCGTAAGGTACATTGTATTACGTTTGATTATTACGACTTCTAGAGAACTACGAATGACAGAGACCAAAAACTTTACGTGCTTTCTGAGGCACGGAGGTGTTTCAGTATGCAATAGGGAATCACTCACTTAACTACGAGATCCTTTAGCTATGAGGCCTCGATCAATCGCGTTTAAAGCTCTTCGCATTTTCACAATGTTTTTAAGCAGGATTGACAAAAACTTTTGTAACGCCAGTAACAGAAAAGTTGAAAGGGAATCGACTGTCACGGTATGGGCATGTGATGACGAGGGACGAATCGCATGTGACTAAAAGAGTGCTAAATATAAATATTGATGGATGGAGAGACAGAGGAAGACCAAGGAAACGATGGATGGATTGTATGAGGAATTGAATGAAAGAAAGAAAAAAATAGTGCTTGGAGTCCCTCCGCGCGGAAGAAGTGAACCTTCGTAATACTACACGCATGCGTTCGAGTGCCACGCATTCACTCTCGTTATTTTATTGAGCTTCTAAATAATATTTTGTTGTTTTCTTGTTGTATTATTTTTATTACATAAGTTTATCGAGGTTATTCTACTCATGGAAATTGAGCGAAGGCTGGGCACACCGAATAGTCGAATGCATGAATGTTTGCACGCCATCTTGCGTACCTAGTAGAACTACGTAGTCACAAATCTTGTAAAACTGCCATCTCTTAGTGAGTTTTAGAAAATATTACCCCTCCATGGTAGCGTTAAACTTGTTGGAAGTCGTATAAGAAGTTTCACTTAAAAAAATAAGTAATATGTTAGCGTGACGGTTGACAAAGGAGAATGGAAGAAAAAGACGTGTTACACTGATCCAAGTAACATGGGACAAGGGTAGGAAGATGATGATGACATTTTTGATACATTATTAACTTTTCTAGAATGTCACTTCGTCGGCTATGCCCTAACTATAGCTATGGTCACGAATACACCGTGTAAATCACCTCAACACGAAGCCGTCAACCAAGCATTCTGTACATGAAACTAAGTAACTTTACGCAAAAATTATTGCTGGGAAGCGACTTTTTTTTGGGGGGTATAAAATTATGTTTTGTGGTAGAACTCAATGTAACGCACTCAAAACATTGTGCTGATGGACGGACGGTACGGGGGTCGTGGAGGTGTTTAAAGTAAAAATCTTACATTAAAAACTTGTATTTAAAAAAATTACTTGTCAAAAAGTTGGAACTTTGACCCCTAATATCTCCGTAACTAGAAGGTTCCCAGGTATGGTGTAGAACAAAAAAATGATCGAAAGGACAGGGAGAACCAGTGCCTTTCGGCTTCGTTAAGATGTGTTTTACACCCCTTATAAGTCTGAAGTAACAGTCTCGCTTTGCCAATCATATCTCTTACAGCTGAATACATTTATCACTTTGATATCGCCCATAAAATCTTTAGTGAGACATTGTCGGCACTTTGTCAGTTAAACGACGAGTTGCGACCGAAACAGTTAAGATAACTTTAGATATGCCACTGTTTCCTTATTGCATACGGTTATTTTAAGTTGCGGTCTTCTTATGCATAGTATCGTGGTGAAAGATTTATGTAAGTTTTGCTTCATTCATGGTTTCTATTCGACAAACATTGAAATCGATAACATTTCATTTTATTATTGGTGTGTGTGCTAACTGCTAGCTGACATGTGACATTAATTTGATGTAATGGATTCCTTGTTTATATAAACTTGAACACTATTGTATAGAATCTGGTTCTTCTAACCTAACAGACAGATGTGTTGCTGGGGAGTTTGTTCCGCCACTTCTTCTTCCCAGCTAATACACTAGGAAGTGGCGGGCGTTTTGGGGGACTGTCTCTTGTAATTTTGACGTTAAAAAAATGCAGATTCTCAGCCTAATTTGAATAAATGACTTTTGATTTTTGATATTGATTGTGCATACAACATTCTAAAGTCTCACTGCAGGGCGGAATTGGCTCCCCACATGGCTTTCCAATTTTCTTTAACACTTATTTCTCTGACAAATCCGTTAAGTATGAGACCTAGATCGTCAAGCCAGCGCCAGCGTTTCTTAAGCCTGCCTCGGCTACGACGGCCGTCTTCAGGAGGCACCGACTGACCTTAAACATTAGAAGAATAAAAAATATTTCGACTAGACCGATGAAGGCCAATTTCTTTGAAAATAAAATGAACTTACGGATTGAGCAATTTTCAATTTCAACTGATCTAAGTGCTTTGTAATAAACAGGTCTCATTCGAGTGACGCAATTTGATTTAATTCAGAGAACCTTTTATCGAACTTCGAAGTTTTTTAACCGCCTATTGAAGATGAAAACTGACCACCTTAATAAATACTTTCGCCTAAAATAACAATTTATCAAACGCTAACTCAACAATAACCTAGTCATCCAATATTAGGTAAGCACATCAAATCTAAATAATCCAGCCATATCCGAGATTTGAATAAAATCACATCTAAATTCAAATGTCTCAATCTGTTAGAACAAAAAAAGGAAGAACCATCACGCTATGGGTGTACCATACAATTGTACTAGAAGATTCACTCGTAACAACGCACGAGAAAGATGTTCACATAAAAAAAAAAATGTGCGTGGAGTCCCTCCGCGCGGAAGAAATAAAACTTCGTAATACTACACGCATGCGTTCGAGTGCCACGCATTCACTCTCGTCTCTTTCTATCCCCCCTCCATGGTAGCGTTAAACGTTTAACGCAATCTTATTGGAAGTCGCATAAGAAGTTTCACTTCAATAAAATTATACGGACATCAACACACTCATGCATTTATAGCCAACGTACGTGTTTATCTATTTTGTTTCTTTTTCCATGTAAGCTATCAATAAAGGTAAGGTTGAGGTGAGATGTAAATGCTAATAACCATGATCAGGTCTGTGATGTACACCTGTACACCTGGCGATCAATCAATCTATACAAAACCAGTTAATGTGGATCTCTCACTAATAAATCTGTACAAAGCGGGCCATATTACTCGTATACTGGAAATATATGGCTTTTTGTCTCGCCGTGTGTACGCCCAACGATTCCAAACAAGTTCTGCTTAAGTATTCCTGTCTATACTAGATCTTATTCATCATCATCATCTGCCTAGCCTTTTCCCAAATATGTTGTTGATGGCTTCCAGTCTAACCAGATGCAGGTGAATATCAGTATTGTACATGGATAGACTGCCTATCTGACCTCCACAACCCAGTGAGTAATGGGTGATACGATAACCCTTGGTAAGACTATGTCTGCTTAATAGAAATTTGTCTACTAAGACAGAAATATTGCACCCCGAGAAACGTCAGTGGGCACGTGGGGAGCATTTTGCCGCTCCTTTTCAATGACCGTTTTAAGTATGAATACTGCATTTGATTTAATTTATTTTCTCAGAATTAAAGTAAAACACAAATAAGTAATGCTAAATCAACACATTTACTGAACTCTGTTTTAGAAACTTTGGTTTATAAAAGATTTTGGAAAACGTAACATTTTAAGTGACTTTTTAAATCTATTCCCTTACAATTCTTATTAAAATGAAAAAAAAATAACATCTACAAAATATGTTTTAGCAAAACAGTCGTCACATAAGTATGGGCAATGTTCATGGCACAGTAATTTTGGGCATCTGCAACATCCTTCTTTCGTGCGCCTTTTTTTCTTTGTTGGAGATAATTATCTGACATTTCCTCTGACCAAGACAATATACATATGTTATTCCATTTTGTTATTATTTTTTCGTTTTAATCACGTAATACTTTTAAAAATGAAATTATAAACGAATAAATACACTATAAAATGTAGTCCACATTTCAATTTTGCAATAAATATACTTAACGCGCAATTTTTACTTAGGGCGCTTTCAATTTATGCGTTTCGTGTCGGACCGCTGCGGTGCCGAAGCGGTGCGTTAGACGTACTGCGCACGGACGATCCTCTTTTTTCATACAAAACGCTCGGTGCGGCAACAGTGCGGCGCCGGTACCGCGAACGCTCGACTACAGGACGGCAACGTCGCAAGCATCACGTGTTCATTTCCGTGTTTAATAGTGCAGTGAATAGACGTTAGAGCTAATTGCATCAAATTTTCATTTACGTATTTGCTAAAAATGGATGATATAAACGTATTCTTGCCGCTGAATTCTAGTTTTAAGTAATTCAAGTAGTTCGTAGAAACATTCTCTAGACATTCTTAGATAATTAAAAAACTAGCTTGGATCTTGTTTTAACCTAGGGTAAAGATTATGGAAATCACCAGAATTACATGTTAAAGAAAACATCGGTGCCGCTCTTTTACGGGGGCGTCGTTTTTGCTTCTCTTTGATGATTTTCAACACGAGCACTAACAGTAATGTTTCTTCGTCAGAGTCCATGGCTTGACTGATGTCACATCACTGGGATAAAAACGCACGGCTGTAAATTACGCTTTCAATTTAGACGTTCGGTGTCGGACTGCAACCGTACCGCAGCGGCCCGACAGCGAGATATAACCAGCGGCACGTTAAGCGTGCGGCAGCGGTCCGACACAAAACGCATAAATTGAAAGCGCCCTTACGAGGGAAGGCGCGCAGTGAGTAAAGTGCCGATTGGCGACGACCTATGGTAATAACCTCCTCCTCTAGCGGCTCCTCGCACTCTGATGGCAGCCTTTCAGCACGAGTTGCGAACGAAAGTGGGGGCAGGTACTAAAAAACGCAAACTTAACGGGCAATTGTTTTACGAATTATTAACATTTTTTTGGCGAGGGCAGCGTAATGCTCATTGCTCATAGCGCGCCCACTCTAGGGTTAATTTCTGCTATCAAGAGGATTACCAGCTGCATACTAGGCTGTATTCACACGTCTCCAAGGCTCAGTTCCCTTCACAGTGGTGCGAAAAGACTAAGCTGAAGGTAAGTTGTTTAAGACGATTCCTCTAGCTTCTACTTTGGTAAAAAACACTAGTAATTTCTCCTGTATCTTGGGAGCCGTTAAAACATTTAAACTCACATACACGAACGACCACACCTGGGACAATCTTTAGGCCATACAAATAATTGTTCTTTGCGGGAATCGAACCCGCGACACGCGGCACTGCCGCCAATAATAAGTATATCGTCGTCGTAGTAGTGTAGAACTGTCTATTATAAGTATTGAAACTTCTGACCATTTTTCCTTTGTGACAATAGTTAGGGGGTGTACAGACAGCCATAACGGAACATAAAGCGTTTTTATATGATAGCTTTATTATTTTATTAAAATGTAAATGGTTGACAAGTGATGTTTGTGTGACGGCTCGCCCCGGGCGTAAGAGAGTTATGGACGCTCTATTTGAATATAACACGAACAAATTGTATGTGTACGTAGTTTTGTGGGTAGTCGGAAATGCGGTCGAGAGTTGTGAATGGGGTCTCCATTTTTTGATAAGTAATTGGTAGCTAGATTCTTGGTGGACACCTTTGACAGGGATAGTACAAATAGGCTGAGCTCGTGGCTAAACAGAAACAGCGGCACAGGTTGATCTTTAAGGTTAAGCCGAGCTTGCCGAGGTTGGTCCGTGGATGGGTGAACATCTCTACATACCGAGTTTTTTCCGTGCTTCGGAAAGCACGTTCAGCCGTTGGTCCCGGCTGTCATTTGTAGATCTTTGGCAGTCGTTACGAGAAGTCAGAAGCCGAATGTCCGACATCCAGTCTTACCAATGGGTATCGTATTACCCAGGTACTTGGTTGTGGAGGTCAAATAAGCAGTTGCTTCATGTAAAATACTGGGACTCAGCTGCATCCGGTTAGACCGGAAGCCGACCCCAACAAAGTTTGGGAAAAGACTAGGCGGATATAGAAGCTAGACTAGCTACTCTCTTCTTAAACAAAATAATGATGAAATCCTATTAATAACACTTGCAACGGGATATTTACCATGTGTATTATTTGTTTCGAGTTCCCGATATTTCGTTTTCGTTCATCCGTGATCATTAGCGTTTGCAAAAGCGCCGAAATATCGGGAACTCGAAACAAATAATAAACACGGTAAATATCCCGTTGCAAGTGTTATTAATAGTGTTAGTGACCATGTCCGTTTAAAAACTTATAATGATGAAATCCTTTTGAATTCCGACGTGATGGAAACAATACGACTAGGGTTTTTATATCAACGACTTTCTTTGATTTAATTTACGATAAGTTTGATTGAAAGCATTTTCTCAAATGCGACAACTGCGAAGTCAAGAATAGCTATTAAAGATACTCAGAGATACTAAAGAAGCTTTACAAATAATTACTAAAACATCACGCCAGTAATCCCCGGAGGGTTCGACAGAGGTGTACCCAATAACAAATAATAAAACTAATACAAATAAATAAGCATTAAAATTTTACAAGACAAATAGCTGATAAGAATTTTACGAACAGAAAATATCACTGATATACAGGCCGATGAAAATCTAGTTAGAACCTCGTATCACCGACGACCAATGTCAAATTTTTCAAAAATGTAGTCAACTAAGATGTAAATTTCACAGATTGCAACGGAGATCAAATTGTCAATGGTTGTGTGTAGCGAGGAACCTTTTAATCCCTATTAATATTATAAATGTGAATGTAAGTTTGTTTGTTACGCTTTCACGCGAAAACTACTCAACCGATCATCATGAAACTTTGTACACATATTCGTGGAGGTATTAGGAGTAACATAGGCTATATATCATCACGCCACGACCAATAGGAGCCGGGCAGCAATGAAAAATGTTGCGAAAACGGAGAAAATGTGACGCAGACGAAGTTGCGTGGGATAGCTAGTATTAAATCAACAGACACAATTTACGTGCATTTAATTCTCAGACCTTATGGTCGAATGCTGATCATGCGGTCCTGGGTTCGATTTATGGGTTGGGCAAAGTGCAAGTGTTCTGGATTTGAACCCCAATGATGGCAATAGGCTCGCCCCCTAATACATGTGTATTACTAGGTACACCTCTCATTAACCCTTCGGGAATTACAACAGGCGTCATGTTATGTTGTTACGTAGTAACAACTTCGCCCCTGCTGAGTCACTAACAACATTATAAAAGAAAGAAAAAACATTCATGTCATCAGATTGGTCACATTATATTTGAATTATTCCATGGCCCTCGGTGATTCGGTATGGGCCATTCAAAGTGGAACAATTGTGTTGTTTGTTATCATAGCGTTGTCTATGCCTCTATGGGGCATTAGGGCGAGCCATAACCATCGATTTATTGTTATTGCGTTTGTCTATGATCACTTGATCAGTGACGTGTTTTGACCAAACTAGAACTGGTTTAAACTGGTCACGTTTTGTTGCCTTATTTCAGTAAAGAAGTTTAAATGTTTGACTGTGTAAATCTTGTGATTACGAAAGTTACTCTTTACCATTTACCTTTAAGTTGCTCTTTACCATTTTTTGGGTTCCGTACCCAAAGGGTCAAACGGGACCCTATTACTGAGACTTCGCTGTCCGTCCGTCCGTCTGTCACCAGGCTGTATCTCATGAACCGTGATAGGTAGCCAGTTGAAATTTCTACAGATTATGTATTTCTGTTGATGCTATAACACATAATACTAGAAACAGAATAAAATTAATATCTAAGGGGGCTCCCATACAAAAAAGTATATAAATATTGGTACGGAACCCTTCGTGAGCGAGTCCGACTCGCACTTGGCCGGTTTTTTTTAAACTTGACATAAGTACCATAAACATACGCAACTGAAATCGCGGGCAAAAGCTTGTTTATTTTTTTATAATTATTTTTTTTGCGTTTGGCCGCATCTCGCCTGACGTGAAGTGATGATGCGGTCTAGGGTGGAGTACGCTTGCCTACAAGTAACCGATTAACTCTAACTTAACTACGAAGAGATCCAAATTATAATGCCGGCATTGAATTCCACAGAGTAGTAGAGTAGAGTAGTTATTTGAATTGGTATTTCTTTCTGTACGCCTACCATGAGTTTTAACAATCTATATTCGCAAGCGTCTGTAGTTAAAAAAATGTATGAAAACTTCTACAGCGCCTCTAGCGGATAGTTGGGTACTAAAATGCGCAGTATTCGGCAGTATGAGTCACTGTAGTTATCTATCCTACGTCATCGTGTAGTAAACTAAACTACAGCGACTGTAGTTTGGGCTTCATTTGCTTAGAATTTGGTAGCTTAGCACCAACACAGCTCATGGTACCATTGAAAAAGCTAACTGTAGTATTTGCGTATTGACGGAATTATTGCAGTTACGTCAAGCGATCTAACTATGACAACTCATGGTAGACGTACTGTTAAGTTCTTATGTAAATAAATCATTACTTGAAAATCTACTGCCCTATTTCGCTACATACCATACACTGAACATTCCTACAATTCTTATTTAATAACTATCTCCAATATAACGACTCGAACTTGGCGGTACATATCTAGCCCAAGATTAATGTCTCGCCAATGAGCTGCCTTTGATATATCGCTCACGTTTATCCCTTATGGGGTAAACAGAGCCCCAGGCGATATTAATATTGTGAAGGCGTTTAGCAGGTTGATCAAAGGTTGAAATAGTGCGCCTTGACAGGTGGCTAAGCGCCCGCCTATGATGCAATATTACTGTAATACTAGTTGTTGCCCGCGACCTTCGTTCGCGTGAAATTATTATAAAAATATTACTTCCCTATTTGAATTGGATTTCATTTACAATTCCAAAACTTTAATAATTTTTGCACGGA
The DNA here is from genome assembly GCA_963082945.1 of Cerastis leucographa. Taxonomy (NCBI): domain Eukaryota; kingdom Metazoa; phylum Arthropoda; class Insecta; order Lepidoptera; family Noctuidae; genus Cerastis; species Cerastis leucographa. Next base: position 14,637,590 of record OY720368.1, read on the forward strand.
ACTGTAATTCTTTTTTCAAAATAAAAAGTAGCCTCCAGGTGTTTCTTATAACATCAGCTATTTGCCAGTAATAGTCCCGTCAAACTCAGTTCTGCCGTTTCGGAGATTAGCCAGTACTAACAGTTAGTTTACAGACAGACGAAAAAAACATAGGTTATAAGTACCGTATATACTTGTACTTTCACATGCATTCAGTAAAAAGCAATTTGAAGTTTCAAACAGACAGTTTTTTTTTTTCGTATAGATTGTTAACTTCAGGCGACTGTTTGAACTTTGTATAATATAATGATTATGTCAAATTATTCTTGCTGTTCAGATATATTTTGGTTGGATTTGAATGTGCCTTTTTTCATGCCACATTGGTCTAACAGTCGCAAGTGTTTATGCTAAGCATGAGGTGCTTCGTTCGGATCCCAGGTCGGAAAAACTGTTGTTTTTTCATTAGGATTTTCAGCGGGAACGGAGTTGGTGATAATAGACATTATATTGCCAGTTATATTTAAGTCCCATAGGGGGCTACCTATGGAACTAAAACATAACAACATGGCGAAATGTCAGTGTACGTAATATTGTTACTCTTCTGGCTTTTAGTCTTGGTTTTCCACACTTTCCTAAAGATCTAGCCTGTTGTAGGCTAGATCTATAGGATCCCCATAGGTACCGTAAAATAGGGTGAATCGAGACCCGGGGTGAATCGGAACGAAACTTTGAAAGGCATTTTCACGTTATTTAAATATTATTGGTAGCCTAAAAATACTCTATTGTTTATTAAATTAAAACAGAAATGATCCCAATAGCTTTTTAGGGTCGAGTTATTTGTATTCAATGATGAAAGCCCATTCAAAGTTTGGTCCTTATTCTCCCTCGCATCTTTACCACGTTTTACTGGTACTGCACAAGGTTAATAGTTCCTTACTCTGGTTTTTAAACCATTTTTTAGACAACAGACACCTCACACCTAAACTAATCATATAGATCAGCAAAAGATTTCTTAATAACATAGTTTTCGTCCGCCACAAATTACAGGCTAAACTCTTAAACCACATAGATAATACTGATTAAGATACTGGCACCGTAAGATTGGTCTATTAAGGCAGAGACTACACTTATGACAGAAAATAGTTTTTTTTCTGCAGACAAGACGTACCATCATCTGCCTGGCCTCTTCCCAACAATGTTGGGCTCGGCTTCCAGTCTAACCGGACGCAGCAGAACACCAGTAGTCTACTTGGAGCGACTGCCTATTTTACCACCACAGCCCAGTTAGTACTAGGTGTCGGGTCGTTTAGTTCCCTTCAAAATGGTTGAGTTGAATAATGGCTGATACATGCGTCATGTTCGTGAACGGGCGCTGTCAGTTGTGACTGGTCATCTCTTAGCTGCCACGGTTTATTTTAGTTACTTCATTTTTAATTACTGATTTAATCTTTTACTCTGGACGCTCTTAACTTGCCCATATTTCTACATTATTCTCATATATTTGTAATTCTTAACATGAATGATGTAACCAAGATTTTGTAACATATTTTGATTTAAAAGAGTGTCCATGGAGTTTCTTGCCCGTTCTTCTCCATAGAGATCTGGGCAACTACAGTACTTTCATAAGTTATTATGCCTTGTGACTGGGACTGTAGCTTCGCGTTTTATGTTGTTTTTTTTTTGACTTTCAAAAGTGCCTGTAATGGTCTAATTGAAATAAATGCTTTGAGTTTGACTTTGACTTTGACTTTGACTTTGTAATACGATACGCCTTGGTAAGACTGGTTGTCCGCATTTCGAGCCACTACCTGTAACGACTGTCAAAGATCTACAAATGACAGCCGGGACCAATGGCTTAACATAACGTGCTTTCCAAGACACGGAGGAAATTCCGTATGCTATGGGCGGTCACCTATTCACGGACAAGGCGCAAGCGCGGCTTAACTTGAAGATCGACGCAAACGGCTGTTATTATTAAGCCACGAGCTCCACAGCAGTGGGAACATTATAGGCAAAGGATTATGCTAAGTGTGGTCACTGCCTTACCGAGTATTTCAATAGCTGTGTGGTCCCCCGCCCACAAGCCAGCCGTCAGAACTTGATGATTTAGAGGGTACCGCGAAAGCCTTGATTATCAGTTCGCGTGGCTAGCTAATTAGCTAACGAATTGATAGGGTACAACAAAGACGGAGCCAGTTTCTCTACAATTTCTAAAGGAATAAATTTTCTTTAAAGGAAGCTGGTGACTTGACGGAGAATTACTGTATTGTTCTGTTTCAGTGGAGTTGGAGATGAAATATTGCTTCTGGCGTAAGCGGAATGAGGTAGTAGTTAACAGATACGATTTAGAGGTAATGGCGATGAGTGTGAACGTTAAGGCGCTCCCTAATCGAGGAGAGCATTCGTTTGTAATTTAACAGTTCAGATTTGAGCGTTACACCAAAGAGTGAGGAGAACTAAGCATTGTAATGCGCCAAATGTAATGATACAATTTCAAACTAGAACTTTTTTCAGAGAGGCGGAGAGCAGCGGTGGCCCAGTGGTGGCAGCCCCGACTTACGAGCAATAAGCAGTGGGTTCGAACCCAGGCGGGCGCATTACTTTGTGTAATTTATTTCATCACCGCTGCCCTCAAAAACGGTTGTGACTTCTACCAACCCGCACTGGGCCCGCGTGGTGGATTACAACCCACTCCCTCTCATAGAGAGGAGGCCTGTGTCCCAGCAGTGGAAACATCATAGGCTAATGATGATGATGATGACTTGTTTCAGGCGAATGCTGGGATCGAGCATCTATTTGTAATGTTATACTCAGAATCGAATCTTGGATTATCAACAAAAACCATTTCTTTTAATGACCTTTTGCAGACCATCTCGATGTAGTTGTTACTGCTTTATAAATGATAAATGATGTTTATTATGCAAGTAGGTTTTTACAAACACTTTTACACGTCATTTTTTTTTTTAAGCTAGATGGGGCCGGTGTTTCGTACCTGACTACTCTGAGAAGAAACAGCCGAAACAAACTCAGAGGTTCCCTGTTAACTTGTTACTCTTTTAAAGTCCAGACATTGCTCAATTTACATGAGGACTATGCAGATTAGTATCTGAAATGGTCTTTTGAATTATAAATCTGAAGATTTTGTTTGTTTACGATGTTTGAGTTACATATATCTTCCCACCGGAATTCGGAGACGGTTCAAGGACTTTTAGGTGGGACACGGAAGGTTAGACCCTGCAGGAAGATACTCACTTGGCGGTGCTCCGGTAAGGGAGCGCCTTTATACATATAGAAGACAGCAACAGTAATTTTAGTAGGACATAATGTCACTGAACTGTACATTCAATCAGACAAAAGATTCCATAGTCTATCACATGATTTTCCAAATGTCTTTAATTCATTTTATGACGTCCTAGAAACCAGAGAAAAACAATATAATGATTAGGTACCACCCAGTTTATTGTAGCCAAGATATCATTGTCCCCATAAAAGTCTTGCCAAAGAGTAATGAGGCCGACAAAATAAAACAATCAGGCTCAATTATTTTGTTTTACAATCGTGTTTAACACTGCAATCATCCCCGATTGCAAATCATACGTTTTAATGTTCTCTTTTACGTACTACTGTTTCGTTAGGGTTTCGTACCCAAAAGCCACCGCTATCAGTCCTTCCGTCCAACTGCACATTTTGACATTTTTGGAGTGTGTATTTACTATAGCTGCTATAAAAACAAAAAGAAAACAAGGTTAAAAATTAAAGGGTACAAAATACAAAACCTTTCTACTAAGTTGGTACGGAACTTCGTCTTCGTCTGCGAGTACGACTCGCACTTGGTCGGTTTTTTACTTCCTTGATTACGAAAGAGATAGCAATAGGATGTAGTCCACCCTCTCTTTCGCACGCCTGATTTTAATTTCACGGTGTTCCAATGTTTTTTGATCATTTCAAAGAATCGGACCGTTTGCTCCGAGCTATACAATGAAGATTCTAAGAATAAATTATTCGCATAACATTAAATTTGTAACCAAGTAACGAATTTTGGCAAGATTTTAGTATAAAATGGGAAAAATAATAGGATTTAGATTAATAATACTACCGACCAAGGTAGCGAAGAATAGAATGGCTATTAGAGAAAAAAAATGGAAATAAATACAGTAGACTTATTTATTAGAATGGATAATTTTGAGATGGCTGAATAAATTGAGTTTATTGTTCCAGCTCGTAAAACAAATCTACGAAGTTTTATAAATAATGACGTCGAAACTACATCAATTCACAAAAGTAACGAAATACACACGGGAAAGTTAGAAATGGCTGCTGTTACTACTGATGAAGTTAACAGCCACACTTCGACTTCCAGTGATGTACAACTAACTTTTTTATGATCAGACGATAGGCATAGAAATGTGTGTAAGTATTGCTAAAGTAATATCGGAAAAAGAAGTCCTGCTTCCTAACAGGAAAAGATGCAAGATTCGTTGTTAATGATAGCAAATAAGAAAGCACTAAATAAGTTTTTATATTTGTTTTGCCACGTTCGTCGCTGAAGTGTGTGCTAACGTTAAAATAAAGTAAAGTTTAACTTGGAGTGGTACGTCTAGTCACATAATTAAAGAAATTTCTTTACTCGATGGACGTCTTACAGTATCAATGCGCACTGAAACATTCAAGATTATTCATAATAATCATAATACACTGACGAACCGAATCCGAAAGGTCTTGCTATCGACAGTGCTACTGCTGAAGCATGAGGTCTTGGTTTCGATTTCAGAGTCGGGCAATGTATCGGTCCTCCTTTCATCCAGCACATTCTCAGTAGCAGACCGGAGTTTGGAGATTACAGCCGTGATTTTATGTTATCAATCATGATACAAGCACCAGTAACCTTGACAAGCATGGTAACGGCAATACTCCACCCATTCATGCAAACTTAGTCATCAATCTGACCATACCTTGTTGAAACGCTGATGTTAATACATCAAACCTATTTCCAATTCAAATCGGGTCAAGTGTAATACCCAGTAACCTTTTATGATATATCACGTCATACTACACAAACATTGAATCGGCCTTCAAAGGAAGTCAATAAAAATTTGGCCATGCTGTAAATTTCAATCAATTCAGTGTTACTTAATATTGTCAATGCAAATTAGGAGAAGGGGGCAATGAACTCGTCAATTATGTTTATTTGATGGCTATTGTAATGATGGCGTCAGAAGATCGTAATATGTGATGTTGCATGATATGAAGTTATTGTGGAAGATAACGTAAGTAGCATAGACATCACATCATCAGAATCCACAGCTCGACTTCGCCCATTGCTTGGTATAGTATAGCTCACTCTTGGCTTGAGCCAAAGTTCAACGTTCTTGTGCTAACCTCATCCAGGACATTCCCGCCATGGCAACGATGTCGTCATACACATACATAACATCAACCATGTTAGCTAAATCAAAATTAAAATCAAAAGTCATTTTTTTCAAATTAGACTGATAATCAGCACTTTTGAACGTCAAAATTACAAAGACAGTCCCCCAAAACGCTCGCCCCTCCTTCCTTGTTTTAGCTGGGAAGAAGTGGCGGAACAAACTCCTCAGCAACACATCTGTCTGTTAGGTTAGAAGAACCAGATACTATACAATACTGTTCAAGTTAATATATCGATAAAGAGATAGGTAGCGGTGTATTTATAGCAGCTACACCGACATTTTGACAGTTATGTTTCAAGTCTCATGTAATAGGGGGCGAGCGAGCATCAGCTTTCTTTAAAATCTCATCAATAATAAATAATATATCACACCTGTATCATATTTATATGCAACATTGACTATAAATAAAACCTCTATCAACATCAGATTTAACATCCATAAAATTAATATCAAAATAATCAAAGGTATTAAAAATATTGATAGCTGTAACAGCTTTGGTGATGGTAATTTTAAACAAATGCCTACACAAATCAAACTGCTCCAAATGCCACCCAAAAAGAATTTATTGGAACAAATTGATTATAAATATACGACCTTCGAAATGATACGTGTTTTGTCAGTTTGTAAGTTATTTCCCAAACTCTCATTAACAAACGGTGTACTGCCGCGAGCGAAACGTATCAAACGAATTTGCTCATTATAGGTTTTTTTTGTTATCGACTCCAATATCTCATATCTTTGATATGGTTCAATAGCTATTGGCATGTTCGCAAAAACTTTTATAACACATTATAAGCATTGATAGCTATTTGCGAATAAAACGATAACTTTTTATTTCGGCATAGATTTCTCATGAGTATTCATAGCCTCGAATAATGATTCCAATTTGATTTGTCATGTCTATTTATAATCCACACAAATTGTCTACAGTCTTCATAATGAAATTAAAAAAAATGTGATCCTTAAACGGTAGCTAATAGCTGACATAACAGTATAGTAATATAAAAGTGGGAGGCAGAGGCAATCACGACGATTGACGAAAATGATGGCAATTTAAACAATAAGACGGCTTTAAGGCAGCAAAAAATCTCAATGCGGGACTGTTACTATCAATTTTCACTGATAAAGTCATCAAACGAACTAAGATATAAGTTTGAACACATCGTCGCCGCAGTGATTATGTTAAAAAGCCGCACCGAACAAACAACAGATAATGAAGTGGTTCACAAAAAACACGATAATGATATAGTAGAGCCACCGGTAATTTCTGTAGAAGCCCATTGACTTAATGGCTGAATTAACATAATATCCCTGTTCTACCATTAAATTCATCCATGCGATTTAATTTCGCCTTGTCTTTATTTTTTGCTGAATCCCATTTATTCGCAAAGGCTGTGTTTAGCCGACGAATGTTAATATTTGAAGAGGTAGATTTGGTGTTATTAGGAACCCAATTAACATGCCTAATAACAATGATTTTGATAAAAAGCATTGAAAAACATTTTCTACACTTTATATCGATGTGTGCGTGTAGGTAGACAAGTAGTTGAGTTAAACGCAGTATTAGAGAAACTTCTAAGTTGTTAGCGTTCAGGTTCATAACAAGGGAAGTGATCCAATTCTGTTCATGTACGCGAGAATTTAAATACTTAAGACCATAAATCCAATTACTGTGACCGAAAGCGGTATAGGAAACATTCAATCCAATGCGAACGAGCCCCTAAGCGATTCAACAGATCTACTTAAATCTCCATCCACTTATAAGAAGACAGATGTAGTAAATATCATGCTCATGCAATTTTAATGACCGATTATTCAAATACATTTCAAAAGCTAAATTATGGGCTCCAATTAAATCAATTAACATAACCAAATGAGTGGGAGGATCATTGCAAAAATACATTAGTTAAAGAACGATGCGTTGACGTCTAATAAGATAGGATGCAAACCTGAAGTAACGGACAAGTAGATTCTGACGAACTAATTATTTTATCTGGTCCGTACATAGATGTGTTTGCAGCCAATTAAAATTTAATAGCAGCTTTAAGTCTAGGACGTAAGTTTGGAATTGAAACGTTGATTGGTAATGATGAAGCTAGAACAAACGTAGCTAATGTAACATTGGTATTCGTAATCGTATGAATGACGTGTGTATCGGCTAATTAATTATCACGTACACCCGACGCTGTGGTATCGAGAATGTGTTAACATGCTGTGGTTATTCAAGTATGTGGTCTAGTTGCGTCATTGTGGGAAATAAATATGACAGTCTCAAGACAAAAGCTTACGAAGAGAGAAATCTTGTAGATTAATAATTTTGACAGGAAACCAGGGGAATGATGTAACGAGCCGTCTACGATGCTGTCTCATTGACTTTTTAATAAGCTGAGATTAAGTTAGAACAAGGCGAAATAACACACAGTGACACATGTCTGGCCATGAAAATAATTATTCCAATACAATGTAGTGCATCTGTATTCGAGTCATACAAGGAGTAACTTGAGAAAGAAAAATGTAGTCATATATAATTAAAGTATAGAAATTCTATGCCAACGAAACCAAAATTTTATATGGTGTCGACATCGGCAATGATTATATTTATAAGGTACTCTACCTGTCACTTACTAACGCATAGTTAATGAGAAAAGACACACAGATCATAATCAGGAGAGGAGACACCAACTTTCCATCTAGTCATTAAATGTTACGACTAAGGTTTCATTACCTCTACCTCGTAAACTATCAAATGAGCCAAAACTAATTCCGTACACTGTCTTTATAATTAACTCTATAATCTACATGAATCTGACTTTCCCCTCGAGATTTACAAACATTGATTTATCACTGTACAAGAACATAGGGATCTAAGGACTATTAAACATTCAATAACTATAAAGCCTCTTTCCTCTTCTGATATCCATAATTCATCCATCCAATTTTCAAGGCATTCAACACCTTATTGTCTACGCACCCTTTATTAATTAAAACCATTTTCCCTTCAAAGGATTGACGCTATCTTTGTTTGCCCATTTGAAGATCTTTTCTAAGTTCCATTGTGAGGGGCTACCGATTCTCATAAATAAATTAGACATTGTCGCCGCTCTTTTTAGTCGTCAGACGGGACACATCGAGAATGTCGACTCCGATTTACTAATTCATTTCGGCAAGTCGGCCCTTTTGTGTTTGCGATACGATTCCGATGTGAGATGTCGTAAGAAAGCTGTGTGATCGTTATCAAGTTAGCGTTCATGGTGTGTAATTGGAATTCTAAATGGAAGTCTAGTGACAAATGCTTCACCTAAAAGCAAGCTTTTTACACGAGTACAAATATAATAAAACGGGGCCTATCAGTTTATTGGACTTAGGCTGCATAACAGCATAATCAGCCCACGATGTTGTTAGCTGACAAGCCCACAGCTGGGACATACGCCTCTTGTCTATGAGAGGAAATAAGCTACAATCCACCACGATGGCCCATTGCATGTTGGTAGATAGTGACTTAGGCAATCGAGTACAAAAAAGTGATGGCAAAAAAGTGTCATCTCCGTCCGTAGATTGGATTTGATACACGACTAATAGCAACATATAACAAAATGAATCGCTACTTATAATGAATCCCACATCTAACGGTATCTCGTTTTCTGTACCTATATTTAAGTACTAGCGCAGTGGACCGAAGCTAAGATATTTTTCTTTGTTTCTCCCGAGCCTGGTTTGCGAGCCAATTTTAACACTTCAACACCCAGTAGCCTAAATAGCAACAAATCGTTTATTTGATGCTTTAAATATCTCTTTGAAGCTTGAGCTTTTTTATGAATTGTTTTATCACCATTAAATAGATGATAAAATAATTCATAAAAAAGCTCAAGATTTTGGTTTTTGAAAACATTCCAATGATATTATTGCATGATGAATGCTCATTAAAAAGAAACAACTCTTTAACATGTATGTATGCAATCGTATCTATTAAAGACTTGATTATTATTTGGATGAGAAACATGCAGTATTGTTTGTTGAACGAGTTAACAGTCTCATTCATCCATCATGCAAATATGACGAACTCAGATTTGTTTTGACCTTCAAATTGACCTGAGAGCCACTAGTCCCTAAGTCATTGTAATGTTCCTCTCCAAATTGCAATAATGATGAGCATTCAATCCCCAAACACAGTTCAAGGAGGGTCGTCATAATAGCATGATTGTGCGATCAACATACGTGGGATTTGTCGCCTTTTGTAGTACACCGCATTGTAAAATTGTTTTATGGCTTCTGATAAATAAATTGCTGTCTAATTTTGGAGCGTCCGTGTTTTGAATGCCCACAAAAAGATCTTCGTTCGACGTGTTGTGACATTCCAACGATGCCCTATTGTGCTTAGAGTATATGGAACGTTTATCTGATCTAGGGACTCCGAGTTACATACATTTTGATAATGCTCGAAGAATTGTAACTACGTTCGTGTATATTTGGAAACTCTTTATCGGTCTAACTGTGTAAGAGACTTTGGACAAGTAAAAAATGGATTCCTTTGAAGTCAACATCAATTTGGACGTGTACTTAGTTTCTTAATAGATACCTTAACCGGTCCATTTGCATACTCCCAAGCTATTTGATATTAAGTGAATTCTTTTCGCCCACACAATCAGAATTGACTAGTGTTCGAGTCTCATTTTCTTTTATTTGTTGAAATATTACGACATTTAATTTGTTTCAAGACGGTCTTTTCATATTTGTATTCATGGAATCGATATAAACTCGATCTCTAAAACTAAATTCGCTTTTCTTATCATAATTTTGGAACATCTAAAATCCTTTCAGAATTATATTATCTATATGATTGATCAAGCCACACATTATGGTCCCAATACAAAACGTCATAAACAGAGAACCCCTCATCAAAATGGCTAACAAAAAGCCAACGGCAGCAACAAGTTCATCTCTATCCTTAACCACAAGAACAGTTCATATACCAACATCGCAAAACATGGTCTTTGTCTTGCTGTCACAGACGATGGCAATCGATCAAAAACACCCGTCTGTCACAAGCCAATGATTGAGGGCGGCAGAGTGTTCCCATGCGCGGGCGCATCTGCCGAATTTGGCGCGATGCAACCTGTCAAAATTCGTGTTCCACCGCGAATGCATTCCGTTTGTTGTCTGCTTGACTTTTTCCCACAACAATTAGTAAAATAACGTTTTTGGTAATTTTTAAACTGTATTTTTATCCAATCTTGTCTTGGTCTTGTACCAAGAAATTAGAAGATTCAGGGAAGTCTTGTGAATTTGTTTGGACTCATACTCGGTAATTGTTTGTGAACGGGATAATTTTTTAGCTGGCTTTATGATCTTTTTGGTCTTGCCTTTTTTATCAATATGCTTTTCAATTAAAAACGAAACCAGCCCAAAAAACAATTTCGACGTCCGCATATTAGTTCACACAGTTCCACTGCCAATTTCCAAATGAACTTAACGTCGTTTTTGACATGATTTGTGACGGCAGAAGTACAATGGTCCTCGTTGTTATTAAAAAGGTATGCTTTTTATTGTGCTCTTCGAGACGCAGTAAATGTCACGTTTGGACGTCACTTGATATTCCTCGATGAGTTTTTGGGTGTTCCAACTGACAGTTGTTGTCTTATTCATGTATATTGTGGCTACTTGTTTATTGTTTCGGTGTCTTCTGATGGATGTTTGGGTAAGTATTAAACCAAGATAGATATGTATTAAATAATTTATCAGCTACAATGATCCTACAATCACATACTTAATCGATTCAATTAATTCTATAATACTATCAATAACATTTGTAACGGGATATTTACCATGTTTAATATTTGTTTCGAGTTTCCGATATTTCGGCGCTGTTGCAAACGGATAAACTGAAGTTGTTGCAGGTGAGTGTTTATGAGCAGACAAATCGGTATAACCTCTTTCTTGTTCGTTATTGCGCTCCAACATAAGAAGCTCACTGAGTCCACTCGCGAACAGTGGCAGTTGAAACCCATCCTCCCGAAGTGAATTCTATAATGCTCATGGTCTGGAACACTTTTACCCTAGAGCTTCAAGGTTTTTCCTGAGTTTGTGCTTAATTACGAACCAAATATTCAAATTGCAATTTAATGAAAAAAAATATTGGTATGTTCTTTTTAAGGAAATCTACTTTTATGCTGAAGTACTGTAATATTTAGTATAAAATCCATAATTAGACCATTTTACTAATTCCTCCTTACATCCGCCAACTAAAAACCAAAATGCAAATCCTCTCTTTCATTTTAGAACTGGAGAACCTCGATCTAAAAATTAAAAATAGATACGAAACGATATCAAAATAGTCTCACACGGGGGTCTCGTTGGGGAAGACATGACAGATGTGCGCGTGACCGTCCGTCTTGGTGCGCCGCCCGGCGCAGACCGCGCGCCATTGTTTCACTCTCGACGGGCCCGGCGCATGCGCGAGGATTTAATACGACACACACAAATGTATATGGGTGCACTGATAGTAATGTAAGAAAAAATATCACTTTCGTTGCCTGTCTTCTTATAATCGGTGCCTTTGATGTATTAATTTTATAGAGTATTTATCGACGTTCGTTGAAGTTTCATTTGCGTTACGTTTATTTTGATTTCTTTTTTTTTTTGTGTCGTATCTTGTACGTGTCTTTTAAGCATTGCAAAATGCCCTATTAAAAGAATAAGAACAAATAATCTGGCTTTACTACCGGCATCGCTTTCCTGTTGGTCAGGAATTATCCCACACGATCGTACTAACGAGGTAAAAAGTATCCTATATCATAAGTTGATAACCCAGCCACATCAGTTTTAAGAAATACGTAAAAACGTGGCAGTAGGACAGACCGACAAACAGACAAGGTTTCTTGATAGTATATATTTTCATTATTGGATTAAGTAATATATTCTATTACCTACGCTACACCTCATACTGTCTGGATCTACCTTCTATAAAAGTAACGACATAACTTCGTGACGTTCGGATTGAGTCGGCCTCGAAAGACAATTTAAAAACTATTTTGTCCGAATAGAGGACCCTCTTTGCCAATATACGCGTCTATGCTGATTGATGGACGGGCATTGGAAACGATTTCGAAATACTTTTAAAATAGGGTTTTTTAGAATAAAATGTTGGTTTTATTAAAGTTAGCTTCACAATTAACGAGTTAGTATGTGTTACTGTAAGGCCACTTCATCACACTGCTGGGCTATAAGCATAACATAACTAACAGGCATTCTGCCAGCGTACACAGAAAAGAAAAACTGGTTTTTCATTTTTTCTTTCGCATGCCTGCTGGTAGAAATTTCTTTTGAAGTAAGTACCTGAGCCCTGTGCCTTTAATACAATACAATACAAAAATGTTTTTTTTTTTTTTGTCTTTGTATTCTAAGTTTTGTTATGATGTTTCCTTGTGTTCTCTTTTATGTGTAGATAAATGATAAAATAAGGAAATAAACAGAAATGAAATCTTGTTTCATTTTTGCTCAGTCTTTAAACTATCCATGTTATCACTATCCTGTTAAGCTTTTGTGTGATCAATGTATTACTGAGATTTCGCTGTCCGTCCGTCCGTCCATCCGTCCGTCTGTCACCAGGCTGTATCTCATGAACCGTAATAGTTAGCCAGTTGAAATTTCTACAGATTATGTATTTCTGTTGCCGCTATAATAACAAGATACTAAAAACAGAATAAAATAAATATTTATTCCCATAAAAAAGGTGTTTTTTTCTCGTGTTTATAAATAACTGTATGGAACCCTTCGTGCGCGAGTCCGACTCGCACTTGGCCGGTTTTTTTGACTTTCAAGAGTGCCTGTATTGGTCTAATTGAAATAAATGCTTTGATTTTGTGTTTGATAAGTACACCTCTGTAACCATGGGGTAGTACAGCGTGTTCTTATGTTCTGTTTATTAAATACACGGTGTAAATCACCTCATCACGAAGCCGTAAACCAAGCATCCTGTACATGAAACTAAGTAAGTTTACGCAAAAATTATTGCTGGGAAACGACTTTTTTTTTGGGGGTGTAAAATCATGTTTTGTGGTAGAACTCAATGTAACACACTCAAAACATTGTGCTGATAGACGGATTGAATGGTACGGGGGTCGTGGAGGTGTTTAAAGTAAAAATCTTACATTAAAAACTTTTATTAAAAATAATACTTGTCAAAAAGTTGGAACTTTGACCCCTAATATCTCCGTAACTAGAAGGTTCCCAGGTATGGTATAGAACAAAAAAATGATCGTAATGACAGGGAGAACCAGAGGTGTTAAGAGGTGTTTTACACCCTTTATAACTTAGCTTGTGGCTACATAATAACAGCTGTACGGGTCCATTGACATGGTTAAGCTGCGCTTGCCAAAGTCGGTCTGTGGATGGGTGATTATCAGAACATGCCGAGTTTCCTCCGTGTCTCGGAAAGCACGTTAAGCAGTTGGTCCAGGTCTTGAGCCGTTTCACATCGCGTGGGCCCGGCTGTCATTTTTAGTTTTTTGACATTCGTTACAGGTAGTCATTGGGTCGGAAATCTGACAACCAGTCTTACCAAGAGTTCCGGTATTACCCAGTACTAATTTGAGGAGGTCAGATAAGCAGTCGCTCCATCTAAAATACTGGTATTCAGCTGCATGCGGTAAGAGTGGAAACCCCAATGAATTTCGGAAAAGGCTAGGCAGATTAGGCGTATTAAATTCCTGCATAATATATAATATAATTTACTGCCTTCCTACTCACAAGTTAAACGCCAATTTTCCTCAGTCAATCACTATAACTGTTATATAACAAGGGATTATACAATTACCACGGATCTCTAAACAAGCCGACAAGCAGAGCTATCAACGTGTCGCTTCTATATTAATTATTTAGCTCCATTTTCACGGTAGATTCTGCTAACGGGATGGACAGGAATAAACGGTATCAGGTATTATTACGGATTTGTGAACGCAGATGAAATAACATACCATCACGCCTGTAATCCCCGCAGGGTTAGACAGAGGTGTACGTAAAAGTACAAACACATTTCACCAGTTTTAGGGGGTGAACCTAACCGGGCATAAATCTGGACTCCGTGGCTGCTTCCTGCCCGTGCTGCGGGACTGTTCGAAAGGGATACCGTGGCCCTGGAACCCAAAGGGCTAAGAAGGAACATGGATGGGTTTTAGTCAGTACACGTCTGACACTCCCTTCCGCTCCGCCCGGAGCGAGAGGAGTCATATGTTGATTTCCCATCCAAAAAACAACAAAAAAAGGAGGTGACCCCCGTGCACAAATCTAGACTCCGTGGCTGCTTCCGAGAAGTTCCGGAATACAGAATCCAATAAAAAAAAACATCATCTGCCTGCGTAGCCTTTTCCCGATCTATCTTGGGGTCGGCTTCCAGTCTAACCGGATGCAGCTGAGTACCAGTATTTTACATGAAGTGACTGCCTATCTGACCTCCACAACCCAGAAACTGTGAAATCCAATAAAAAAAAAAAACAAACTGTGAAAACGGTTTTGTGGGGCTTAGTTTTTAAAGGGATTAAATATAATGAGCACCAAATATAGTAAATGATCACCAAATTTTGTGGCAAGAAGAACTTAGGAAGCAAGTGCGAGCAAAGCGAGCTCGGGATATTGAGCACCCCGACTCGGACAGGTTAGGAAGGGGATAGCGGGGTCTAGTGAGCGAGCGGAGCGAGCGAACTAAGACCCCGACATCCCCTTCGTGTTAGGTTACTTCTTTAAACCCTGCAGAGAGAAATAGGAGCCCCGCGTAGCGGGGCTCCGTCGACTATGCCTTAGTTCGGAGCTGTGATTTTCAGGTTTTTAATTCTGGTGATCATTTACTATTTCTGGTGATCATTTACTATTTTAGGCAGTATAAAAATGTTTTTTAAGGTTATATTTACTTTATCTGGTGTTATGTTAAACATAAGCCGTTTTTAAATGAAAGTTTGTATTAAAATTGTTTGATAAATAAAAAAAAAATAAAAAAAGTCTTTGCCCGACTCAGGAATCCAACCCAGTACCTCATGCTCAGCAGATGCGCTTCCGAGTCTTGGGATCACTCGATAAACGAGGCAGATAAAACATCAGCAATAAATTAAAGCAAAACTCATCAAATCATTGTAGATCACCAATAGCATTAGTCCTTACGCTCATAAAACTGCAATATGAAAAACATGAAAGAGTTCTTCGCAAATAAAAATACACTTTACTCACAGAGGCTACATAAAGCATTACCAAGCTCAACATACTTATCATGTTTAACATCCTACTAATATTATAATATCCATACTTCCATACTAATATTATAAATGCGAATGTCACTCTGTTTGTTTGTATGTTTGTTTGTTTGTTACCTTTTCACAACTAAACGGCTGATCGGGTCTCAATGAAATTTGGCAAGAACATAGATTTCAACCTGGAGAAGGACATAGGCTATATATCATCATGCTACGACAAATAGGAGCGGAGCAGCAATAAAAAATGTTTCGAAAACAGGGAAAATGTGACGCAGACGAAGTTGCGCGGGACAGCTAGTAATATTATAAATGCGAAAGTTTGTGAGAATGTATGTTTGTTACTCTTTCACGCGACATCTATTGAACGGATTTGAATAAAATTTGGCACACAGGTAGGTGGACCTGGATTAACACATAGGTTAATTTTTATTCCGATAGTACAATCCCGTGGGGCAGTGATCGAACTCCACGCGTGCAAAGCCGCGGGCATAGGCTAGTTTCTTAATAAAGAATGCACACAACAAGACAAAATACACTCTCATCCAATAATCTTGAACTTGGCCATGTGATCGAATTAAATCATCCCGGAGAACCGGTCTCGTCTGAATGCCCTGATTTTGCGGACTTATGTGCACGCTACGCAGGTTTTATTGACTGGAGACGAGAATTTAGAACCTGCAGTTTTACAAGACAAGTAGTTTTAATAGAAGACGGTTAGCTCATGTCTGAGATTAGTGCTTAGATGTTATTGCAAATGGTGTCTATTTAAAACTTGTCACGTATATTTTCGCTCGTGGCTAAATAATAACAGCCGCCCGGGTCGATTTTTAAGGTTAAGTCGTGCTTACCGAGGTTGGTCCGTGGATGGGTGACCATAATTACATACCGAGTTTCCTCCGTGCCTTGGAAAGCACGTTATGCCGTTGGTCCCGTTTGTCATTTGACAGTCGTTACGAGTGGTCAGAAGCTAGTCTGACATCCAGTCTTACAAAGGGGTATCGTGTTACCCAGTTAATGGGTTGTGGAGGTCAGACAGGCAGTCGCTTCATGTAAAATACTGGTACTCTGCATCCGGTTAGAATAGAAGCCAACCCCAAAATAGTTTGTGAAAAGGCTAGGCAGGTGATGACGCTTTATTTACGAGTAAGTATCTATACATCAACTTACGCACTTCCTCGTAGGTCGAGTGTTCGCAAGCGCGACTGCTGCTACTTAGGTCCTGGTTTGATTCCCAGGTCGAGCAAAGTGTTATTGGGCTTTTCCATCAGGAATTTTTCAGTATCGACACGGAGTCTGGATTTGTGCCCGGTTGATGGCAATAGGCTCGCCCCCTATTAAATGGCACTAAAACCAAACTAGCGAAATGTGGATGTACTATTAGGTACACCTCTGACTAACCCTTCGGGGTTAACAGGCGTGATGTTATAATGATATGTTAAAACACATTACACTGTACTTCCTACTAATATTATAAATGCGAAATTTTGTGAGGATGGATGGATCTTTGTTACTCTTTCACGCAAAAACTACTGAATGGATTTGGATGAAATTTGGCACACGGGTAGTTTATTACCTGGATTAACACATAGGATACTTTTTATCCCGATAGTATGTTCCCGTGGGACAATTATCGAACTCCACGCGGGCGACGCCGCGGGCATAAGCTTGTACTATACAGGGTGTAACGGAAAGGGTATATACATCCTTAAGGGTGTGCTACAGACCATCAAACTGAACATGTTTCTCATCATAAAACATGTTTTTCGGCAAAAAAAAAAACAATACCCATTCGACCCAAATGTATAGGCAGCAGATTTTTTTTTTGCTGCAAAAATATTTTTATGTTGAGAAACATGTTCAGTTTGATGGTCTGTAGCACACCCTTAAGGATGTATATACCCTTTCCGTTACACCCTGTATATTAAACTAACTGTCCCGCGTAACTTCGTCTGCGTCACATTTTCCCCGTTTTCGCAACATTTTTCATTGCTGCTCCGCTCCTATTGGTCGTAGCGTGATGATATATAGCCTATGTTACTTCAAATACCTCCAAGAATATGTGTACAAAGTTTCATGATGATCGGTTGAGTAGTTTTCGCGTGAAAGCGTACTTTCGCATTTATAATATTAGTTGGGATTGTGAATTTAAAAATGTGCACTGCTGGAAAATATGGATACAATAGATAGATTTATTTATAGACTAACATGCATGATGACCACGGGTATGCTTTTAATCTCCGAAGGGCATGGCAGAGTTCTAACTAAAGCACATTTAGCTAGATATGTTTAAGTCCCATGTAACAGGGGGGGAATCAATTGCCAATAACCGGACAGAAAAAGCTATCACAATTTTAGAATTTGTACTGAGTTTGAGACGATGTCTTATAGTGTCATAGAAAATGTACATGAAGTTTTAACCCATTAAATTGGTTAAAATGTTGCATATCTTTTCCTCCCAACAATAAAACATCCTAAAATTCGTTGTTCCTTTGTCGTATTGACGCCTTAAAATAAATTATAAGCAGTCAAAGCATGATAACACTGATAGAAGCCTGCATTACCATGGGAGCTTGGTGATTTATGCCACATATATCGATCCTATCGAGCAATACATCATTTGTACGGCTGTATTGTCAAGCCCTAGTTTTTTGGTCTTTTTGTACGTTATCCTAACAGCCATGACAACGTGTGGAGATGTTGGCTTGTAATAGTCGATTATATCTGGGATTTTGAAGGAACGGGACCCAACTTATTATGAAAATACACAAGCAACAAAACACGCTTTTTTTAAATCTATCCTAAGCTATTTGGAATGCAATAAATAAATTAAACCTCTCCCTCTTGACGTCGTCATGGTCTGACTGTCCTGTTCGGGCTCCAGACTGCTGGGACACAGGCCCCCTCTCTATGAGCGGGAGTTGGCTGTGATCCACCACGCGGGCCCAGTGCGGGTTGTTAGATGTCACCTGTATTCGAATTTTTAGTACTAGGACATGCCGGTTTCCTAACGATGTTTTCCTAAGTGAGAGGCTCATGGGCGGCATAAAAACTTTGACACCAGTTTAAACCCTAACCACACGAAAAAGAAATAATGCAATAAATTACTTTCTCCTATGCTACTTTGCCAACTCACACATTTAACTGGAAAATTGGATTCACCTTCTTTCATAGTCATCATCATCAGCCTATAATGTTCCCACTGCTGGGACACAGGCTTCCTCTCTATGAGAGGGAGTGGGCTGTAATCCACCACGCGGGCCCAGTGCGGGTTGGTAGATGTAACATGTCTTCGATTTTTTTGTTCTAGGACATGCCGGTTTCCTCACGATGATTTCCTTCACCTTTTATAGTATTAATGTATAATATCTTCCTAAGTAAATATACTATTACTATTTTCATGTTGTAGTTTCATAATTATAAAATTATATCTTTGCACTCACCAATGTCCACAGTGTTTACTGTGGCTACTTTTGTATGTTTTATTTAAAGTTGAACTTACCTGTAACAAAATATAAAAGTGATTGAAAATATTCGATTATGAAATTCGCTTCGAATTGTGAACCTTAAGTGGGCGCAAAATGTTATTATGGATTTGTTTGAACATCGACTAAAAAGGCAACTTAATAACTTCTGAACAAAATTATCAAAAAGGCCGAAGTTAACATTTTAACTGCTAAGTAATCTTTACAGTTAGAATGATATCTCCTTTTTGATAATTTTGAATTTTTCATTTTTTAGTCCACAGCCCTCATGCCATAATCAAATATTATCCAAAATTAATTTATTAAATGATTGTGAAATAATCTCAAATAGTAACCATAGTAGTAATACAATAGGGTCGCCCTCTATAACCTCTTATACATAGGAGCGAAACACAAGTGGTAAATTTTTTTTCGGCTGTAATTCCCGAAGTGTTAGGCATAGGTGCCTAACACTGCCGTGATGTTATGTCAGTAACGAAAATACTGGAATAACTTGTACACACGTGTCAAGTCCTATAAAAAAACACCAAGTTACAAAAATAAAACCTTATTACGCAATAATGACAGCTGCGTCTTTTTCACACAAAACATATTAACCAAGTGATGCTGCGGGCAGAATCTGACAAACTGTTCTGCTTATAAGAGCAGCGTTTAAGCATGTGTTTAACTGTCTCGCTCACATTATCTCTGAGATAGAACTAACTGTATGCAAATTGAATCACGATTATATCAGGACGTTTAGCGTGAAACACTTACTGCGGACAATGACGGGCGGTGTTTCACGGATTAAACTCGAAGAGGTCTCGACTGAAGGGAATTATAGTAATTATGTGGAAGTATACATACTGATATAGATATCGGTGTAGGAGGTAATGGTCTTCTGGTTTGGCAAAAGATGTGTCTGATGGAGAGCTGGTAGTGAATTCAGCTAGATATTCAGGTGAAGAGGTAATGCCATTTGTAGCTAGAGTACTTTGATTGATAAACAGAATAAGCAAGACAGATTAGTGGCCCAGGAAAAGATACTAAGTAGAATTTGGGAGAGGTCTTTACTCAGGAGAGGAACAGCGCCGAACAAAAACAAATATCAATCATTTCCTATAACATAAGAAAAAGCCTATCTCAAGAAAGTAGTTGTAGAAAAAGTTTTGGTGTTTTGAAGCTTATCATTGTTAATCCTTTACAATAAAAACAAGATAGGAATAACCTTCGACCTAGTAAAATAAATACGCATTTGCAGATATGCAGTATATTTCAAAAAGAACAAACGACGAGAACAAATCTCTAGTCTCTACCGATATGGACAAAGAAAGGGATCGCTACAAAAAAGATCTAGAAATCTAAATCGACTAGCCGACTAGGCTCCCGAGATTGCAGCCGTATGATAGGATATGCTTCTAAGACTAAAGGCTCGTCTACGAGAGAACCTACTAGAATTTGTAGCATTAGTGTTTGTATCCATTATACCGCTGGCTGAAAATTGTTGCAAGTTCATAACTGAAATGCTTGTTGATATAAGTATTAATTTTAGAAGACATATGACCTTCTTAAAGAAAATATAGATAAACGGTGTGAGGAATCATATGAAAAAGAAAGGAGTAAATAATGCAATAATGTCTGACAGGGGAAAATGGAAAGAAGAACACGTGTTGCGCCGACCTCAAGTAGAATGGGACAAGGGCAGAAAGATGATGATGATATAACGTTCTTAAACTCTTATACACTTTAAAGAAAAAAAGAGAAAGGAGGTAAAGAGTTTAAGGATTTCTTTCTATTCAAACAATATTGCCATTATTATGTAGATGTCGTTATCTTCTGCATTCCCATTGCTGTCCTCATCTTTATATCTTAGTTGTCTAAGAATAAATATCAAAATTTAAGCTTGAAAAGCGGTGAGCACCACTTTGATGCTACTGGTCACAAATCCGCCTGTCAAACCTTATGATTACTAAGCGCTGTCACTTGAACCAGGAACATCTAAAATGGCAGTGACATATTGAGCTGTTTCGCAAGTAAGTAGGATTAATCATGACCGATTGCTCATCACTTGCGAGCTCTCGTCAATGTCCAATTTGACTCAGTTGACAAGCAAACTAGCTTCTGACAGTCTATTTATTTCATTAATTCATAGAACGCTGCAAAAAAGAATCAAATGATTTATGGGATGAAATACCAAAATTAGCGCAGTCATCGTAAACATACGTATTGGGATTCCGGGAATTATAAATTTAGAAGTAAATGCTTCCAGTATGAAAACAGCGGTAGAAGACAATCTCATAAAAGTTCATCAGAGTCAATTTCAGATAGATTTAATAAGTAAAATTGATTTTACTAGTGTAATCATTACTTATTTAATTTTTAACAATAGTTACTTACTGTCTTTCTTAGATAAGAAGCTATTCCAGCTTTAACAATACATCAGAAACATCCGCGGTGAGCGCTAGTTTAAACAAGCCATTACAAAACACTTTCAAATCTTCTTCAAAGGGCTAATTCTAAAATAAAAGGACAGGTTCATTACCACCGCAAATCTAGTTATGTAAGCTATCATCGGCATCTCCGCCGACAGACGACCGACCAATCATATCGTATCTTCGATCTTGATTGAGATTTATTAGTCACATCTTCTCAGAGTTGGCTTGCTCCATATAAATCAGCCTTTATTCCTTAACAAACTTTATTTTGCGGTTCATCATACTCACTATTCTTTTCAATTCCTCCCATGGATCCGATCTTTGAACGTTATTTTAATTTTGCTAAGTGTACCTATTACGTTGTTCATCGGTAATGGAGCCGATCTTTCCGTTTTAGGAACCGAATCTTCGGATGACTTGTTTTGACCATTCGTTAGCGCTTCTTGTCCTTACCTAATTTGTGTGGTCGCTTAAGTGTGTTCTACTTTTAAAGGACGATGTTGTTCTTTCAAGGTCTGTGTTTATCCTGCTGTTGGCTAAGCAATTGTTCCGATCCCAAGGTGCATGAGCTAGGAAGATGACTATGTTTTATTTTCTGATTAAGTTTGAGTAGTTTAATTTCGTTTATTCATTTTTCTTTTTCAAATATTCCTATATAAAACCAATTAAAAAAAAAAACATTTATAAATGTAAAAAAATAGTAGCCTACCGGTATCGGGAACAGGGTCCAAGCTACCGGCAGGGCTAAGTAGTTTTTTTATTAACTTTTTCTAGCTGCAAAGCTTTTGACTGTGGTGTTCACACAATCGAAGGCTTTAGTCAGAACTAACCTTCCTGAGTCTTCGATTGTGTGAACAACACAGTACAACATTATTCTTTCAAGGGCAAGCAATGCTGGCATTGTCAATTGAGTATATTTATATTTACCAGACATGCATGTTTTTTTTTAGGTTTTTAATAATACTTATAGTCTGTCTAGGTTCAATAATGGTAGTAATAATTTCGGTAGCAACAGTATAGTGAATTAATCCAACTGTACTGTGCGAGTATATTAGCGCTTGTTGATATTTTATTGGTTTTCAATTGTTTATGGATGATATTGATGTTTTAGAATTGGAACTATGGGTACAGGAACTATGGTTACATACACTAGAACAAAGTAATTGCCTTTTAATACTGTGGTCGGCATAGCACCATAACATATATATACTTACTTGCTTCATAATTGCAATATGAAGCAAGTAAGTACTTAACTTTAACGTTTCATACAGCGTTAATTTTAAAACTATGGAAATAAGTACTTTAAACACTAACAAAATTACAATCTATTACGTTGGTAGACAACGCCCTACAATTCAAAGATTATGTAAAACCCTTAAACACTTCGTCACTTAATGGTCTATTTTCCCATTATTAGTCATAAATAAATATTCCCCCTCAAATTACTTTTAACTTTACTTACATTAAAGATAGAGTTTATATTCGTGTGTATCATTTTAGTCCTTTTATGAGGGTAGGTCGTGGTAGTGATTGACGAACAAGATGTTTATCTGTGAACAATGCGTGTGGCTGCGCGGGCGCAGGTCAACGTGTTCTAAATTTGAAGTATCGATGTATGAACTGATTTGACAATGCATATGAATGTGTGAGAACTGTCACACGGGTATATTTTTGGAACACAAGATGGCCGATTTAGTTTAAAATAGGTTTTTAAGTTAAAATTTATATCTTATCCTACTAGTATTATAAATGCGAAAGTTTGTGAGGATGGATGGATGGATGGATGGATGGATGTTTGTTACTCTTTCACGCAAAAACTATTGAATGGATGAAATTTGGCACACGGGGAGTTTATAACCTGGATTAACACATAGGATACTTTTTATACCGATAGTATGTTCCTGTGGGACAATTATCGAACTCCACGCGGGCGACGCCGCAGGCATAAGCTTGTGTTATATAAAAATGAAGTATGAAAGAAGACATGCTGCGTCGGTCCCACATAAATTGTGGTTAGGGCAGGACAATGATGATGACCCAATAATTGCCAGGAAAGAGAGGAAGAAGAAAACGTATCGAGCCGAACCAAAGTAACATGGGACAAGGGCAGGCAGATGATGTCCTTAGTACTGACTAAGTAGACATTACTCCTATGATAGCTTGTTTACAATATCAAAAGCTATGGTAAGATCCAAACCCTGTTAAAATTTCAGTAAAATCGAAAACGTGCTTCGTGTCGGAAGCAACGGAACACGGAAGAGCGAATCTGTTACAAAACAAAATAAACAACTTCTTTTAACTCCATTTCAAGAATTTGGAACAATAACACTACCAATTTAAGAATTTGATAGAAAACACGAACAGATTATGTAAATATAGAAATAAAGGAAGTACTTACCTAGTGATATAGATAATGTACTAGATGAAGAAGAGGTTAAGATAAAGAGTCAATTCATTAATCAGAGATACAGAGGTCCCAATTAAAATGTTTCGTAATATCAATTTTCATTGACCTTATCTAGAGCAGCAGATATATGCAGAGATTCCACAATCACAACAGTTTCCGGAAGTCACCGGTTCTAACGGGAAGAAATATTATGGTATCGTAAAATAAATGGTTATTTCATTAGGGAATAACTGTTCGCATAACTAATGTAACGATGATATTTATAGCCCTGTATTTATTGGAGCCATATTCTTTGCAATTAGTTTAGTTTTAGCTAGTTTCATCTTGCTTGCTGTAGCTTAATCTTTACTCTATTTATCATCATCAACATCATCTGTCTAGCCTTTTCCGGTTTCCAGTCTGACCGGATGCAACTGATTACTGAATTACAGTATTCTCATGGAGCGTCTACCTACCTGATTCCCACTCGATACCCCTTGGTGAGACGCGTCGTTGTCATACTTTCGGGCTTCGGACTACTTGTAACGACTGTATAAGATCTACAAATGCAATATTTACTTTATTATCAAAACTATTCACTTTAAATTTCAAATCCTTATCCATCCTTCTTAACTGTTCAAGCTTGTTAAGGATGTGTTTACCCTCGAGAACGCCCCTAACAGATTTGTTTCAATGACCGCCATAACCTATTGTACGCGCCATTTCACGTTTTTTCCACCTTCCTCTACAACCCCATGAGAATTTCAACCCAACGGTTTGAGATACAAAGTTCAATGTTATCTAGCAAGATCTTTATCACTGGGGTTCTCAAGCGGTCCTACTGTGAAACGAATTATGAAGTCACATGTTTGTGGTTGATTGAAAAATTCCAAAAGGAGGGGATTAACTTGAACGTTTTGTTTTGTCAGTGACATTTCTAGGGGATTGTAGCCCCTTGCGATTTATGTCGTGAGCTATTTCCGGTAATGGGAATTCTGTACTACCGAAAGTATTTTCAGATTTTTTCTGAATACGTGACCGCGTTCATTCTGTGTCGATGCCAAAATGCATTCTTGGATCAGCTTTGCTAAAATTGTCGAATGTTATTCTAATTGCTCGCACTTCCACCATACGAAATGTAGCCAAAACATCGCTTTTACTTTCAATTTTTCTTTAACAGTTACATCGATTATAAACTACATAAAGCTTTTTTTAAAGAATTGATCAGTAATAGTCAATTAAAACGCCTCATAACTTCGTTTTATGTATCACTTAACGTTATAGGTGCCTTTTTATTTGTAGGTGATAATACTACTTAATTAAAACCATTTTCATTTACACATAATAACTGTGTACGATAATTCTCCTAGTTCTAAATTCTGTGACGTCACTTTAAACACAACAAAATCAGAACAATCAGTACCTACTCAAGATAAGAACATTTCTGAACAAAAACACAGCGTCCCTAAGCTCAACAGATAGGTAAATAATTAACGACATACAGGGGCAGCAAGGGCAGGGCCCTCAGTAGCAGACGTGGAGAAACAATCAATTACACTCGACCCATACCTCTAATCGACTGCGAAACGAAGGCTAAATTAGCGAAGACACTGGCACTGATGGGGAACTAAATAGGGGAGAATGTTTGTTTATTAGTCTGACGATGGATTAATGAAAAGATTAGGGAGAGATTTCTGAACGTATTGTTGATATAAAAGGTAAAGGAGGTGATAATGAAAGTGAAATGAGGATTGTCGGAAGTTCGAGAGCTGTTGAGGACGCACAAAAGATGGCAGTAGATTTCTTATGTGGGGGATGGACATTATGGCTAATCTGTTTTGTATATTGATTTCATTAATCCCGTTTTAAAACTTATGCTTTAACTGTTTTATAAAGATTACTAGCTTTAGTCCGTGGCTTGGCCGGCATGGATTTCGAATTTGGTAACGAGTTATAAAGCAATCTAAGGCCTGATCTAAGTCATGGTCTATCCGTCTGCAAGCTCAAGATCTATTCAGCCATAAAAACATTAAGAGATCACAGACACAAAAGGCAGCCAGAGTTACTTTCGCAGTTATATTTTTTTATGGATTTATTTTAAAACTTTTGGTTCCATCTGACACATATCTCTATACCATTATTGAGATCTTTCACCCAACAAGATACTTACTAAACGACAGTTTCACAACGACACGTCTTAATAAAAGTCAGCAGGTGTCACATGCAGTAAATTTACGAGTTAAGAAATCAGTGTGTTAGCACAATCAGCATCAACATACAATCGCGCATTTTCCCGTCTGACCATAATACCAGCTTCTTACCTTCCTACATCTCGTTAAAGCGGAATAATGCCTTAACATTTGTAAACGACTTGTCGAGTACCAGCACTTTCGACGAAATTGTGACCAACGCGGTTTTAAGTGGTTCCGGGAGGGCTTTTGGTTCCGAGATATTATGAAGATACTGCTGATTCCTCTTTTATTTGTATTATAATTTTTAGAGTGGATATAGCTATGACCGGTCATAATAATACCCACTCTGAAAATTTCAAGTGTCTACATATTGCGGTTCGAGACATACAGCCCTGTGACTGCCGGACAAACAGACAACGAATCCTTAGTAACAGGGTCCCATTGGCACCTTTTGTAGGTGCCTGAACCCACATTGTGACATTCTATTAGCAACGACGTTGACTAAATATTTTTAAAAACACCCGGAAAGCTTATGTTGAAAGATATTGTAGAAATATGAATCTCTTCGAAAGCAACTGATTTTTTTTCTAGGCCCTCTAGTCTTTGATGATCACAGTAAGGCAAGAGCCTCTTCTCATAGCGTAGCTTGGCATATTATTATGAAATTTTCTTCTATATTATGCAACACAACATTGATTGGTTCCACAGTTATTTTAATTAGTAATAATGAAGCTGTTCATTACAAATCATAACTCAATCAAGTTTTATATTTATATGCCTCTTCCTACGGTTCTTTTGTGTTTATGACTTCAATAGCTTAGCTGTCACATACTGATATGTAGTAGTTATTGTTCACAAGGGCCATAAGAAATATCTTAGTTATTTTTTGCTACTTGACCAGAATTATTTTGGGCTAGGCCTGTTGACTCACTCATGTGGAGATTAGGTGTTGCTTAATAAAGTATGAATCAGAATCAGAAATAATTTCATCATCATCGTCATCATTAGCCTATTATGTTCCCACTGATGGGACACAGGCCTCCTCTCTATGAGAGGGAGTGGGCTGTAATCCACCACGCGGGCCCAGTGCGGGTTGGTAGATGTCACATGTCTTCGAATTTTTTGTTCTAGGACATGCCGGTTTCCTCACGATGTTTTCCTTCACTGTTTTTGAGGGCAGCGGTGATGAAATAAATTACACAAAGTAATGCGCCTGCCTGGGTTCGAACCCACGGCTTACTGCTCGTAACTCGGGGCTGCCACCACTGGGCCACCGCTGCTCTCAAGAAATAATTTATTTGCAAAGAATTTATGTAACAATAAAAATAACGAGAGCAGCGGTGGCCCAGTGGTGGCAGCCCCGACTTACGAACAGTAAGCCGTGGGTTCGGACCCAGGCAGGCGCATTACTTTGTGTAATTTATTTATTTCATCACCAATGCCCTCAAAAACGGTGAAGGAAAACATCTTGAGGAAACCTGCATGTCCTAGAACTAAAAATTCGAAGACATGTGACATCCACCATACCGCACTGGGCCCGCGTGGTAGATTACAGCCCACTCATAGAGAGGAAGTTTGTGTCCCAGCAACGGGAACATTATAGGCTGATGATGATGAGGTAACAAATCATGGTGTTGTTAGCGTAAAACAATTGGATCCAGCTACCTCAACTGTTTTGAATATCTATTGTTATCAGCAGAGCATATGGTTTTATTATCAGTGTTTACTACCACGGAGTCTGCCTTTGAGTCCGATTTATGGCAATAGGCTCGCCCCCGATTAAATGCACTGTTAGGTAGACGTCTTCCTAACCTTTCGAGGTTTACAGGCGTGATATTATGTTTATTCTTTTTTAATAACACATGAGGCCTTTAGATGTTCCATTCAAATATTTCTGATATACTGCAAGATAATATGGATAAAAAGGCGCCAACTCCTTTTTTATTTAACACATCCTTTTCGTATTCCCATAATGTCAAAAGAATTTGAATTTTCGATAAATTATCAGAATCTACGTCCCATTCTTTACACGCAGCTAACAAAGTTACAAAAGGATTCAACAACAAATTATCTCATTATATCACTAGACAACGACTATCATAAAGGTTGAAAAAAAATACTTGATACAGTGACCAATATTATGGTATTTGGAACTGGATCAATGGCGATGCAGGTGGTCCCTTCCCAGAAACACCCTTTACTTAATGGGCTTCGGACAATAATATGGTCCCGTTTATAGGGGGTGCTACAATTTAGGGTTAAACCGTTGAATAGCATCGACTGATTTACTTTTAATCGTGAGTTTGATATTATCGCGCGCCATTCAAGTGTTTTGTTACTGGCAGGCCGGTGTGCCTTACCATTTGTTCCTGTTTGCTGTCTGATTAATCGATGGCGGTCGTGAGATGATGCGTGATAAGTTTTCGAGAATTTGTTACAATTGACTTTACTGATATGAGCTTGGACTGTGATCGATGCAGGAATTACTTTTAGGGCATTCGTGAGAAATGTTTTCCGATATACACAGTGGGGAGCTCGTGGCTTAATAATACCAGCTGCTTGGGTCGATCTTCACGTTAAGCCCTGCCTGCCTGGGTTGGTCCGTGGATGGGTGATATACCGATTTTCATCCGTGCCTCGGAAAGCACTTGAAGCCATTGGTTTCGGCTGTCATTTGTAGATTTTTGACAGTCTATACAGGCAGTCACTCCATGTAGAATACTGCTGCATGTATTCAGCCGCATTCGGTTAGACTGGAAGCCGACTCCATCATAGTTGGTAAAACAACACAACATGGTTGGTTGGCTAGGCAGATGATGATAATCACAGCTACAGACCGTTGGATCTTTTGAAAACATTGCAGGAACTACGACACATAAAACGAAACTTACAAGGATGACTGTTAGAATAGTGCATTTGATGTTGCAATTACCTTGGCCACCTACTGGGCCTAAGTAATGAGACAAGACTTGCTATATACAACATGTAACTTAATTAACGCACATCCTGAAAATAGTTTGTTTTCTGAACATTTACTGAATCGATTTCTATCATTTTTAATATAAGTAATTTTTATCCCAAAAATAATCAAAAATTCGGAAATTATTGACATATTAACCCTGTACAGTCAAAACAAATTGAAATGGACGTAGTTTCCTTATGTTGTGTCGAGCGGCGCGATAACTGCTTGTGCGAATGTGTGCGTTGCGTGCGTAGTAGTATGACCATAACGTTCTCCAAGAATTGGTATAACTAATTTAATAAATAACAATGCATATACATGTTAAATTAAAAATTCAGTGTACGTATTATGATTATAACAAAATATTCTAATTGGGGTGTTTGAGGGTGTGCGTTAATTACGTTACATGTTGTATAAGAAGAAAAAGAATTTCATAATTCATACCAGGTGCAGAAAGAATAAAAACTCATCTTCACCCGTACGCGAACAAGCTCACTTGTAAAAAGGACCAATAGTAGGAGCTACAGACAGTTTAGTGCGACACAGTGGATTGTGTTACTTCGACAAGAAAAAAGTAGTCGACTGAGAAACACGGGTCTCGTCTGCTACAAAACAAAACGTTTGATGTACAACTTTCTCATAGAAGAAAAAAAATCTACATGTATACAATTTCGCTAGATCGCTTTGTAGGTGTGGTGTTTGTAGCATGGGGCACGGGGATCCTTTGCCTTTTTTTTCTCTTTACTCTATGCCTAAGTTACAACACTATAGGGTTTCTTCGATACCACTGACCGATATTGGACTAATCTTGGCAGTATTCTAGTTACGCTTTCAAAACGTTTTGTGTTTCTACAACAACATTTACAGGATTGACATACGGTTTTGGTTGCTTAAGTCAATCTCATACATTTTCGACTATTCCGTCATCCTTATCTTTACTCGAATGTCACGTTTTTTAGGTTCTCCCCTAGTCTGTTGTATTCAGATAATTATTAATTATCCAATCGCAATGGGTTAATTACAGTGTCGGTATTGCTTTGGCTGTCGGCTTATGCCGCTTATTCGAGTAAATCATTAACGTGTTTCATAGAAGCTCTTTCATTGCTTTGCATTACCGCTTATATCTTGAATCTATCACTTGATCTTTAATTGTCATTCCCATACATATTATTGACATTTCTTATCTTTACCAATCCAATATTGCCATGCCTAAGGGCCCTGATTAGCTCGCAAACGGACACATTGAAGTAAGAGTAAACGTAGGTAGGTAATCTATTAAGGAACTTTGCAATATTGCTTAGTGATAAGTTAATAAACCATCGCCCACTATCAACCTATTTTCCTAGGCTGACTCATAAATGAATAGTTTCACTTTATGATTAAATAATAGGCCTAGAACAATCATTCAAGCCGAAATCAGAAGCCAGAAGTACGTGACGAAAATGCGTCAAAACATGACAGATGACGCATCTAGGATGTAAAGTATAGGCTATGGAACAATACCACTACCTTTTCTTGTTTGTGGTCACTCATTGAGGCAATACTAAGTATTGATTGAGCGAAAAAGATTGGAAGTAGACCACAGAGTGTCAATATGGTTGTCTAGTGACGAATATGTTCCGTGATGTGTATGATTTAGTATTGCGTACGTGACTCCTATCAGATGTTTGTCATAAGAGATGATGGTATCCTTTGGACGACAAAAGGGGATCTCCTGAATCTTCTTAAGGAAAAGTAGATTGTTGTAATTTGAGTCTTATTGTAGTTTAATATGATTGAAATTTCGAAATACGTTGTCCTTAGACACAGTCAGATGATTGTCACGATTATGGATGAATATCTAGTCCTTTGTGTTTCTTCAGTCTCATTTAAAGATCTCCTGTATCCGTGAATACTTATACTTATTGTTTGATGCTGCTTCTTGCTATCCAAGTTTGAACAAAAGATAAAATTGGATTTTTTTGTTTCGGAAATAGAACTGCATTGTATGTATGTCAAAGATGTCTGCTGTAGACATGCAAATCTTAAACTAAGCGTCATACATTATGATTTAAAAAATGCCAAAATCGAAAATATCCTCATTACTATTGCCCACAAATCACCAAGAAACAATAGAACAATGCCAAAAATTTGCATTTTCTTAACTTTTTGTTTTAATAGGAAATCCTGCAGAAGTTGCTTCAATCGACCATGAATCATGAAACGGCGCCGGTGGCTCATAAGTCATAACACAAAATAGAGTAGTACAGAAGGCTAGGTCCATAAAACGAGCGAAACCAGGTGCGTAAACGCATTGCACTTGCGGTGGTTTCACAATAATGCCAGTCGCAAGTCCGCTTACATTTGCTATACATCAAGCTACACAGATCTCGGAATTGCCGAACCGGCAGCAGCTAGATAAGATTGAATTGTTGAAGGGCCTAGCTACGGCTTCTCTTGTTGCTGAAAGAAAATGTGGACACGCTTGATTTGTATGGAATGTGGTGACAATGTCACCCCTCTAACAAACAGTGGAGGGCGAGGCGTCTCCGTGTTGTATGTGAATCAGCATGTGCGTGAGTTTTCGCTTACTGCAAGGAGGGGCTCATTGTGGTCGATTGAAGCACGTTGACAGACGACCTCAAACTGCTGGGAAGACTGGATGCGGATGGCGCAATTGGAGGCCAGGGTGTTGTGCCACACCTAGGGAGAGGCCTAAGTCCAGTAGAGGCATACGATAGCTTGAGTCGATTTATTCAAGGGTACCTAGACTTAGCCTTCTGTACCTATTTATTCTGTGCTCATAGTGTCATAGTATTGTTAAAGTTAGTCAATCAATTTGTACGCCGATCAACTTTATATCTGGGTTAGGTCACCGCAGTAGTATTCGAACTGAATTACTTATTAGAGTGACAAATAACATTATTTGAAGACTTTCCTGTTCACACTTTGTACCTATCTGATCTAAACCTTGTGTGAGTAAAAGTTATCAGGAAAATTATGGTTATTAGGAGTGGCTTTTCTGAGAAAGGAGCATTTACAATGTTCCCTCAGTTTTGTGTTACATCATAAAAGCGGTGGAGTTTTCCTTATCTGGTCTTAAGGTTCAACTAGTCGCGGGCTCGAACTCACTGGTGGCCGTGGCCGAAAAGCACGCTGTCTCACTTGGCATCGAGCCCGACAGAGATAGTATCAGATAGTATCAGTGATGAGCAGTTAGACACTAGTCTGCACACACATCTAGTTCGTACGCACACACACAGCTTTCCGAAACGTAAGGCGCGCGAAAAATACGAAAAGGCCTTTGGAAGATAGTGTTTTATGAAAAAACTACTGCGTGTATCAATTACAAATAAAATGTGTTGAATTCTTTGATAATTTTGCTGTGTCGGTACCGATTTTGTTTTGGAAATTTGACACTTCTTTTATTACTAATTTACGACCAAAGTTGCGTTAATATTTGCAATAAAAACGAATCTTTGATAGCTCGTAACTTTTTAATGGCTTTTTATTTTCCTATTCGGTTTCCGTACAGACAAATGAATAATGAGACAATACCATATCATGTTTTACTTTGGATGTGCAGTGTCAAACAGTGGAGTAAAACCCCCCCGAAGTTTATATGGAAAAAAAGGTCTTCAAGTCTCACATTAAGTGCAGAAATGTAACGGACTGATTCCGCTGTGCCTTTGGAGTCGGCTCACCAAAAAATTTTACAAAATATTAACCGGCATCGCCCCTTTCCACGTCATCCGAGAGATCCTCGTATCACTAGGTGTTGCCATCATTTGTGACATTTTATGTTACTGATAATAATATAACATAACATCACGTCTGTGATCCCAATGGGTTAAGCAGAGGTGTACCTAAATGTACACGCACGTTTCGACACTTATGTTACGGAAAGCACGTTAAGCCGTTGGTCCCGGCTGTTATTTGAAGAACTTTGACAGTCGTTACGAGTAGTCAGAAGCCAAAAGTCTGACATCCAGTCTTACTTAGGGGTATCGTATTACCCAGTTACTGGGTTGTGGAGGTCAGATAGGCAGTCGCTTCATGTTAAATACTGGTACTCAGCTGCATCCGGTTAGACTGGAAGCCAACCCCAAGATAGCTTGGGAAAAGGCTAGGCAGATGATGTTACGACACTTATGTTTAAGTTCCATGTAATAGGAGCGAGCCCATTGCCATCAACCGGGCACAAAACCAGACTCAGAAGCTGCTATTAAGAAATTCCAAATGAGAAAACTAAATAACACTTTGCGCGACCTGGGAGTCAAACCCAAGTCATGCTCAGCAGACGCACTTACAACCACAAGACCAACTCAGAATATTTCGCAAAAGTACATTCGACTCAGATATTATGACAACAATATCATAACAGACGACAATAAACTCTACCGCTTTTTCCAAAAACACATTGAGAAAACGATCACACTGGCCGTCGGCCATTAAGTACCAATAAGATGTAAAAAACGTTGTATTTAAGCCACGCCTGTCAGTTCTGTCACATTACGAGGTGCGTATGAGTGGATTTTGAAGAGCGGCGACGATGCAAGGGATTTGCTTAAACCACAAGGTTCTTATTACCCGGCTATAGTGTTGGGACTGGATTGGTCGACTTCTGAGTATTGACATTTTTGGTTCAGAAAGTTCAGATTTGGGAAAGCCCGGTTTTTAAAACGGAACCCTTATAGATTCGCCCTGTCCGTCCGTCCGTCATCCGTATGTCACAGCCATAATTTCATTATTCCGATACTGTTGGCACCACACTGTTGATATTTAGAGAGCATGTGTTCTATAACCGCTACACAAAAGTGATGTGAAATGCACTTGGCCGGTTTTTTGGCATCTGCAGAATCGGATCAGCAGATCGGCAGATCTATGTAAGATATTGCTTTGATCTTGTTATAATCTGAAATTTCTCGGAGAGGTCTCGGAAGGTTATACGATATTTTTGAATTAAGAATTATTTTTCTTTTACGAATTTATAAACCTAAGTAACAAGTACTTAGCTTATTATTAAGCATATGGAAAAAGCCTCTGTAGTGTACTTGAAGACATCTAAATTAATAAATTGATACTCACATACGTTTTGACGCGGATAGCGCCTAGTGATTTTCAAACAATGTCGAGTGGCCCATTGTGTGGTCTCCAGCAGACAACAAAAGCATTAATCTTGTAAAGATTTATTTAAAAACCCTCAAATTGACACACTTTCCCTTAATCGACATGATAAAGCGTTTATCGATGTTAATTATACTTCGCATCGCAGCAATGTCGGCGTTTTGCACAGGGATAATGATAGGATTTGCGGATAAAGTTGGCGCCTGTACTTGCATATTACTCACTTTTGAGTACGTTGACATTATAGCACCTATGGAAAATATGCTGAATCTTCTGACTTACTAGCAAAG
Source organism: Cerastis leucographa (assembly GCA_963082945.1). NCBI lineage: Eukaryota > Metazoa > Arthropoda > Insecta > Lepidoptera > Noctuidae > Cerastis > Cerastis leucographa. The sequence goes on from OY720368.1 coordinate 14,672,068, forward strand.
GTCTTTTCTTCATTATTTCCATTTCTTACGTTTTGGCACTTCCTACTTATTTTTTTTAGGGATTCTAATCCATCGTATCAATTACTCAATACATTGTTTTTATTTTACAGACAAACCGTAGCACGTGATTGCGTATGCTTCAGAGATGACCGTTGAGGCCTCTCACGTCCATCAGTTTTTTAAATGCTTGCAAGCAGCAGTTTAAGACTTTAAAGTCATAATAAATATGCAAGTCTTCGTGGGAAAGCAGTACTTAGTCTTGTAATCTTTGGACGGTAAGTTATACCTTTGCACCTATTTCAGCATAAGACCTACACATTCCTGTAATATAATATGAGACTTTAACGTACTGGCTACATATTGGGTGTAAATAGACACATAACGAAGGCGAAAGGCATTTATTTTCCCCGTCATTGTGATCATTTTGTTTTGTTCTGGACTGTACCAGAGATTTTTTTTTTTTTTTTGTGATTGGCATCTCGCAGTTCAACCTATGAGGTTGTCGTCTGCTTAACCGGACTATCCTGTGGGTGCCTTAAGAGTAAGGCCTCCAGCCAGGGTATAAAAACTTACAAACTAAGCGACTGCACGCTAAGGGCACCCCCTGTGGGGTACGAACCTCGGCTTAGGGCGTCACTGGGGGAGGACTGCATGGGGACAGGCTGGATCTGAATGGTATCATTATTAAGGGGCTGATTGAAAACTACTGGCACAGCATCGCGGGCTGGCTCGAGCGAGGGTCGGGGAGGGCATGGAGCGGGACGTCGCGACGGACCTCGACGGCGAGGTCGGAAAGACGGCGGTTTGAGTCGGAACTTTTTAAGAGTGCTAGTCTCTTTGCTACTCTCCTGGAGGAGGGTGATAGCATCATCTGGAGTGACGAGGGTATGCCTAGGACGGCGTACTGTACTAATGCGCGAGGGTTCGTAACGGGCGGCCGCTGCGATCAGGGGATTACGGTGTTTAATGGCGTTATCGAAGAAACGCTTCGAAAGACGTGTACCTGAGAACCTTCTTGTTACGGAGATATTGAAGGTCAAAGTTCCAACTATTTCACTTTTTTTTTATATTGTCTTTGATGGTTGCAAATTCACTTTGAATGCCTCCATGACCCGTTTACTATTCAACGCATCCATTAGCACAATGTTTTGTGTGCGTTACCTTTTTTTTCTACCGTAAAACCAGATTTTTCACCCAAAAAAAAGGCGTTTCCCAGCAATAATTTTTGCGTAGGGTTACTTAGTTTCATGTACAGAATGCTTGGTTGAAGGCATTGAGGAAGTATACTCACACATGTGAGTACACTGAGTACTATGCACTTCTGCCTACTCCTCAGGAACACAGACGTCATGTTATATTGAGTACTTGATAGAGGATAACAAAGCACTCCATAGCCTATAACCCTCCTTCAACAATAAATCGTCCAATTACCAACGCTATACTGGAGTCCAGCAATGTAAAAACTCATCCCAATCCAGCCGATCATTGTGATATAGATCGTCTCTTGCGCATGAGTGCAACATCGAAGCGCGACCGATTGATCCGATTAATTTGGCCTTTATTTAAACTGTGTCATTCATTGTTAAATGGGGTATCGAGTGTTGATGCAGAATTAAACTTGATTTTTTATGGGCTTTGTTATTAAAAGAAGATTGGAGATCACTAAGTACTTAAGATGGTGTTTTTCAGTTCGTGTCGAATGTTCACATTAATAGCTCGTAAATGTGATGGTAAAAAGTGGACAGGATCAAAGAGAGACGAGGAACGAAATTGAGGAACTGCAAGATATGGAAGGAGGAGATTAATAAATTATAAATGCAAAAAGAGAGTGGCTAAAATAATAACAGCCGCTCGGGTCGTTCTTCAAGCTAAGCTGTGCTAACCTAGGTTGGTCTGTGGATGTGTGACGACCATTTACATACCGGTAAAATGGGTGGAATAGGGATGCGAGGGAGATAAGGGACAAAAATTTGAATGCGATTTCATAATTGAATACAAATAATTCGTAACTAAAAAACTATTGGGCTCAATTCTGTTAAAATTTAATAAACAATAGAGTATTTTTAGGCTATCAATAACATTTAAATAACTAGAAAATGCCTTTCAAATTTTCGTCCAGATTCTCCTCCGTCTTCCTATTCACCCCATTTTACGGTACCGAGTTTCCTCCGTGCCTCGGAGCACGTTAAGGCGTTGGTCCCAGCTGTCATTTGTAGATCTTTGACAGTCGTTACAGGTAGTCTGTAGCCCGAAAGGCTGGCAACCAGTTTTACCAAAAGGTATCAGTACCTATCGTGTTACTCAGTACTAACTGGGTTGTGGAGGTCAGACAGGCAGTCGCTCCGTGTAAATTACTGGTATTCAGTTACATCCGGTTAGACTGGAAGCAGACCCCAACATAGTTGGTAAAAAGCTAGGCAGATTATGATGAATCTCAATATAAATATGGACTAGTGTAGAACAGTAAGTCAATTCAAGCTTTTGCCCAAGTGTGCGCAGCACTTGACTGTGATTTGCCAAGCCTAGTTGCGGCCAAACGCAAGCCTAAATAATTTTTAAAAAGTCGTGAGTCGTGAAGAAAAGTTTTGAGTATGAACGTGGATGATGCTAAGAGTAAGGAAAGACCAAAGAAACTGTTGATAGACTGTGTGAAAGATGTTTATGGCTAGGAAGGAATGTAACTACGGAGTTTGGTAATAGAGAAGTATGGAAGAAGAAGACATGCTGCGCCGACCCTAAATAAATTGGGATGAAGGCAGGAGAATACGAAACAGGGGTACAGAAAGTTAACCGAGGAACACCTAGGTGAACCAGGGGTACAGAAAGTTAACCGCGGAACACCTAGGTGAACCAGGGGTACAGAAAGTTAACCGTGGAACACCTAGATGAACCAATTTGGTGTTCCATGGGTCAGAAAGGAATATACCTAAGCAAAACATCAACACAAAATTGATCTCTAACACTTGTACTGGCAACTACTGTGTTTGGTTCAATAGGCTTTCAGAAAGCAGGGGTTAGCCTAAATAGCATACACCTATTTTCCCAGTTAATACTGTGTTTAATATCAGTGGGAACAAGGTAAAGAGGCAACATTAACCCAGGTCCTATGTTCGCATACATCACACGGTTGCTAATCGGCTTAGCAACGTTGTAACGAGTACATTAAGGTATTATCTTCCCTAGTGTTTAGAAAACGCAGTGTTGGTAGATTGGGGATATTTTTCCCTTTTTTCGGGGGAAAGAAAAAGTTCTAGGAAAATTTTAGGGAAATGATAGAAACATAGAATAATTTAATATAATGAAAGAAAAGATAGCAAAACACTGTAAAACTTAAGAAATCAAGAGAATATCTCTTGATTTTCTCTTGATTTCCTATATTTCAAATTCAAGTAGGTAACTATGCTCATGATTCTCGACCCGTGTTTTAAACGCGGCCCGTCTGATGCTTGCCCCATAACCGCGCTTTTAGACATACAAACAATCTCTAACGTTTATTCGATAATTTATTTTTCCCTAAACCACCTTAAAGGGGTTTTTCTAAAATACTGACTAAACAACAAAAAAAAAGCGTTTTTTAATAATTAACTAGGTACCGTAATTTAAATTGATTATTTATGTCTTTTGTGACAACCTCCTGAATTTTGACGAGGATGCAAAACAACACCTTGTATACACGGGAACGGGCAGTACATATTTAAACAATAGGGGATAATCCTATATTTTTTTTCTTTGTCCGTCGGGTGTTTTATTGAAAAGTATTGGACACGTATTTTTTCTTTTTTCACGTGGTCATAAAATTACGGAGATATATTGAGTTGAAATGGCGCATGACGTCACATGTAGGTAAGTTATACCCACTTGTGACGTAGTAAGCCCCCACTCTCCAACTTTAATGAGTTCTAACTAAGTAATTTTTTGATATTTTGATAAAACAAAAAATACGTGTCTAATATTTTTGTATTACCTGTCGGACGGACAAAATAGAATGTCGTTTTCTTTACCCAGTCCGATCCCCTATTACACAGACACTACATATATTTGATAACTAGCGGTACGTTTTGTGAATGAACAGTTTTATATCATTCCGATCGTTTCAATTATATCTGAAAAATACAACAGTTGCAAAATGTATCTAGGGATTTTTTTATTGAACATACTTATATACATAAATAAACATCCTTCTTTTTTCCATTAGGCTAGGCAGAAACCATAGAACGCCACATTCTACGATCATACTTAAATACTAACATAATCCTCTAAGACTCGCTTCGTCCAAGTTTTATACACCTGCTCATACACGCACGCCGCTGCAATTACTACTTTTTCATTGAATATGGGAAAATTTCAAAAAATTGATCTGGCAACCCTAATAAATTGTTTGCCTGCTCATATGTAGGCTAAGTGGACGTAGGGCGGGCAGTTACAAAGCCTGAATTATCGCTATCTATGCTCGCTACATTATATTTGTAAAAGCTTAGGGCTTTTATTTAGGTTATCATTAAATGGCGTTTTATATGGTTAATTGTCACTTGGAGTGCCATTAGGTCGGTGGAGGTAGTTTTTTTATGAAGTGAGAGGGCAATGCACTGTATACCTTTTTAATTAAGGCTAGCCATCCTCACTATTCCGAAACCACTGTAACTCCTAAAGGCCAGAATCAACTGAAAAGCACAGAAAAAAATAAGCGACGAAGTCCCAGGACAACAATTCCACTATCTTGGATCCCGCAACGAAATTAATCAGAAACTAATAGCGGAGAGCAGCGGTGGCCCAGTGGTGGCAGCCCCGACTTACGAGCAGTAAGCCGTGGGTTCGAAACCAGGCAGGCGCATTACTTTGTTTAATTTATTTCATCACCGCTGCTCTCAAAAACGGTGAAGGAAAATATCGTGAGGATACCGGCATGCCCTAGAACTAAAAATTCGAAGACATTGACGTCTACCAACCCGCACTGGGCCTGCGTGGTGGATTACAGCACACTACCTCTCATAGAGAGGACGCTGTGCGAACGTTATAGGCTGATGATGATGATGATTGATGATTTAACATAGAAAAATTGTAAAGCCAAATGATTTTAAAAGAGTAACCATGGAGTTTCTTGCCGGTTCTTCTCCATAGGAAACGACCAACCCGAACCGAGCACTTTTTTGTCGACGTTTTACAAGTGCCCATGTAGGCCTATGTGAAATAAAAATATTTTGATTTTGATTTTTTTGATTTTGATTTTGTTGATGAATAGCGAAGGAGCAAGAAAAAAAAATTAAGACTAAGTCTTTTATCAGTTAAATTTTTGTCGGCAGAACCCGACTCACATTATCTACTTAGCCTTACAGCCAAATACATGGATAGAATGCCTATCTGACCTTCATAACCCAGTTAATGGGTGAGTAACACGATATCTATTGGTAAGGCAGACTGACAGGATGGAACGATTATTGGTAAGGCTGACTCTCGGACTTTCGGGCTTCTGACGACCCGTAAAGACTGTTAAAGATCTGCAAATGGCTTTTACCTTCTGCCACAAGCTAAGTGTTGCCATACTGCGTGGCAACGCCGCCAGTCTCTTGAGCACATTACCAGCTGATAGCATTGAGACCTTTTTGATGCTCTTTCATAGTTTGTTGTTAGTACAGTTTAGTTATTGTAGTTAATTGTTATGATGTGGTTAAACATGATTAGTTAGAATCTCAATGCCCAATACGACAAGAATAGATATCTTAGATTTACTTGCAGAAGAAGGTACGAATTTTTCTGGCTCAAAACTATCTAATCTATAACTGTGAGTGTGGACACCACATGTCTGATGACAATGTAATCGGAATACAACATGTGACAAGAAGTTTCAAACGGCATATCAAACTACCACCTCAACCTGAAACATAAACCTCCTTTCTTGAACAAATATAAAATAATCATAAACACACCCTAACAGAAATACCTAAAACAATAAATAATGAGATTGAGAATAATACAGAACAGGGGGCCTACCATCACCTCCTATAGCAGTGTCATCATGTCTTTCTCACGCTGAAGTGACATTAAAGGAAAAGCGTCGAGGTAGCCCGCGAAATTCAAATTTTCTAACGTTTTTTGCAATTTACAGTCCAGTGTCATGCTGTATGTTGAACTAAATATGATTCGCGACCTTAACACGTATGTATTGAGAGTCACCTTTGCGTATCCTCCTTAAAGTAATACTGCGATATCAATTACAAATTCGTTTGTCCTGGACTCCAGCCCCCGTATTCACAACGCTCGGATTCCATTTCGATTCGGAAAGTCGTATGTCTATCTCGCTCGCTTTCGTAATGCCAAAACAAGGTAGACATACGACTTTCCGAATCGAAATCGAATCCGAGCGTTTGTGAATACGGGGGCTGATTGACTATCTACGCAAACACCAAACCACTGGACGGATCGGCATACAGATAGTTATCATGACGTAGGTATCCGCTAAAAGAGGATTTTGGAAAATCCAACTCCTAAGGGCGTGAAATAGGGTTCAAAAGTGTCTATAAAATTTCGTCATCGGGCGATGCTGGTGATCGTCGGCTAGTACTGCTAAAATATGTGGTGGGTCAGTCCCTGGTCATCTCATATTCGCCACATATAACACACACAAGCAATTTGTATACGAAATAGTACCCTGTCATAAGCCTGTTGTCCCATCAAACATATCTTTAGAGCCCTAAGGAGCCGTAAGATATCAATTTATTAGAATTTACTCGTATGCAAGTGGGTGTCCCTAAGTAATTGTGTTGCGATTTGCCGTTTTCCTCAATAAGGATGTTAGTTCTTGGGGGCATTTGGCATACAGAAAGCCGGTTTATTAGGAAAATGAAGCACTTGAATATACAGTTGTTCTAGTCACCTACTAAAGAACGTGTTCTTGGGGATTTTTATTGTGAAATGTTTTAAGGCTTGCAACTAGATAACTGGCAAAATGCAGCGTAAATTTGCACAAATCGCTCTGGACACCGGGCAATGGACCGCGGACCATTCGACCGTAACCAAAATCGTCTACGTTCCAAAAGACCGGTGATAAAATAATCTCAAATACATTGTGAGAGTCGCAAGGTTTATGCGTTTTAACTATTTAATTATTTACTTATCTGTCAATGTCCGTTGTCGGCTGCCGGTCCGCAATTTGTCCGAAGCGGTTTGTCCGAACCTTTTCTGAAGTAGATCATCATCATCATACATAATTCCCCTGTCCATGTCACAACTTATTTGGGGTCGGTAAAGCATGTCTTTTTTTTCATACGTATATCTATTACTCTGGCTCTATTACTCGTCATCTCAGCAGACACCTCCTTCCTACCCATATTATCTTTCACACAGTCCATCCATCGTTTCTTTGGTCTTCCTCCACTCTTATAGCCATCCACATACACAAAACACTCCTTACGACATTTTCTTCATACCTCCACATCACATGTCCATTCCAACTTACTTGACGTAGATATCTAAACAAAAACATTAACGCCACAAATCCGGAGGAGCTTTTCTTTAAACGCCCCGCTGCACGCTGCATGAACACTTTCTCCAAATTTTTCTCCAAAATATATTATGCCATGATTATAGTAAAAAAAAGCCGTCTTTACGACAGCTTTAGCGCCCTTTAAACACACCATCAAAACAACTCAATAATCGTACCAAAATCAAAATCAACACTCAATTCTTCAAAAAACGACAAAAAGCGGTAACCCTTAAACGATGAGGGTAATTACTCTCCTGTCTTATTAACACTTTAACACCAACCACCCCAGGAACTCATTAACTCTTTTAACACGTGTTTCAAGTAAAAAAAAAACCTTAGAAAATAACTTCTGACTCGCCTACCGAGTTCTCATGCCGAAGCTTGATATTAATCGATTCCATTAGTATTAAAACTTAGGAATTTCGAATTATTTATCATCAATGATTACTTGGGTTTCAAGGGTGTGAACTGCGCGACAAATGTGGGACTTGCAAGCTGTTTATGGTTTAATGTAGACAAGCTCTTTCATACAGCCAGACTTACAAATTGTTATGTAACTCCGCTATTGGCAGCTTATAAATTACTACCATATGCCAACGGCTTTGCCCGCGTTTTCGTACAAATAGTATCCTATGTGCTATTCCTGACTATTAAGCATCCCTGTGCCAAATTTAATTCAGTAGTTTTTACGTGAAAGAGTAACAAACATTACACATACATCGTCACAAAATTTCGCATTTATAATATGAGTAGGATTAGTAGGATAAAAGGATTTTATGGATCTGGAAAATAGATGGGCCTTTATCATCAACATCCACAGCCTGAATTCACATTTCACCCACTGCTGTGTATAGACCTTTTCTTTTTTTGAGTTGATCTTCTTGTTTCTGTACCCGCCACATCCAGGTTTTTCCCCCGATGGCATATTTGCCTATTTCATGAAAAACTCATTCATCACCACCATTTTCTTGCCCTTATTCCAATTTATTTGTTGTGTATGTCTTCTTCTACCGTACTTCAAGTCATTCAATGGGTTTAAATGAAGAGGATTGTAAACATAACTAGCGAAATGCTGGTTTTCCTACTATAAGGTATACCTCTGCTTAACCCTGGAGTTACAGGCGTGATTTTATTTTATGTTGAGATAAAAGCACCTCGATCTTCATTTTAAACTTGTAATTTACAAACTTTAAAACTAAAGGCGTATAAGTTTCGCCAGCTGTATTTACTAACACGGTTTTGTGTAGCCAGTTTGATCCTAAATTAAAGGCAAGTCAGGTGGGTGAGTCTTCACCGTCTAAGCCAAAAAACGTTCATTGATGCAGTTCAACAGGCAGTGCCAGCTCTCCCAAGCTCTGCCAATGAATGATCTTACGGTGCCGAAACCGGGAATCACGCGAAGGCTGTGGAAATGTCGTTTTAAATCAAATTATACTCATGACCTGTTGCCCGCTGCTAACCATCACTAAAATTTTATTTAGGCTGTGGCAGGCTGTGGTTGATGGTCACTAGATAGTTCGCTATCTGTAAGCGAGTGGCGTCCAAAGACTGGTAAAAGAAATGTTTGTCGTCCGGCGGCGGCGAGATCGGTAGACAAAAAATATGTCGCCTTTTATGATCATCATCATCATCAGCCTATAATGTTCCCACTACTGGGACACAGGCCTCCTCTCTATGAGAGGGAGTGGGCTGTCTATTATGATAATGGCATTAAATGAACTTAAATAGGAGGTTGTATTGATGATTTTAATTATTATAATTATAGTAAAGCCTTTTTTTGTTACGGCCGTAAATTATATTTTAATCAACATACAACCTGACACTGCCGTGCAAATTGCAAAAAGAAACGTAAGAAAATTTTAATTTCGCGGGCCACCCTGTCGCTTCCACCTCAAGTCCCGTGGAATAGGGGGCGACCCTTTAACCATCAATCGGGCACAAATCCGGAATCATCGGCTGCTACTGAGAAACTCCTGATGGAAAAACCTAATACTTTTACCCAACCAGGAAATTCAACCGAGGGCCTCATGCTCAGCAGCGATCACTGGCGATATCGTCGCCGGTGATACAGCGATTAAGGAAGGTAAAAACGCTAGCAGTGATAGCATTTGTATGTGTAGGTAGTACCTATTGCTATATTATGTTTGCCGTTTTTGACAGTTTTCCTGCAGCCCATGTTAACCAACACCAGTACCGGTAAGGTTCAGTATATCTCGTATTCGTCTGGATCACCGGAATCACTCGACTTTTATAGATAAAATCACGATGAAAATGCAATTACTTCGATTGTTTTATTCCTTTCGCATCGCACATTTTATTTAACAACTTTAAAACATTCATTTGCTTAAAAGTACACTTCTATCACTAGCTATATTTGAATTTCATAATTATTTACAATAATGATTAAAAATAAAAGATGGATATATTAGCAACAAAACGTGTTTGATAAAACCTGTTTACATCGTTACGTATTTCGGAACGTGCACAGAAACGTCAAATTTCGGTAGTGCTATTTATAAACAACCACTTGATTTTACGTGAATCTATAAAAATATGACATAAACTAACCTTTCTGTAGACATAGTCCATCAGATATCGAAGAAAACGTATGCTTAGACGTTATTGTGGATCAATAAGTGCAGTTATCTATGAATAATAGATCAAAATATGACTAACCTTCGCCTTGAGAGCGTAGACTGTGTTCTTCCTCCCATATTTATTTACGGCATAAAACGCCACGCCACCGCCCGCGACGCACACACAAGTCGTCAAGATCTTCTTCAACGAATTATCACTTTTCACATTACTAAAATTACGCGTAATAACAGGTGAAAACTGAATTTTTCTTAATAATTTAGTCGAAGTACGGCTTAGCGTGGCCATGTTGGCAGAACGGTGGATTGACGTGTGCGAGCAAGACAAAAATATAATTTGAGAGAGATAGCATGAAAAGTCAAGTAACGCATGCGCGCGTGCCGTCCAAGTTAGTTACGTAAAGTAGAATCTAAAATAAGCCTTAAGCCCTACGAAATAAGGGTTACACATAGTGGCGAAAACAATCACATTCTTAATTTTAGAACTTTGTTGATAACATTGCTGGGTCTCTTGTACTTTTTAATGTCTTTCTTCTAATATTTTATTCGGTTTCCAAAAATACGGCCCGACTTTTCTCTTTCTTAGGAAAAATTAAAAGCTTTGAATTGCTACTCACACCATTCATTCAGTCAATTAACACTGTCATGGGAATCGAACCCAAAACTTCACACTTGGTATTCGTGCTTGCAAACTTGCAATTTATGAGACAAGTTGCATAACGTGAAGTAACTTCGTCATCATCGACAGCCTGAATTCACCCACTACTGGATATAGGCCTCCTGGAATTCACCCACTACTGGATATAGGCCTCCTGGAATTCACCCACTACTGGATATATGTGAAGTCACTTACATCATCATCATCAGCCTATAATCTCTAGAGAGAGTGGGCTGTAACACCACGCGGGCCCAGTGCGGGTTGGTAGATGTCACGTGTCTTCGAATTTTTAGTTCTAGGACATGCCGGTTTCCTTACCAAGTTTTCCTTCACCGTTTTTGAGGGCAGCTGTAATGAAATAAATTACACAAACTAATGCGCCTGCCTGGGTTGGAACCCACGGCTTACTGCTCGTAAGCCGCTGCTCCCTTATAGTCATGTACTTAATCAATAAAATACCAATCAATTACTTACGTACGTACGTAAGTTTGTACTCGGTGTAGTGAGATGGCAATAGGTTCACCCCCTATTACATGCAACTTACCCATAACTGGCGAAATGTGGGTGTGCTATTAGATTTAGTTAACTGACTAACTCTGCCTAAACTTGCAGAGATTAAAGGCGTGACGTTAAATTCTTCAGGCGGCTTAGTAGTCCGTTTTCTACTGAACTAAGATCTAAGATGATGTTCTCTCTAACAAAAAATAGCAGCCATCTCCCAAACCCCGGGTACTTTATTGCGAGCTAAGCCGATCCTTTTTTTTTTTGTTTTTTTTTTTTTTTGCGGATGGGAAATCCTCAAATGACTTCTTCCGCTCTGGGCGGAGCGGGAGGGAGTGTCAGACTTGTACTGACTAAAACCCACCCATGTTCCTTCTTCGCCCTTTGTGTTCCAGGGCCGCGGTATCTCTTTCGAACAACCCGCAGCCCTGGCTAAGCCCAGATCCTAAAGTTCACAATTAGTATTGTTTAACAGCTCTTAAAACATTCCCGTCTCAATTACCTTATACCAGTTTACCGCGTCCATTCCATCTATTTAGTTGCACAATTAACTTGCATCCTGGTTTGAGTTGAACACCCGACCCAAATTCTTCACACCATCTATTTGTCTCTGGTCACGTCATGTGCACTCTGCTTTATGACTCTATACAATTCACAGACAGCCTAGCATGGAATTATTTAGTACTTGCTTTTGTCAACGGCTTCACTCGCGTCATCATCATCTCCAACTAAGTTAAAGTCGGCTTCCAGTCTAAGCGGATGCACCTGAGTACCAGTATTTTACGTGTAGTGAGTTAGTGACTATTAGATGACCTTCACAACCCACTTAGTACTGTGTAACAGTACCCCTCGGTTAGACTGGATGTGACTGTCAGAGATCTACAAATAGTAGGGCTTAAAATGCTTGACAAGGCTCACACTTACGTGGAGGTCGCAAATTATCATACGGGAACGCCCTACTAAGCTAAAAAAGTATTCTGTATTCTACGTTTAGACGTGACAAACAAACCAACTCACTTTCACACTTACAATATTAGATAGGACTATCGGCCTAGTCATTAAGACCATGAACAATTTATGAGATCCTTGCAGTTAATTAGAGGGACGAACCGCATTTGACCTGCGATTCTGCTTGCCTCGTAAACGAATGTTATGCGTCGTAATGTTGGGTCTATTTAATTGTATCAGAGATAGTGCATCTTTGAAGAGCCTTTTGTGGGTATTTGACTGAGATTTGATGTCCTGTAAATCAGGCTATGAGAACTTTGAAGCCACGTAGGTACTAGGTAAGTTCAGTAGATAGTTCTTGCTCAACTTGCTGATAGGCTAATTTTTTATAAGCATCGGTAGCTATGACACCTTTTCATAGGCAGTTACTTTAGCATGCCTTAAGGCCAAAGTAGCTGGTATATGAACGCCGATAGAGACGAGCCAAATCAATCAGTATGAAGTTTCATAAGAATAAGTTGCTTTATACATATTTCCAGCTGAGATGATGCCGATCCCAGCTAACAGTGTGCCAGTGGTCACGACGACCAATCAAGCTATCCAAAAACAGTATACACGGTGTAAATCACCTCATCACGAAGCCGTCAACCAAGCATTCTGTACATGAAACTAAGTAACTTTACGCAAAAATTATTGCTGGGAAACGACTTTTTTTTGGGGGGTGTAAAATCATTTTTGTGGTAGAACTCAATGTAACGCACTCAAAACATTGTGCTGATGGACGGATTGAATAGTACGGGGGTCGCGGAGGTGTTTAAAGTAAAAATCTTACATTAAAAACTTGTATTTAAAAAAATACTTGTCAAAAAGTTGGAACTTTGACCCCTAATATCTCCGTAACTAGAAGGTTCCCAGGTATGGTGTAGAACAAAAAAATGATCGCAATGACAGGGAGAACCAGTGCCTTTCGGCTTCGTTAAGAGGTGTTTTACACCCTTTATGTGTATCTCATAAATTGTACGGTCATAAAATCTACATATACAAAACGAGCCATATTATACTGAAAATGTATGGCGTGGTGTGTCGCCATATGTACCTACGTTTACATACTTTCAAGGCAACACTGTCTGAGTCTCTAATGAACAACATAATTATAATGAGCATTATTGACCAGGAAAAATATCCTCCTAAAACTGCTTTGATGTAAAAAATTGATGATACCACGAGGGATTTCCCTGCACAGTTTCCTAAGGTTCTTCTGTGAATCTTAAATCTTGTAAGGTTCTTCGACATTTTACTACAATATAACCACATTAGAATCAATATGTCTCAGTCTGCAACAAAAACATTATCAGTGCGATGACTCCGTTTGTGTGAACATAAAAATAGCTTGAAACTATGTTTCACGAATATTCACGTGATGTAGAAACGCGTAGGTTTGGTCACGTATCGAGTTGATGAAACTTTTTCTTTACGTAAATATCATTATCATCTGTCTAGTCTCACTGGATGCAGACTGGATATCAGCATTTTCCATTGAGCGACTGCCTATCTGACCTCCACAACCCAGTTGGCACTGGGTAATACGGTACCCGTGGTAGACTAGTTGTCAGATTTCAGACTTTCGGGCCACTGACTACCTGTAAACACGTTCAAATATCCAGGTCTGTTATTATTAGTTAGCGAAAGGTGGGTGGGTCGCCTTCAGGTTAGGGGCAGCGACCATCTCCGTAGGACAGCTGGTAGTGAGTGCCTAAAATATTTAGTAGGGTCGTAACGTAGGCTCGTTGGTTGCAAGCGCTACTGCATGAGGTCCTAGGTTCGATTCCCAGGTCGAGCAGTGTTGTTGGGTATTTCCATCAAGAATTTTTCAATAGCTGCCAGTACGGAGTCTTGATTTGTGCCTGGTTGTTGAAAATCGACTCGCCCCCTATTTGATAGGACTAAATTAACTGATGAATTGTATTTAAATATACTATTAGGTTATTTTATAAAAGGTTGATTTACTTTTGCCCTGTAATTCGATAGATTTTGAATTGATGGAAATATTTTAATAATAAACCTTATTGTCAGCGACATAAAGTGCAAACGAGATCGCGTTTTCGTTACGATTTGATGTCTGCATCGATGTAAGTGCAAGTTTGCGCTCTAGGAGACTAGAAATAAAGTCTGTTGTCAATATTGTCCGAAAATCCTGTGATACAGTCCCACGGAAAGATTCACAGAAATTCGTTGCGAATGTGAACCTTATTCTTATGACAGATTTGTTCATATTTGTATGGAACACTTAGTTTGCTTAGTAAAGTCAACTCGGATTAGTCATAAGAGAACTCAAGAGTATAATAGATGAGATCAATTTGATGACACGGTTGGCGCAGTGGTTGAGCGATCGACTGCTGCGCTGCGGGTCGCGGGTTCGATCCCCGCACGGAACAAATATTTGTATGGCCTACAAATAGTTGTTCCGGGTCTGGTTGTTTGTGTATGTGAGTTTAAATGTATGTAAACGCATCCACGATACAGGAGAAATTCGTAGTGTGGTGTAAAAATACCTTTCAGTAAATAAACTAATAATAAGTATGTAATTATGTATGTAATAAGAGTTATGTAATTGCTGCCTTTTTCATGTGTTCAGTGTTTCCATTACGTGTTGTACTTTTTTTCCAGATGGGAAATCATCGAATGACCCCTCCCGCTCTGGGCGGAGCAAGAGTGTCAGACTTGTACTGACTAAAACCCATCCATGTTCCTTCTTAGCCCTTTGTGTTCCATGGCCACGGTATCTTTTTCGAACAGTCCCGCAGCCCTGGCAGGCATCGGCCCTCTTGGAGCCCTTCCGATTTGCTGACATCTCCTTGAGGTAAGTGTTGTACTATGGGTAATAGAATGGATGCAACTGAAACTTTGCATCTTGATCAATCACAATCTACTGCCCTTATCCCAGTTTATTTGGGGTTGGCGCAGGGAATTTCATCCATCACACAGCCAATCCCTCGATTCTTTTGTGTTCCTCTACTCTTATACATGGGTATTGAGTAAAATGTGCAATGAGGATGTGAGGAAAATGTGAAAGTTTTGAGTATGAATGTGGGTGGCCACATTCATACTCAAAACTTTCATATTTCCCTCCTCCGCATCACATGTCCATACCATACTCATTTCTAATTTTATTAATTTGCGTAACACCAGACATCCCCCTTAGCATGTTCTTGTTCATATCAGCCAATTGAAAATGCCATTCATTCATCCCTTTTTTGGCCCAACTTTCTGATCAATCACAACAATAATTTTGTGTGTTAATGTGATAATAGTAAAGGGAAGCACAAATTAATACAAGACAATATAAGCAGCTAGAATTTATTAAAATATATGTAAATGTAACCATGAATATAACCTAATTATTATATTATGCCTTTAATTTATTACACCTAAATCAACTTCATTACTTTGTATAGGATCTTCACTGTGCTCTATAACTTCTTCAGCCTGAACTGTTTGTACTTGTGTTTCAAAATCTGGTACGGAAGGTTCTGGTTCAGGAGTCTGTATGGAATACATCAGTACCCTTTTTACAGCCTCAGCATTATCATATAGTCCGTACTCCGCTTGCCATAGAATAGTTGTGATCAATTGCTGTAAGTTCCCCCGAGTTCGTGGAGTTTTGAACTTCCTCAGTTTGTTTGCGACATACTCACCAAATACTGAGTATTCGTCTTTTTTCTGTGTGTCTTCGTAAATGACTGTCTTTTCAGCTTTGGGTGCAACATAGAAGCCTGGTAGTCCAGTTGGTGAGGCAACTTCTCGCTTAATCTTTCTGTACTTCATTTTCTTACGTTTTGGCTCGTATGTCTCTATGTGTGTGATTTGGTACGGGTCGTCTTCTAGCCACTCCTCATCAGTATTACCTCCTGCGTGCATTTGGCGCACCAAGTTTATAGTAGCATCATGCCCTTCCTCCCGTTCTATGTCAGAATCTGTGTTTTCTAACACGTCAACCTGAAAATAAAGTGATTGTGAGACAAATGGAAGATTGCTTGTAATTTTGACCTAGCATAGACATTTAAAATACTTATCAATGAATATTATTTGCAAATGAAAGTGCTTTTGTTTATCATTATTTGCATTCAAAACTTTTTTTACTTAGTAACTGCAGCAATAAATAACATCAATGAAAATTAATAGACACTTGTGGAAATTATTATAAGAATCTTGCAGGGCAAACTAAGTAAACTAACACTATCAAATCTAGCAATGGGGTCAATACAAGGCCTTTTTGCTTTTTTTGGCGGGATATTGTAAGATAACCTAACAATATCATAGTAACAAAATACCAATCATCAGTGGTTTCACACAGTAAGGACCAATGAAATGGTGTATTTCGTGTCGTGTGGTGTCGTGGTATTTCGTTATTGGCAAGTCATAGGTTGCCATTGACAACATTTTTGTAAACATGAAAATAGCATCATAACCTTCAAAATCTTCAATGTTGCACTCATTATTCAAATCAAACCGATTTTAATCTTACCGCGATAGTTTTAATAAGTACACTTTCAATAAACCAACTTTCTTTGCGAACAAACAAACTATTGTAAAGCTCATGCGCAATCACAAAGTTTACATCATCACAACAAACAAAAATCGATTTTGAGTTACGTCATAAACTTTATCGATCATTGCTTCTCAAATCGATATTAGAATTTTTATCAACATCCAATGACCGCTAATCGATATGACGATAGCGGACTTGGTTTGATAACTGATAAGGAAACTATAACCTAATTATAATAACATAGGTACCCGTTGTATTTCGATTTTTGGCATAGCACCCATTCCGGCTGAATCTTCCTTATTAACTGATACTGAATAACGTACGTTTTTATCTTTGCGAGCCCTCGGCGTATATTTTCTTCGTTTAGGCGTAGATGTCGCTTGATTTGTATCGTCATCTTCAATTCTGAAATTGCTTTCGTCCAATGTTCCATTCTGCGATAGCTCCCACTGAATAGGGTGTTTATTTATCAGGTGAGCCCTAAGATTCGTCGTATTTCCGAAGTATTTATATTGAGTTTCACATAATTTACACAACACTGCAACGCATCTCTTGTTTTCTTCAATGCGTTCAAAGAACCTCCACACAACCGAAGAACATTTCTTCATTTTGAATCGATACTATGTATATACACAATTTGCCGCCGAAAATCAGATGGATAATGAATCGACAAAACCGATTATAGGCCTCTGAATCGAATCAAAAGTATTACGAGTTGGACCACCTATACAAAATGGCGATCGAATGAAGCATCGAGCTACGAACTACGAAGCGAGCGAGCGACCTTCATTCGATATGCAGTGACGCCAGAACTTGTACTTACCAATATATTATACACCAATATTATTCAATATTAAGTCTTAATGTCATGAATGTAAGAACTATAGTACTGCAAGAAATAATTTGTATTTCGTCCACGTGATCGTCGTTCATCACCCTTCTCTTTCACTCCTATTAAAAGTGACGGGTACAACACTACTGTACCCGTCTCTTTCACGCTTACTCTCATTGGACATCTGACGTCAGCCCGTCCGTCAGTACGTAGTGCTGCCAACTTTGTGAAAATGAGCGAGAGGAGCAAGCAAGACCAACCAATGATTGAATGGCTAGCGCGTTCCATTGACGGGGTGCGAAGGTATTTCATTCATTTCGTTCTAAGGGCGATTATTAATTTGCGTTTTCACATTATTAGTTTTGCACTTATGAATATTAAGGGCTAAAAAGCACTGTGAAAGCAATTTTACTGCGGCTGGGTGATTTGATTAACCTACCTTGACGGAACTTGGATCGATCCCTACTTAGTTTCAAAATAGTCACAAACTGTCATTCTGGCTTTGGTTGACTGCCTAAATAAAAGAATACGAAAATGGTCAAAAAAGTGTAACAGGATAACCAATAGGGTACTCATTTATCATTAACTCTTTAGTGAAAGATATGTTTGTATTTTTCATAAGCAGAGCGACCCAAATTTGCAGTAAATTAATCATAAATTATTACACAAAAACCAGGTTTTTATGAGTAAATTCTTAAAAACTGCATTAGAAATTAACTTTCGATTTAAAAAGAGTAAAAAAAAATACAAAAAGATTCTCTCCGGCGGGGAATCGAACCCCGGTCTCCCGCGTGACAGGCGGGGATACTTACCACTATACTACCGAAGACTTGCATATTAAGGCGAAATAGATATCCATATATTGCAGACTACAGATAACCAAAACGCTTTCCCTCGGAATCACCATCTGCCGAGCCTTTTTCCGTGACTTGCCCGTGCTACTACCATTCTTACAACCAGTTAGCAGAAAAAATTGCCCGTGTTACTACCGCATTTGACAATAGTAGCACGGGCAATTACTTATTTCCCGTGTTACTGCTGGCGCAAAAATAGTGATGATAATAAGAATAAGTATAATAACACATCTAAAAGTTAATTGGTTAAAAACAATAAGAAATTAAAACGACACAGCAGAAGTACTAGGCTATCATAACTTTAAGGTATTGTGCATATTAAGAGTTCTGGGTAGGCAAGTAGATGTGTGTTGATACTATGATAGGATTACCTTTTTAATTTATCATAATCGTTATCATCGTAATCATCATCAAATCATCGTATCGTAAATTAAACTAACTTTATACGTTATTAATTAAAAACTATTGAATAAACTAACAACAAACTCAGCTGGTAATATCATGTACGTGCCCATGGCACTGGCGGCGTTGCCACGTTTTATGGCAACGCTTAGCCTCTGGCCAAGGTAAAAGCTAGCTCTCTCAGTCACGGGAAGCGTCAACTAGGCGTTTCGAAATTTCCTTAAACAGGCTGTGAGCACTCGAACTCAACGGCCCCGAGTTTCAACACCAAACGGGACTAAAATATAGTTTTCACAAAAATAACTTATATTTACGCCGCTTGAGGTTCTCTGCAGCCGCAGCGAAAGCTCCAGTACACCTCGATGAGCTTGGAAGATGTGATGGAGCGACACATTTTTTTTTTTTATTTACTCAAAATCAGTATAGCAACAACATACAAAAGGTCTGCCAAACTGCAAAACAGTTTGTCGGCAGTTGCGTCCCACACTTAATACCTACCCATCTTCCAAGGAAATGAGAATCTGAATTTAGAATTAGAAACGTCTACTATGTCTCCTGAGAACTCAGCAAAAAATGGTTCTCCCTGCCCTCCGCTCCTACATGGTGGGGTCCAAAAGTTTACGGCTTGAACTTTAAAAATAAGGATTTATATCCAAACAAAAATGGGTTGAGGTTTAGAGTTGGATTATGTTGACCAAAAATATTACCTACTTTTTTACCGTGGGTTACAAGAGAAAACTTCAGTAATAGGGGATGATCAAATTTTTCTTTCTTTGTCCGTCGGGTAGATTATTGAAAAGTATTGGACACATATTTTTTCTTTTTTGACGTGGTCATAAAATTACGGAGATATATTGAGTTGAAATGGCGCATGACGTCACATGTAAGTAATTTTTATACCTACTTGTGACGTAGTGAGCTCACTCAACTCTCCAACTTTAATGAGTTTTAACTAAGTATTTTTTTGATATTTTGATAAAACAAAACATACGTGTCTAATATTTTTGTTTTACCTGTCTGACGGACAAAATAGAATGTCGTTTTCTTTACCCAGTCTTCACCCCTATTTAGTGACAAGATAGTTTTGTATCTCTGATTAATATTATGTGTGTCGGGCCGGACACTCTTCCTTCACGGTTGATATAACTGCCATATCGAAATGTGCAAACAATCGGATGAATCGCTCTCGTTTAAATTTTCCAGTAGAACAGACAATCGAATCGCGTTTCGGCTGATCAATCAATCGATTATTCCATAGAGTAGATGTGCGCGGATTCCAATATGTTTTATTCGAATAGGTATAATATCTTTTCTGACTTGACTGCCTTGTTGATGTGGTCACAAGCTCGCCGGCTGAGCATGATACTGTGTTCGATTCCCTGGTTGGGCAGTGTTATTGGGTTTTCCCATCAGGAATTTCTCAGTAGCAGCCACGGAGTCTGGCTTTGGGACCGGTTGTTGGCACTTAGCTCGCCCCCTATTACAAAGGACTTATAACATAACTGGCGAAATGTGGGTGTACTACTATTTACTCCTTCGTGGATTACAGGCGTGATGGTCTACTTTTCTATAGAGAAAAAAGGATTGTGTGGTTTTGTGAAACCACGGTAAAAGTGAAACTTTTTTTCCCACTATAGACATTCAACAAAAAAAATTTGGAATAATATTCCATTAAGGGTATAAAACGTATAAGACGCGGAGTAAGGATAAAGTGAAAGGCGCTCTGACGAGCGCCTTTCACTTTATCCCTACTCCGCGGCCGAGCGTCACGCGACATACAACACACAGACGAAAAACTTTGAGACGATGTAATAAAAGTTTCACTTTAATAAATATCGGACTTCAGCGAATAATTCGTTTATCTGCATGGGTATTCGTTTATCATAACATCACGCCTGTAAACTCCGAAGAGTAAACAGGTGTACCTACCTAATAATTCAGTCAGATTTTGCCAGTTGTGTTTATGCCCTATGTAATAGCGAGTGGATTTTATGTACAACTGAGGAGATTGCGGCTGAATAATAAAAGCAGAACAGGTCGATCTTCAAGATTAAGTCGCGCTTGCCTATCCGTGTGGATGGGTGACCATCATACGTACCTCCGTGATTTGGAAAGCTCGTTAAGAGCGTTAGCGTCTTACGGCATTTCATACAAACTTACAAGTCCTTTTTTTCTGAAATGACTGAACCGATTTTAATGAAACTTCATACGCACAAGGAGAATACACGGGTCTAAAAAGTGACTATAAAACATTTCCGAAATATCTTTTAAAAAAAGATAATTGGCAACTTCTGTTTTTATAGACAATTTATAGTCGGTCTAATTTAGTTGTAACACTATTTTTCGATAATGATTTTTAGTAACTTTTAGACCTTTTTATCCTGCTTATGCGTTTAAGTTTAATTAAAATCGGTTCAGTCTTTTCGGGAAATAAGGACTTGGACGTTTGTATGAAATGTCGAAAGGGGTAAACGCTCTTAAGGGTATTTTTAAATGTCTGGGCCAACTTGCTTACGGTTGTGTGTATGTAGGTACGTAGGTATATGTTTTGTGGAGCATTCGAAAAGAAAACGCATAGATTATAGAATCATTTTTATTTATTTGTCGGTATAAGAGGCTGTAAAAAGTTATTGTCTAAAAGTTTCGATCAATCTTTCTTTTGGTGGAACTAAGTAGGTAAATAGGTAAACTTTTTAAACATCTACTTTAGAAGAAAACATCTAAAGATATTTTATTTTTACATTTAAAAACTTTTAAATTATTCAGAATTAATTTTTAATCGTACATATATAAATGCACTAAGCAAACACGATCATTTTAAAAAGTATGTTATTATTGTAAAAAGGTATCGAAATTAATTAAGTAAGTAATACTGTTTGACTCCTCTTGACATTCTTATATAATTATAATTTTCGAGAAACAAGGGGATACGCCATGTTAAGAAAAAAATATTAACTTTATTTCATCTATAATTTTATATATTGTTCTTTATTGGCCATGAAGTGGGTAGGTACTTCCCTTATTTCTTAACTATATATTGACATTATGTACTTGAGTATAGCAACTGCGTGAAAATTAACAGTGTTCATTGAATCGGTAGGCTAACCCAAAGGGCAGTATATATTATGGCACATGGGCATTAAATTAACATAACACTCATATTTTTACACCATCATCGGCACATTGTTGTGCAAACTCACGGATTCTCGCATAATTTAATATAGCAGACTGATAAATTATATTTATTTATATTTTACTACTTATTAGGCTGAATATGACTCTTATCTGGTACTATTAAAAAAATATGTCTATGGTTTTTTTTTGTAGAGCGAGACAGAGTTTGTAAACACGGCACCTGTATAGCTTGCCAGTAACATTACATAAAGGAAAACAAAATAAAACCAATAATTGTTGACATCTGCTGAAGTTTCTTACAATCTCTATTCAATATAAAAACTACAAAAACTAGATACTGTAACGGAGAACCATTTTTTACAATACCGAAATACTGCTTCTACACTAACATAAAGATCAATTGGTATTCATTTACAATAACGAGTCAAGTATGACGAATCCGAGGATCGAATAATTTATTGACTTATACGAAAACGACAAGGAATTGGTACGATCGTGATTATTTATGTAAAAATGTTTATAAGATGAGTAAATGCTTCGTTATGTACGTATTCCATGTCGCTTTCATGTGATACCTAAAATATTATACATACATATAAATAAATTCAAAATATCATTCGTATAACATACGTAGGTACATTCGTAAAGCTTGCTGCATATATTCACAAAAACTCCTGAATAACTTTGTCAACGAAAATTTATTTTGTACTTGACATAATTTCGTTTCCGTGGTTAGTCTATGGTAGAGTTGTACCGGTACTGGGTACCTGTTCAATCGATGTTATCAAGGGTTGGAATTCAAAAGAAATTCTAAATAGATAGACGCTAATTATGAACTAAAACTGAAAGTGGGACACCCGTTTTGCAAAACTCATGAACAAATTCAAGGTTTACAACTAACAACCTTTGTTTGACAGAATGGTTACTGTGCAGTCGGAAAATAATATTGCCAGTGTAAAAAAAATGTTCGCTAACAAAGTACAAGATATTATACACTTACAAAATCTGCGCACATATTCAGAATGCGAGGGACATCACTAAAGAGAATGTAATCGTGTAAAATCCATTCAATCACAATATTTGCAAATGCATCCATTACACACTATACACAACTGCATACAAAGCATATATTGTTACCGAACGGACTTAAAAATATAATACAAATAATATTGGCTCACTAAAAGTACAAGCGTATGACATCCTACACATCTACAATCGGTTGGAACTAAAGGGGACGAGAGAATAAAAAACATCAACTAAAACGTTAACAAAATACGACTTTCTCTATGGAAAATAAATAAATTTACAAATTAGATACACGTTTTAGAACTACTTACTAATAGTCACTTCGTCGTCGTTAATGTTTATCACTACATTTTTGGACGAGTCGAGGCGAGCGGGCCTGTACTAGTGATGCGCATTGCGCAATTATAATTTTAATAGCTTTTTCATATTTACCAGATCTAAAGTCGAACTGGTTTAGTCCTCACCGCGGGGCATGAGGCATGGTGTCACCAAGCCACCGTCACGCGTGGGAACACCATCCATGTCAATTATAATTTCGAAGACATTAAATACACGACCGCTCGCCTCCGACGCTCGAATATAACTTAGAATAGAATACAGAAGCATGCCGTCCGCCGCACTACGTTATCCTATCATAGCCTAGGCCGAAACCAACATAAACTACATTACTCAGTCCAATTTTCAGTCAATTTCTTATGAAATTACACCTCAACACACGTATCTAAGTACAAAAACGTTTCGGAACTTCGTCTCTTCGTGGTATTGAAGCATTCGGATGTAGGAAAAGAGTGATGGCAGTCGACGATGGTTTAATTTCGATGATAAAAAATGCTTAAATGCCGCGTTTACGATAGACATATAAAAGGAATAGAGCATTAATTTCTTTATTTGAATACTTGAGCTTTTAGAGCACTTTGTTAATGTGGAAAATTACAAGCATTTAAGATATCTGAACACTATAAATGTATTCGTAACGGTGCCGAACAAGCTCCGATCAAATGCATTAACGAATAACTTAAGCTTAATTAAGGAAACATATTACACGAATGCTACTTAATGGCTTTTTAAAGATACACCAATTAAAGAAATATTAGAAATGGACATTCATTATGACCGTGAATGAAGCGATGCTCGTCCGAGAGAGTGATTCCGAAACGATAAGTATTTAGGCTAAATTTTAATTGACAGGAATCTTTTGCCTTCTCCTAACACAGTTCCACCTTACCAAACGATAATCTCGACGTAAAAAACAAACAATGTTTTAGTCATTATCGAATAAAGTTAATTTATCATCTACGTTAATTTCTTGATAAGTAACAGTAACTAACAACTGGAATCTTGCCGATAAACCTACATTTTAAAGCGAACTAGGAATATAAATTGAGATAGATAATTTCAGTAGCTTTGGTAGAATAATATCATTCGTTTTATTGTTAACATGTATCGACTTTAACGGCAACACCGTCTAACTCAACAGTGAGTATTTAAATGTTTCGTACGTACTACTAGTAAAGGAAAACGAAGTTCTAGTTTCGACAAACATTCGTTATGAACGCGTCACGGGTTCAACTTTCTCGATAGTTAAATTGGAGCGCCATTCGTAAGAGAGCAATGCTACTTTGTCGTAATATTTCACGAGCCGTTCCGTGTATCAATCGGAACGGCACTAAATAGGAATGATACAGAGATTCTTGCACGTGTAAGTGTGGAACGGTGCTAGTGTGCGAGCGCGACGGCTGCCCCGACCGCGACCAGCGCCCGGCTCACGCGCGTGCGACCGCCTCCTGCGCGGTCGCCGACCGAAAAAACTCGGCGTCCGTCGTAGACATGGTCGACATTGTCGACTCGTCCCACGTCACTTCGGTCGTGGTCGTCGTCCCGTTCTCGTGTTTTCTTCTCGACTTCGGATGCCGCTGCTTTTTCTTGGGATTGTTAGCCTTCTTGTGCTTCCTCTTATGCCTCAAGTTTGCTTTCTGGAGGCGTATGTGGCAGTTTCTGTGCCGCGGCGGAGGCCGCTTCAGCTTGCCACGATGGCGGCGCGGCGGGCAGTGCGTCTGCTTGGGCCCGTCCCAGCGCCGCGTCAGCGTCAGCGCGTACGGTGACAGGTTGCCCAGCGGCCGACTCACGGGGATCTGCGTCCGTCGCGCTCTCCCCCTGTTGTCTAGCGCCAAGAAGGTTTTCTTCCCGTTGCGTAACCGTGAGTATGTGTTGTAGTTGTTCTCCTCTATATGTTCCTCGAACACGCAATCGTCCGAGAGATCCTTCTGAAACAATGAAAAAGATGCGATTAGTTGTCAAAGTAGGCGTAATTATAGGGACTGTTGGTGTGTGTTCCAGAGTAACGTTATCGCAATCGGGGTCAGCATTGTTAGCGTGACCACCGCTTGGAATCGAGCCACATTCATTTGTATTGTGTATTGATTTAAGAATCGGTAGCCATACTCTACAATTATAATATCAGAATACAATTTATCACTCCATAAATCCGCTCTAAACTCCCTTTTATGCGCGGAGCGGGGCACAAAGCGGCGTACAAGGAATTGGTTTGACAATTTCAACAAATTGGGGCTATCCTTTCAGGATAACCGTATTATCCCCCGGTTGTTGTGCCGTTACGGCTGCAACAGCCGGGTGCACGAAGCGATACAAATTGGTTGTTTTATTCATAAATATGTATAAGTGAATCGCTGTAGGGTGTACTAATGCCTCTTAAATTGTCCCAAGACACATAATATCGAGGACATTAAATTCAATCTGCGATGGTTTGCGGGTTACTGCGGCCGGTGGGTGAAAATTATTGCCCCACAGATTTATGGTGTTAGCAATTTGTCCTATCGGAAGTTCTTTAGTAAAAGCCGTTTCCATACCGACCAGGCCAGCGTTGACTTGTACTTTATGGGGTAGCTATTAATGTCATAATTTAGTACTAGTGAACTAGATGCTCAGGTATGTTAATGGGCAAATACTTTGTTCATGATGATATTCCTTGGTAGTGGACTAGTAGTATAGCAGCCAGTATTGCGCACTCAGTTACTTTTCCAACATGTAACTGGTAGAAGTGACACTCCCACTAGACAGGTCTCTTATAGTTTATGAATATGCGTATTCAATTATCCATGGAGTTCTTGCGCGAATAAATCATTTTTTACGAACTTTCCTTTCATTGGACGTGTAGTAGAAACTCCATGTTTCCTGGGCGTTACTTGTTTTTCTGCTTGGAAGTTGTGGTTGTACATACATTTAAGCTTGGTAGGAGAAAAAATTAGTAAAATGGACAAATGTTTGAGCTAATTTCAACTTTCTTTGCAGATACTTAAGCTCTGAAAGAGATCGAATTGTTTTGGCAGCATTTAAATTTGTTATAAGTGGATCATTCTACTTTGTTATGAAACCTATCATTTCCATATCTTTCAGTATTAGAGGTTTTTATGATAAATATTATCGTCGACTTCAATGGCCTTGTTCAAGAAATGAACGCGATAAATTAATCACTCAAGTTGTTCTTTTGAAGATCAATCGCCCATATGATAAGCTTTTGGGGTGCCTTTCAATCAAAATATATTGAATTCGGGAGTCCGAGCGTCCAGGAATTACCTAATAACGCCGGAAAGGAAAGTTATACGGGTAACAGTGCCTGTCAAAGTAACAACCCAACAACGCCCAAATTAAGACTTCCTACTCCCTATTTCACCGGCAGCTGCTACCTATTGTCAAACAAACTAGGTGACACATGTAACTAAATGAAAACCCCTGCAAGCACGCTCTAAATACTTCATCAGAGACAGTTCCGTTTAGTAACTGCTCACACAACACAACACATTTAAATCTCAGCATGGTTAACTAAACAAATGGTCTACATTAAATTTTACTGGCGTACTCGACAATTACAACCTGTTTGATATCAGAAGCGGGAGTTGTGTAACTGATTGGTTGGTGGCGGAGTACTAAATACGCAATGGAATGCAATCAGTTTGATGGAGTCGGTCTTAAATAGTGCGTTCGGTGTGCACTGTATACCACCCATGGAGTTTGAAGTTCCTGGAGGTGTGCTGCTAAGTTTGTTATAATTAAGTACGTATTAGGTTAAAATGCTGCAATGGAGCGATAGGGGATATAAGAAAATATCATAAGTAGATCTTAAATTCATTTTTTTGCTAACTATAAATTAAGCATCGGGTAGTAAAAGTTTTAACCAAATTCACAATGTTTCATAGAATTTCTATCCAACAATAGCACTTTGCAATCTTATTATTTTTTGATAAAATATACCATAAATTTCTATAGTAATTTATCACACACTTTCGACAAAGGCGCTTTACACCCGCGCCAAAAATATTCCCGCCAATTCCCAGCACCATATTGGCGCGCAAACCATAAAGTTGGCAGCACTGCACATTGTAACCTCATAATGGCCCACTAGAGGTCGCCACTTACCCCGAAGCTTTACTGGATGATATTAATATCGCCTCCATGTACCGTATGCGGTTATTGTTTAACTGTTAATCGTAAAAGACATATAATTGCGTGTAAAATGGGCCTAAGGCTTTTAATTATAAGCTTTGAAAATTATCGGTGGCCATTACCGAGAATGGACGTAGTTTGTATTGGAGCGGTTTGGAATATAAGTTGTAGTGAGATATTGTTTTAGTTAGTTAATTAGGTCAGCTCCAGTGGCCTAATAGCTTTTTAGCTGCTTCTAAGCTTGAAGGCAGGAGATCAGTAGAATGTTGAAAGTATTATTGTTTTTTTTTGGGTAAGTTTTTGCATTCGCAACTCTGAATAGGTATGGGAGAGAGACCGAATAATTATAGAATAGGTTCTCCTCAGAATGCATATTAACGAGTATCGTTATAGCGCTGCTCTATTAGAGGATTCTTCTTGACTCAAATTATCTTCAAACAGGTTGATAAGAAACGGACTATAATAAACTCCACATCTAATTGTTTTTCAAAACAGTTTAAAACTAATGACTGTTACACAACATTTAATTAAGAAATCACCGAACTCCTTTAACTAAAAACCGATTTTAATCCCCCCAATCACATCACTATCAGCCACAGATAAATATTAACCGTTACTAATCGTTCAATGAAGGCAGGTGACACACGTTATTATCAATTAAATCGCACCTACGTGGTAACCGTCATAATATATGCTGCCTTATCGCTAGTGGGACCCATTTCCAATAATAGTATCAGGATTCGTTTAGAGAATTGGATCATAGGGCAAATGGTGTGAGAAGTAGGCATAGATAAGGATGCTCTAGAGATTGATCGGATTCGGATATCGATAATACTTTCTTTCAAAGTTAAGATCGATTAAAAATAGATAGTTTTCTAAAAGAAAACTACAGCGGTCACTATGCCATGGCTATAAGTTTTTATTAATATGGCAGAAGCGAGTTACGATTACATAAAGTTGCATCCGCTAATACAGTCAAGTTTACTGCGTTGCGGACCGTATGAAAAACTCATAAAAATACACTTATATTAGTAGTAAATATACCGCACTTACTGTACACAATTTGACCATAAAATAACCAGTCATACGTTTGATAACTTTACTTGCTGTCCGTTTATGAAAAGATTCGTAAGTTATTCGATCCGACTGAATAAAGGTAAGTTCCTACCCGCAAGTTTATGTGAAACCATGCATAATACATGCATGCACGCATGCCATTTAATATTTCAAACTCAAGTTACGCGCTTTCAAACAAGACTAACAAGATTATTCTAATTCAATGATTCCCTGCAACATGTAAATATCGATACTCATAATATTTACATACATTTTCTAATCGATAAATCGTGCCAACCTCGAGGGTCAAACATTTTACGATCTTGAATTTATCGATACCGATGATCGACTATCGATAGTGAATAGGCGACACGACACTAGCAAAGATAGGGTTATCGCGTATGATCTTTATGGACTAGAAACAATCGCCAAAGAAGATACGTCGATTCGTTCCTTGTAAAGGATATAATATGACGAAATTAAATTTTAGTGTCCTTATTGACATGTTCCTTCGTCTGTCACTTACAAAGTAATAAAATAAAATCTACGGTTTTCACTTTTTTTTTATTGTACCTAACAGTGTCCCTTGACACCCACTATGTGGGTTATTAGGGTGTTGGCAACATTGTAAAGGTAATCCTTTTATTTGTGACGGTATTTTTCAAAAAGACGACTACCCACTGGCTCTTTTTATGGTCTTGAGAGATCCTTAATCCTACTTTTATTTTTTAAATAACTTTGAAAGTCTCCCAACTTCTAAGTATACTTGCAATACTACGCTACGCTACAATATGCTATCTGATAAAACAATCGACACTATCAAAAGTTGCCTCCATACACATGCTTTTCAATTTTACAGCAGCAAAAGCCACCCACAATCGTCCTACAAAAAAATACCGAAATCCAACACCGAAGGAAAATCTCCTCTGAAATCGGATAACACTAGATGGCAATGTAAATGCTAAATTAGAAAGCTCTGTATCCTAATTTACGCGTCTCTAGAGTTATTTATTCTGCAATAAATATGTCAATTACAGTAGTCTAGCCGAGACAGATTTATACAGGGGTGTCACTCGTGTTTTAAAATGAAGACTTTTGCGTTAGGAACTTTTTAGTGACGGCGAGAGTTAAAAGGGATTTAGGAGTGAGAGGTGAACGAAAGAGCGGTTGGTCATCTGTGTGTTGCTTTGATGAATGAACTTGGTTTATTGTTTTATGTTTAGCTGGTTCAAAATAAGATTTTTCTTCTTGTTTTTATATCTAGATTGTGCCTTTGACAGTCGTTAGTCATAAGCCCAAAAGTCTGAAACTAAACAGGTCATATTACCCAGTAACTGGGTTGTGGATTGTGGACGACAAATAAGCTGCATCCGGTTGAATTGGAAGCCAGGCCGACCCCAATGTAAGTGGAAAGGTCAAAGCAGAAAGGGAAGGAGAAGAACAAATCATATGTAAGAAATAAGTATAGTATAAGCTCTTGGAAAAAGCTGATTACTTTCTAAGAAGAATTATTCTCTGTTTTATCCTGCTTTGATTTGCGTAATGCTGTATTGATTTATTTTTGTGGTTAACGATAGTGATATACATATTTTCTTGTTTAACTACATTGATATATTTTCCAATGGCCAGCCCTTAGGTTACAAAATAAGTGAAAATAAACACGTGTGCCAAACCAAAGTGGATCTGGGCCGGCCATGTTTGTTGCATGCCAGCATGCCAGATATATGGGCCAAATAGGACCAATGTAGAGCAAAAAGAGTGAAACCTCATAAGCACAAAACTTGGACAAAGTAACGCAGTACTTAGATATTCTTAATCGAGATTTTAACGCCAGGCATAATATTTGAAACAAATAAATGATTTGATTTGATATCAATTTAAATCTAACTCTTAAGTTAATTTGAAAAGGCCTTTTTATGAAGCTTGGCCTCATCTTCAAACCATGGCTTCTCAACTAATCTCCATTTATATTTAATCCAGCTTTTTAATTAAAATAATGGTCACAAAACTAGTAATGATATTTTAACTCCAATTATAACCAAATTAATGTTACGAAGTCATAAAAGCTTATGTTGACGTGTTGTGTTACGGCGACTATTTACTAGGAAATGTTGACTCAAATACAACGCGTCTCACAAAGATTAATTAATTGATTAACCTGAGATTATAACACAAAACTAAGAATTAAGTATGTTTAGTTAATATATATACCTGAACGTCTGCCTAACCTTACGGGGATTACTAGCGTGACTATGTGTTTTGGTTGATAAAGAAATCGCTAAATAGATGAAAACTAGGTGAGCACGACTGTATTTCCACTTGTTTGTGTGTCTTAAAATTCTCATACTGACTTTTTACGGTATCGGCAACTTAACAAAAAGAAAAACCTTAATGCGAAAACAACGATTTTCATAGACTCAATGAATTTGAATAACCGAACACACTGGCAACCTGCCATAGTTAATGACGTAATTTGACATTTGTTTCAACAATTATAGTACCCTCAATTATGAACAAGTTATGTGTGACAGTTACATAGCAAATAAATATGGTCGGTGACCTAGATCAGCTGTTGAGTTACGGTCTATCGATGTGCCATTGATGTTTCTGAATGAAGGGTTCTGTCATCATTTCTGCTGAAGATGACCACTGTCTCCACCAATTAAAATTGGTCGTGAAGAGTGAGTTTCTAACGTCAATTGGTAACTATAAAAGCACATATCACTAAATAAAGTATTAGTTCACAAATGATAGTGCATCTGCGCTCTTTCAACGTTACGCTATCTAACTTAATTTTGTACTAAGTCGCCCTTTTTGACATATTTTATGGGATTCATAACTTGGAACCCAACCGTAGGCATATAATTAAATATGCTTTCGCAACGGAACGATTTCTAATACTTCTAACAGATGAATAGTAGAAAGAGCTCTAGGCTGAATTAATACCAACTTAAAGTTTAGTGATGGGGTGGTCTTATCGTCGCCAAGACCACCGGGCAAAGCAACCATAGTATTATTCCTCCAATGCGACCTGCTTCCATATTACTCGTCAATAAACTATCTAAAAGGCCAAAGAGGTCGACTACACATAAACCTAATGTCTCCACATTTGTGTATAAGATAAACATCAACAATTTATATTTCGAATGCAAATTCAATAATCGAATGTCAGTCAAGTGAATGCGCGCCACGCGATGCATTCGCGGCATGTAGATAGTTTCATGAATGCAAGTGCTGAATTTACCGATATTTGTACGGGAAGAGACATGTTTAGGATCTATTGTTAACAAATACAAAGGTTCGATCAAGGCACAGGTTAATTCAACAAGGATATTATAGGAACAGGAAAATTATTAAAACCTTCTTTTGCTCAATTGTGCGATGGAGGGCCGGACTTATAGCAAAAAGGAGAAGAAAAAAAAACAAATTCCTAATTGGCTATGGTCGGCCCTGAAAAACACAAACGTGACACATCGTAGAGTTGCCAGGAATCGTTAGTCGATTCCCCGAATTCGATGATCGCGATCAATAACAAGATAGGTTAGGATACATCACTTCCAGGTATTTTGATGGGATTCCGTCAGCGACAAAACTAGGGCTTTTTCATCGTCACTCGATTATTTGTGGCTAATCTTACCTGTCGTCTGTGAATCTAGTGTTAATTAATGCGACGGCGGTGCCTCTAATAAAATTTAATGGCCTGTTTTCGAATAGAACGTCTTGAAGTTGTTAGTTCATTCATAATTTTTGGAATTGGCAATCGTAGACCACCGGCTCGAGTCTGCTAAATTAATCGCTTTATTCTTTCTGTTTTATAATTCCTTATCTTTTGACTAGCATTAAATGGGGCTGATGAAAATCTGCGGGCCTTGGAGTTTCGTGTTCTTTTTATGAATTAGTTTTTAGACTGATTTCGATAGTTTGTTTAATTGGCTTGATTTATTGAGGCCGATCCACCTTTATTTCAAGGCGTTTTATTTCAGAGCGCTAGATACCTAACTCGATAGAAATATGGAAGGTGCTGTTCGTGATTTATAGTTATAAGTTACAAATAATACTGTATGCCAATAGATACCTATCGGTAAGTACATATAATTATTACACGTATGTACCTAACTTATAAGAGTTTAAGTAGCAACTGCCTGTGGATTTTTTAATAATCTCAACAAAATCTTCTAAGTTTATGTAGTCCTGTACAGTTAATTCTCACGATCAGACTGTTGATTCCGTCCTAGATTAGACAAATAGGTATCGACCTAATTATAAATTAACCATCTATAAATTAAAACCTAACGAAATGTCAAGAATAAAACCTAGACGAACCTCTACCATATCTATAGATCGTGAGTTTTTTTTTACCAATAATTAGTTTCACTGACATTTGCATACAGTTCCTTATTGTTTTTAAACAAATTAAAAATGTTAATGACGTTCTGTTAACATAATACTTATGGCTAATAAGAATTATTGATAGGTCTCGTTTTAAAACAAATGTTTTTTGCCCTGTGTCTCGACTGACCTTTAAATTATTCATTGAGTTGAGGATTTTGTTGGCGAAATGTCGTTTCCATATAATCTAATTTTAATCTTTATTTATGTGTGAGTCCGGATTTTGTGAACCAATTCTTATTTCTGGGGAGTTTATGATTGCTGTATTTAAGTATTTTTATTTTTATAAAGCTAGCCACATAAAACGTTTAAATTCAGCAAAACACATCTAATACGGTTCCAAAGATTATACTTTTGTCCAGCAGTGGGACAGTAATAGACTGGCTTTATACAATCAGTAACGACAGTTTCCATCTCCAAAAGAGTTCAACAAAAATATCCCATAGCGTTTATTTCCCAAGCCCACACCTTCGTCACGCAGCCATAAAAATAATATTCCAGATAAAATCGTTTGAAATATCTCTGAAACAATATAAACAGACAAGAAAACTTAAAATACCAATATTAAAGATCGTTAAAAAGCTCGTAAAAATTAAATCGCTCATGACTAGTTAACCTAATTTATCAATACGTTGACCATCCAATAATACGACATTTTGAATTTATCGTCTCTTAGTCAAGATATAATGATCACTTTAAATTTTTTATCGCGTATATTATATTTCTAATAATAGATGGAATATTTTCTATATTTCGTATAAGATTACTTCTAATTAGATTAGTTGTAACAGCTGTTTCTGGACTGTGTTTATTATTTTAAAGTATAATTTAATGTCATGTGACAACTTTTGAAGCAACATAATCATCTAGTCAATATGACACTTTATTTATGAAAATCAGTTTGTAGTGTTATCTAGTCTATTAGTTTCAATTTGATGACAATAGTAGGTGCAGTATATTTTTAGAGGAATAATGTGAATTTTATCAACAATGACACTGTGAATTGAGACAATTTTAAAAGACTTTTATTTATTTAACACTTCAAGTACAATGTACAGAGGCCGACTTAATGCCAAAGGCATTTTCTACCAGTCAACCTTTGAGGGATGCAGAGACAAACAGACATACATATCATCAATTTTATTATATCAGCCTGGAATAACCCACTGCTGGGTATAGGCCTCCCTTTTCTTCTGCCATGCTTCTTAGTTCTGTGCGGCTCTTATCCAGGTGTTTCCCGCGATTTTGAAGATATCGTCGACTTAACAAGCAAAAGACTTGTAAGTACCATACCAACATAACTATAAAAATAGAGTAAAAAAATATAATTTTAATGGCACAGAACAAAACGCAAACAGCCTTATCAAGCCAAACCTACCCTCGAAATCGACTAATTCAAAATCGATTTGACTGTTCAACGATTGCCCTCACTTGAAAGCCATTACGATTGAATGGAACACTTAGCCAAACGGTTTATATTGATTGTGTTCACGTTAAGACAAAGGATATAAAACAGAAGAAATAAAAGGGGAATGAAGAGATAAAAAGTTTACGACCCGTTACCTCATTGTCGTCTTTGGTTTATAGGGATTTAAGAACTCCCATATTAGGTTGCGATGAGGGAACAAGGATATGAAGAGCTGTTATAAGTTGTTCATAATATATTTATATGCTGGTTACATAAAGTTTGATGTTAGTAGTGTACTAATTTATGGTGTTAGGGTGGGGAGCGAGGGCTGCGGGTTGTTGGGCTTCGGGTTGTTCGAAAGAGATACCGCGGCCCTGGAACACAAAGGGCGAAGAAGGAACATGGGTGGGTTTTAGTCAGTACAAGTCTGACACTCCCTCTCGCTCCGCCCAGAGCGGGAGAAGTCATTTGATGATTTCCCATCCGGAAAAAAAAAGGGTGGGGAGCGAGACATTTTCATTTGAGAATTTAATTCACTACACTATTTTAGTTGAATTTATTTTATTTATTTAATCATAGGAGAACCAACAGCTGTAACAGATGGATAACAATTGAATATGAGACATAAAGCCAATTACAGGTTCTCACGGATAGTAATAGAAAATGTAGTAAAAAACTTAGGATCACTAACAAGCACGATTTATATGAATGCATAAGGAACAATAAGAACTAAACACTCTTAGAAAAAATTAAATTCATTTTTGCCGCCTATAACGCAAAAAATTGCAGTTACCTAAGCATTTGCACTGCACTTCATCTTGTTGTGTCTTTGTAGAGTCATTGTAGTTGCGTTCAACCATGCGCGATGATTTACAGTAAACAATTATTTATAGAACCTACTGAGAATTGCATACAGGTTAAAAAAAGATAAACATTACCAGATTTATAGCACAAAATCGCAAATGTGATCTTTCTGGAAATACAAGGTTTTGGTAAAAATGCATTGATTTCAGAAAGTCAGAATGCATTGATTTCTTATACATTCACATTTTTTTCGAGTCACAAGTCTTCTCCATATAATTCCTGTGCTTTCACCACAGATTAACAATAACCGAACCATTTCAAATAATTTGTAATCAACCAGCTCCACGGTACTCAAAATCTAATTCGATACTCCAAAAGTCGATATCTATATTAATCATTATTAAATTTATATCGAATTATAATCTCCCAATCTACTTGGACTCGTAAAGCGCCCCTAGTCGTCCTTTCGGGCATTCCATCGATACTAAAAAAGCAGTAAAATATGTGATTGTCGATATGTATACACAGGTTTTTAGTGGTTTTATTTAAAACAAGCTATTTCTTAATTATTTACGAGCGTAGCGAGACACCGTGTGATCTAGTTTAGACACCGCCATGTTCTATTTCAAGTTTTTATTCAAATAAGGAACTACATGAACGGCGTGTGAAATGTTTTGAATGTGTTTCCGAACGCCGAAGTAAACATTTTTGTAGCTTTTAAAACAGGATTCGAACGTTTTTTTTACTATTTGAAACATATTATTAGCGCACGTTGTTATTAATAGTTCTGTCTATTGTAATAAAAATACTTTACGATTCATATTATTTTATGTCCGCAAACGTACGAGCATATTAAAAGCATCTAATAATAATTAATACCAATAAAAATGATACCCTAACAATAGAGATATTTATTACACAGTAGAAATAAATATTGTTTGATATATCGCTGAGAAATAACTGGCTATCAGAAGGAATCTTCAGCACTTAAAAGAGTTTTAAAACAACCCAGTCGCATCAAAATGTCGATACAAACTACCCTATAAATTAAAACAACCCTTAAGAAAAAATCAAATTCCAACAGACAGAATCAAACAGCCATAAATATGGCGTCATATTAAAACATAAAATAGGGTAAACAATCGTAAATAAAAATTACAACGAAAACACA
The DNA here is from genome assembly GCA_963082945.1 of Cerastis leucographa. Taxonomy (NCBI): domain Eukaryota; kingdom Metazoa; phylum Arthropoda; class Insecta; order Lepidoptera; family Noctuidae; genus Cerastis; species Cerastis leucographa. The sequence continues at coordinate 14,708,336 of OY720368.1, forward strand.
CAATGGGGTCGTTAATTCAAATATAAATTATGTCTATTTTGTGGTCCGTGTAACACTTTTTTCTGTTGTCCTTGAATTTTTTGTGGTGGCAACACGAGCGGCGCCTGTGGTGCGGCGAAACCCTTTAGTCTGAATTTAAAAGTAGAACTAGTTTTATTTTTCAAACTGTCTTTTTATAAAGGCAATTTCGGTGTTGCTATCTTCTAAGCGGGTTATTAATACGCTTCTAGTCATTATCTGAGAACGCTTTATTTCGTTAAGCGGTGCCTATTGTCCGTTTTAGTCGATTCGTTTTGTATCCTGTAATGGAGCCATAAATTCTTGGCTTACTGTCCCGGGTGTCGGTCGCAATTTGCCTTTTGAACAGTTTAAACGACGTGAAAGTCTCCAAAAACGTCGAGACTTAAATTAATTAATAACTCTACTACAGATTACGTATTCGATAGGATTTCTACGTAATTTAACGTCACTAATTTCGTCAAAGGTTATTTAGAATATTCATTTAATAACAAATCTGAGTAGCTTGATATTATCTGTTAAACACACATCATCAGCAAAATTACAAATGAGAATCATTAAACGTAAACATATGTGGAATGTTTTGCTTATAATAATCTTAAAATATGATCTGTAGTTAAACATCTTGCATAATTAGAAAAATATTTTAATAATGCATCGAATGACTTACAAGGCTGTATTGCATTGCATTGTGACAGGTAATAAATTAAAAAGTTATAAAACGGACATCGAGTGATGGGCTTATTATTACTCGTTTCCGGTTGTAAGATGGCCGGAGAAGGTTGCAAAGCACAGCACTTATAATAAAATTATTTGGTAATTATATTAATATCGTCGTAGTATCTTTTAATATCTGGTTACTGGTTAGACTGGATGCCATTAGCCAATCCCATTTTTCATACATAGGAAGAATCTTGGATTACAATGCAAGCTAGTCAGTAAAACAGGAATTGTGAGGAAATACTAGTTTTGTTCCAAACGGGTATTTAATGATCTTTTGGAGATAGGGTAATACTTTCACCATTCGATTCCACAGAGTTAAACGGAAAAGATTGTCTAGTAACAAAAGCATGAAAGAACGTGACCTAATATCATCCCCTGGGGAATCCTAAAATGTTTTTAAAAAAATCCTCAAGTTTTTTATTTAGTCGTCCTAGGCCCACGTTGTTTCGAATATTCTACGACCCTTTAATCCAAAACTAACCGATTTCTGTGTTTAATGCCGGCAAATCGACTTCAAACGAGATACTGACTTCATCAAACGCCTTAACCGTTTACGCAATACCATTTCAAACTGTCATTATGGCAGTTGTAATATCTATCGTCTATTCATGTCATAATCTATTGAAAACGTTTGAAGTCGACCAAGAAGGAAATACTTAGACAGGTTTGATATGCAGCCATAATCCTGACTGGCTAATGATTCTCACGGCCAGTATCTGTAATTGGATTAGATGGTAAGCTGAACTTAACCTGAGTTGACTGGTGAACTGAATTTGTATGCTTTTGCTTTATTAATATTATTAGCCATTTAGTATAGAATCACATTCGAGTTAGCAGTGGGGGCAAATTATAATTCAATTTTCGTTATTTACTTCTACACAAATACATTCAAGTCTATATATGTGGTTTTGTTGTTCTTCTTAAACTCGTAGAGCATTTTGAAGCATTTTTACCATCATATAGAGTATTTTAATGCGGAAGATTTATGTGTATAATACAATAACATTGAAATTGCATATAATAATAAAAGCTTGACGTTTTGGCAAGTAACTCACCGTGCGAAGGAGGACGGGTCATCATAGTTTGAAATAAAACATTGAACATCTATTGGTTTTCCGATTTGTAGTGTAGACTTGACTACAAAATATTTTTGAGGTCAAATGTGAGTTTCAGGTATTGTTACCCAATAATAATGCTATAGCTACATAATTATTTGCCTTTTCTATTGTCAATCGTAGATAGTGCCTTGTGAGATCCTGTATCCGAATAAGCACTTTCATAGAGATGATGATAGGAAAAATTCTACTCAACTCATAACTCTAAGATTAATCCCCACAGATACCGCACATTCCTTTTATTAATAAAATCCACCTGATTACAACGCACTGGATTCCCGGTACAAAATCAGTGAGAAAGTTACCTTATTGAAAGCCGCTAGATATAAATGATGGATGCTCCTCGCTTCGCTCATATCGTTTGTTTTAATAGCTATCAAAGCATTCTATTGGTCTCCAATTAATTTTGGATTCGGTAGCGTGAAAGCTGGACATACATTTGATATATTATCGGGCTGCCTGTCTTCCGATTTGGGAAAACAGTTAGTATGTAATGGGTCTGCTTCCGTTTGTAATGATAGTAAGTTGGTAAGTAAATTAAATTCCTAAGATTGTGTGTCCTATGATGATACTAATATTATTTTTTAATCATTTTGTTCAGCAGAAATCTGTTCATCCAGTATATGTACATTCAACTGTACATTAGAATTTGATTTGTAATAAGTATAACCTCTAGAATTCTAGATTAAGTTTAGTTACTTCGCGTTAGTTTGAAAAGGGGGTGATTGACTACAGAAGTTTCAGGTTGAAACGAAGCATTGGTGTGTAGTGTGAAGCTACTACTAGGCAACAGCAAAAATGATAGTTTATTTTTGCAAAATGTGGCTACAGTTTGAAAAAAATATACAATTTTTGCCGTTAATTTTATTGCCAATTCGAATATTTTTGCTAGAGAATCCCATCTGCCTGGAATGTAAGTCTACCTAAATTCCATCCAAATTGTTTTCTGAAATTCGTACTATTTTAGGTACTGTTTTTAATAAATTATTCAAACGTACCCTTTCCTTTGCTTTAGTGAAAGTAAATTACCATAGAAATACTCGCACAATTCCTGACCGTAGTGCTCAGCTATTTGAAGTATGTCCCGATACTCGATAATAAAGCGAATTTAATAAGTCTTTGCGTAGCATAGACCATTGAAGAGTAGGATAATTTTTGGAATAGGGCTTTTAGAATTGAAATAATATCCAACTATTTTGTTTTTAGCTGTCGAGGTTTTTGTGAGATTTTGTGACATGTTAAGTCGTTTTCGCGCGTCATCAAAAAAGGCCTCTGTAAATTAGGGGCTAGTTTTTCGCAATATCAAAAGACTTAACCTATTCTTGTTTACTTAACCAAATTTTTCAACGAATCAAAACCTTAACATCTTAACTCTTTTTTCGTTACTTCATTTATAAGATTGTTTGCTTAGCCACCATCTTTAACTAAACCCTCCACAATTCCGGCAAAGCGGAAAAGCATCCCATATTCTCATTAACCAAAACATCAGGGACACACTTAATGACGGAAGCGCCTAATTACCAGCACCTAATAACACTCAACATCTAATTAAACACATTTGAGAGGTTTCTTATCCAATTTTAACATTATCTTTGTCTGACTTCAGTCGTAAAGGCGGGCACTTTAAATTCGTGCGCCTTTGCTTCGAGAATGTCTTGCGTTCCGTACATAGTCGAGGGTTCAAAGGCGCAACGCTTTTAGAGGTTAAGGGTAATAAAATAACTGAACTGTAAATTAAAAATGGCTGAAGTTAAACTTAATTTTGAGAGGAATTTGGAAAAGAATTTCATTTAAATTTAATGTAAGCGAATTGGGCGTAGATTCTTTGTCCCACCGATCATCCAGCTTGCTACCTTGGTTGGAGATTTCGAAACTAGATTTAAAAAAGTTTTAATACCACCACGTCGAGCAAACATTCTGTCTGTGATGGATAAGCTTTTCAATTTCACTTTAACCTTAGTATTCCAACAAAATCATATTATTTCTAGCTCCGTAAACAAACAATCTATCAAAAGCTCCTACTAAACCCAGCAATATTTTTCCTCGGATATTCCCTGCATCCCTAAGTGCAACAAAACAATCTTCCCATCCCTACTCCATCATAGACAAACAGACAGAGCTATCGCACCAAAACAATTTGCCCCGTATCTAACGCGCATCCCTATGACAAATCGATGCTCGCCGCTCGCGTTAATGAATCGAGAACTCGCTGATTAATGGTGTCACTACATCCTTATCGCGCCCCATGTTAGTGTTGTGCGTCCTTAATGGGATCACCCGGGCGTTAGTAGAGTAGAAAAATGAGCTATCGATTAGCTATTCGTATCCTTTATTGTTCGATTTAAATTGGGTGCTAGGTTAAGGCTGGTGTCACTGGTAGGGAATGAGCGGATTTAAATACAGAGTGGGAGTTTCTGAACAAGACCTTTACGCCTTTATTTAGTAAAAAAAATAACATTGAGTTTTATTATAGATGTATGGCTAAATTATGCAGCTATTAAGACGTACGAAGTGAGGATTGAAACACAGTGTTAGGAGATACTTCATTGGGCATTTTTTTCACACCCTGTTTTAACTACTACGTAAGTCATAATAATAAAAATTGTGCGTGGAGTTCCTCCGCCCGAAAGAAGTGAAACTTCGTAATACTTCACGCGTGCGTTCGAGTGCCACGCATTCACTCTTATTATAATGAGCTTCTAAATAATATTTTGTTGTTTTTAACCGACTTCTAAAAGGAGGAGGTTATCAATTCGACGGTATGTTTTTTTTTTTCTTGTATTATTTTTATTACATAAGTTTATCGAGGTTATTCTACTCATAGAAATTGAGCGAAGGCTGGTCACACCGAAGAATGCATGACTGTTTGCACGCCATCTTGCGTACCTGTTAATGTAATACTGCCATCTCTTGGTGAGTTTTAGAAATGGTAGCGTTTAACGCAAACCTTTTTGGAAGTCGCATAAGAAGTTTCACTTTTAAAAAATCTTATATTTAAATTCCTTTTCAAAACTCCGCTACGCTTATGTCAAGGCTGTAACCTAAAAAAAGTCCTCGCCTCCACGATTAGCGGGTGTTGTATTCGATTTTTGAATCGCGTTCCATTTTTCAAAGCGACTCCTTTTTGGTGATAACGTTTGAGATGCGTTGACGGGACGTTTGAGTGTTCCAAAACCATCCAGATCAGCTAACTGTAATAAATTCTTTGGATGATAAAATGATTTTTGAATTAAAAATAGAGAAATAATAAACCGAGCGAATAAATAAAATAAAATTCCATGTGGCCGAATCAAAAACTAAATGGAGCGAAAAAAATACTGATTGAGTGAAAATAATACTATTAAAACATAACTAATTATTACAAAAGCTTACACAAGATGCAATTAAGTAAGCAAAGGGATTTGTCTGACTACCCCTTTTTTGGGGTAAAATCGTTGTTAATTTTGATTTGACGGTTCAACATCATGTACAGGTTTCTCAGGTTTCAACAACATTCATTGCGTTGCCGAGCAAACATTTTACAAATAATGGATGCAATTATTTATTGAAAGTGTTACGCACCTCTAAGATATGTACTGATTTTTGTTTTAATAAAAAGTTCCTGGTGGAATACATAACCACCTTCTTTTTTAGAAGTCGGTTATAATTATTCCACATTTCGTTTACACCCCACCACACTTAAAAGTTCAGAAGTCCTACGTCTTTACTCAATCAATATTTTCAATAAATAAAAAAATATATCAATCCTTAACAAACTCAACAGCAAGCTGTCGAAAAACAGCAAATCATTTGTCTTACGTTAGCCCATATTGAGTTGTCGTCGCTCCCTAAGAATAGGGGCGCGAGTGAAAAATGTGCAGTGTGACAGCTGACGTTTAGCGATACATGCGTCAATATCTTACAAAGTGAACTGTTTGCCTTTCGATGATATGTGTCATTTGTTTTGTGTGAAAGTGAATGAAACAATTTGATCATGTGACTGTCTGTACTTACTTACGGTATGTTTGTTGCTAAAATTGGGTAAAAACAACAAATAAGTAGTAAGTATTTCTTTTTCCTTGCTAAAACGGCGCTTTTTGACCGAAAAAAAACTACAAAAAAAAGTATTTGAAGAGTGTTTTTTTTTGTATGAGGTATACAAACTGTACTAAATAAATGAATAATTTTCGCGAATTGTAACTGAGTATTTACTAATTTATAACCATAAACAATCAAAGTACGGTAGGTACCCAAAGACCATAAGACAAAAAACAATGACAGTTATTACTTTTAACTGCTCATAACTCAACTAATCTTGTTAAGCACAGGTTCTTATTAATTTATGCAAACTCATAGATCACCGACTTACATCCATCTCCTTGACACATTGGGGTTGCCACTAAAGTAAAAACTTAAATATTGAGACATAAATCCAATTTGGAGGCAACACTTAAGTAAAACACGGGTACGAGTGGTCGTTTACAAAATTTATGATCGTTTCTCAGCAACCAACATTTTTTACGATTTAACGAAGATTTGCTAAAGGAATTATCATATTGTTTTGTTAAAATGTATGGAAACAAGGCGAGATGAGGTCTTTAAAACGGAAAGAACATTTTTTGAGGTAATCTTGGACATTACTTTGGTGATTTACATAATCATGTTTTAGGCAGTAGGCAGAATATTTTCTGGGATATAGAACTCAGTGTTACAAAACAAGAATATAAATAAGATTATGTTTTTGTACTTATAAATATTTTTCTATTATTTCTTGTCGTCTTAACATAATACGCGGCCGTAACTAATATGGCTTTACTGAGTTATAATCACTAAAGTAATCAATACAACCCCTTTAAGTTCATTTAATCCCAATTAATGACTATTTCATAGAAAAGTCATTCTATGGGGTTAAATTACTATGAAAAAAAAAATTCATTCATTGGAATTAAATGAACTTAAAGGGGTTGTATTGATTATTTTAATGTCTATAATTATGTAAATACGTACGTTTTACGGCCGCGTATTATATTTTATTCAACATAAAACCTGACACCGACCGGCAAATTTTAAAAAAAAAGTAAGCAAAATTTGAATTTCGCGGGCCACCCTGTCGCTTAAGATTAAGAGGACATTTGAAAGACCCATTAAATTTAATATCAGCTCCATATTAGGCACCGAACAGAAGTCCCATTCATATACGAAAGTGATGTAGAAAATAATGTCGTTTATGGCATCATACAAACTAAAAATGACGTACAAACCGATAGTGTCACCACGAAAAAACAAAACATCTACAGCTCATCCGAAATGCCACCCATAAACAAAAATGGAACCCCGACTAAATAGATCAAACGTCCAAACGTTTCAATTAACAATAGCCCTCAGTATTGATACAAAAACTCATGCAACATTATACAAAAACTAATCCCAAACAATTTTGAATTCTATCCCATTAAAAATAAAGCTGTCAAATTTTTCGACGTTTCCAAAAATAATTTTGTAAGCCAAAGGTGTAGGTGTCATTCATTATCCGTAATATTATGAAGCAAAAGTTTTGTGTGAAGTCAATAAATATGTTCATGAAAGGGTTTTTTATCGATCTATCGATCAACGTTTGATTGATCGCTATCCTGCTGCAGGTGAAAGTATCTATGGCAATGGATCTTTGTTGTTTAACCGCCTTTACAAGTGTAGATCGGAATCTTTAGTCGATATTAATTATGAATGGAGATTACAGATGCGACTTTATTGTTGAACGTCGATTGACCTACGTGTTGAACCAAAGAATTAAAATTAAGAAGAAAGCTACAAGTTACGTTATTAAAAATGATTAGGGAAGCGAGTAAGGGAGTTTAGCTTCATAAGGCTTTCAAAAAGAGTAGCTTATTTATTATCCTGTATACACCAAATCATAGCTCCGAGAGAACATTACTGTTACCGTCGGCGTTCCAGCTATCTTAGAACCCAATGGCTTGGCACGCGACGATGGCAAAAGACCGGACGGCATGTCTTTGTTTCCTTGGAAGATGGGTAGACCTTTAGTGTGGGACGCAACTTGCGTCGATACTCTAGCGCCATCACATCTTCCAAGCTCATCGTGCTGTACAGGCGCTGCCGCTGCGTTTGCGGAGAACCTCAAGCGGCGTAAATATAGTATTTTGGTAACTATATTTTCGAGCCGTTTGGGGTTGAAACTCTGGGGCCGTGGGGTCCGAGTGCTCACAGCCTTTTCAAGGAAATTTCTAAACGCCTAGTTGACACTTCCCTCCCGTGACCCAAGGGCTGGGTTTTACTTTGGCCAGAGGCTAAGTATTGCCATACAACGTGGCAACGCCGCCAGTCTCTTGGGCACGTTACCATTTGACAGCGTTGAGGAGGAGTTTTTTGACGCCCTTTTATAATTTGTTGTTATTTTAGTTTTAGTTATCTAGTTTTAAAAATAATATTAATCAGTAATTATAAAAAATTGTAACTTAATTCAATAAATGACTGTGTTCGAAAAAGCGGTAACTAGAGCTTAATCAGGTAAGAACTCAACTGTTAATACTGTTCCCAATGCTGGGAACGGGACACGGGTCTCTTCGCACGAGGTGCAAGGGTGCAACCCACTTTGGTTGCACCTCGTGGGCTCATTGCGAGTTGTGTTGACAACTTTCCTTTACAGTGATATTGAGAAACACTCATTTTCTGTGTGACTTGATCAAAACACGAAACGTAAATCAGCCAGTAACAATAAATATTGTAGAAGAAAACCAAACGATGCGATAGTCTACTTTTAAAGTTCATTTATTCACAATTATTCACGTAAACACTAAGGTTTTCTGATGCAATAAGGCATTTGATGTATATATAATTGGCACCCATTCATAATGCTGAATCTTAATATTCTCAATTATATTGCTTATGTATATTCATAGGGTACATGCATTATCAGGAGGAGTCACGTACACAGGTTATAGTTATAAGGTGACATCAGAAGTGAATAGATTATTCCTGATATTTAAGTAATATTTATGGGCTATATTATAATATTTTATTAACATAATACAGCGGTGGTTGCAAAGTTTCAGCTCAACTTCGAAAACTAACTTTACACAAATAAATTAACAGAAACGCCATGTTATTTTATTTAAATTTATTCCAAGTTCATTTTCTATTCCTTTTTAACCTTAATACCAGTAGTGAAAACTGCAGTAATTGATACCTGTTAAAAAGTTTGTTTCCAACTAAATAATTACCTAGATAAATAAAATGCACTTTCCCATGTTTCTTTGGGGGCCGACTCTAATTACTGATAGGTAAACAAATTGATGAACTTTCTTTCTTAATGTTTGTAGAGGGCATTTTCTATCGCTTAGTAAAAGGTGACACGGTTTTCTGAATTTGTTGGCTATATATAAAACTTCTTTAGGCCAAATAGCTTTTTAAAATTGTCTTAGTCATCGTTAGTAGCACTACTAATACTATTTGCTTAGTCAATTGTACAACAATAATTGTTAAAAACTCTGGTGAAGTCAAGTCTAGCTGTAAGCTTGTCTAGTTTAACCTATTTAGATAGCATTTAATTGTTGTTGTCATTCACATCATCATCATCATCAGCCTATAATGTTCCCACTGCTGGGACACAGGCCTCTTCTCTATGAGAGGGAGTGAGCTGTAATCCACCACGCGGGCCCAGTGCGGGTTGGTAGATGTCACATGTCTTCGAATTTTGAGTTCTAGGACATGCCGGTTTCCTCACGATGTTTTCCTTCACCGTTTTTGAGGGCAGCGGTGATGAAATAAATTACACAAAGTGATGCGCCTGCCTGCTTTCGAACCCACGCCACGCCTTACTGCTCGTAAGTCGGGGCTGTCACCACTGGGCCACCGCTGCTCCACCCGCTTGTCATCCATATAAGTAGCAAAAGTTAAATTAAGTTAAATATAACTTTTCCTCACTTGTAATTCATCACAAATACACTTAACTCAAATCTCTCAAATTCTTCATTTCTTTAATTCAATAATACATTATGACTTAATTACACTTTATTACATTTTAAATACAAGTCAGTAAGTATGAGAATTAACATAAAAAACATGAAAGTCTCAATCCAATAAATACTTTTATACCCACAATAAATACAAATCTTAAATCGATTAGGGTACTTGAATTATCCAAACAAGATACCTTTATTCCTAATAAATCTTCCATTTCCCCGTAATTACCCTAGATCTACAATTATAATTAAACTTAAGTAGTTTGATTAGTTACAAATCTCGCTCGATCATCGGAACCATTTTGTCTAATTTCCTGTACCATTAACGTAATTAGTGCTACTTTAACGGTAGATGGCGCTGATTTAATTATTAAGCAGTAATGGTGCGGTGTTGCCAGATGTCTTGTTTTTTAATAGGATTCGAAAATTAAATAGTCATGATTATGGAACTATCATTTGAAATTTTGAAGCAGCGAGCTGTAAAATATCCAGCAGAACGCATTTCTACTAACTTATTATTGATTCGGTTTTGCACGATGATTCTATTGTTTCAGGCAGCGGTTATATGGAATTTCAGTGGAACAGACCATCCAACTGAACCACTTTCTCCATGGAACCAACACCGTAATAACGATTTTTTTTTTTTTTTTGATTTCATTTTATTTTTTAGTTTACTTTTTTTGTCTTAATGTCCTGCACTCTTATTAATTTCCAATATTTTCCAAAATCAGGCAAATAGCTGCGGGAGGGCCCTGGTGACTTGTAATACAGGTTCTTATAGACACCTCAAGCACGAGTCAAATCAAGTCACAAGTCTATCACTAACTTAATTCCATGTCCGAGCTACGCAGTTTTAATATGAAAAAAAATACTAGTCAACCAGCATTCACAAAAATAAGTGATAATAAGTTTCCCATAATACATTTGAGTTTTTGATATAGGGGATAATCCAATTTTTTTTCTTTGTCCGTCGGGTAGTTTATTGAAAAGTAATGGACACGTATTTTTTCTTTTTTCACGTGGTCATAAAATTACGGAGATATATTGAGTTGAAATGGCGCATGACGTCACATGTAGGTAAGTTTTATACCTACTTGTGACGTAGTAAGCCCCTACTCTCCAACTTTAATGAGTTTTAACTAAGTAATTTTTTGATATTTTGATAAAACAAAAAATACTTGTCTAATATTTTTGTATTACCTGTCTGACGGACAAAATAGAATGTCGTTTTCTTTACCCAGTCCGCACCCCTGTTGTGTATGGATATGTTTTTCGCTATTACGACGTTCGTCCCATACAGAAAGTTGTTAAGTTTGATGGTAGGTGCAACATTTTTAAATTCTACACCTTTCTGATATACATTGTAGACATTCAAAGCAATTACACAACGATTACAAGTAATGTTTTTTTTTTATTTCCTCACATCAAAAATCCCCCTGTAAGTCCCGCAATTTGCTAGCAGCTGGCAACACTAACCGACGCGTGTTGCGCAAGCGACGACAAGCGGCGACCATGCCGCGTTGAAAGAAACATCGTTTGTTTTCAGGATCTGTCGACAATATGCTGGATATTTTGATTCGGCGTCTGGTTGGACTAGAAAAACCGGTCAAATACAAGTCGATCTGGCAGATGAAGGGTTCCGTATCGCCCAGCGCAACATTGAACACTACATATTGCTAACAATGGTTTTGCCGCATCGACGAAAATACGCGTTTCTTGTATGGCCCCGTTATTTTATTTAATTAATTTTTACATTTCGGTAAAGCTTACAGATTAATAACAAGATAATAACAAAAATATGTAACTAAATTGAAAATTACAAGCCTCCACAGATGAAAATAAAATTTTCATTTAAAAAAATTGCTTTGTTACACATTCTGTGAAAATTTTAAATACCTATGGCGCGATGGGGCGGTTCAAATGATAAAGCCATGGGACAGATGGCCGGACGGACATATTGGCCGTTTGGTTTAGGGTACGGATCCCTACATAAGGTTCAATTTGTTCGAAACATGATGTAATGTTGTGTTATTGTTTTATTAATTTGTACGCAGTTTACTCTGTCGTCGCTAAGGTTATAAATAAGCTCCGAAATTATGTTGTAAGTAGCGGTAACGAAGATTTCAAAGGGGCGTTGAAATGCTTTTACGTTTTTACATTTTCAGTATTAAGACCGAAGTTCACTAGTGGCAGGCCCCTCATGGAACGATATAGACGAGCTTCACGAAGCTGTATTTGCGAATAAATTGCCGATAACCAAATCCTTGTAATTTTTACATCGCTAAATTGTTGTTCTAATCATTATGGCGTATGATGTTCTGATGTGTACATTATTGGTTGGGAACCAATTTAGCACCTACTCTGTTGATCATCGAATTAATCATTGTTCTTTTCGTAATTCGACCTTTTTGTGTGATTTAAAATAAATATAGGATATCACGTAGGTCCAAAAGTTTCCAGCCTACATGCATTACATTATAAAGGGTGTAAAACACCTCTTAACGAAGCCGAAAGGCACTGGTTCTCCCTGTCATTGCGATCATTTTTTTGTTCTACACCATACCTGGGAACCTTCTAGTTACGGAGATATTAGGGGTCAAAGTTCCAACTTTTTGACAAGTATTTTTTTAAATACAAGTTTATAATGTAAGATTTTTACTTTAAACACCTCCACGACCCCCTTACTATTCATTCCGTCCATCAGCACAATGTTTTGAGTGCGTTACATTGAGTTCTACCACAAAACATGATTTTACACCCCCCAAAAAAAAGTCGTTTCCCAGCAATAATTTTTGCGTAAAGTTACTTAGTTTCATGTACAGAATGCTTGGTTGACGGCTTCGTGATGAGGTGATTTACACCCTGTATATATTATAGATATACAAAACTATCATATTACTAAACCACTGAAGTTTTTCTAGTTACCAACACTAAAAAAGTAATGTTTTTTTTTTTAAATAGTCTCCCTTTATTTCAATCAATTTTTATTTGGGTACTTATTAATCCTTAATTTTATATTTGAAGCCGGACACCTTTTTGGAACTTAGTGATACAATGTTGATCATCAAATTAATCAGTGTTTTTTTCGTTATGTGACCTTTTTTGTATGATTATGAGGATATAAATGATAACATATACTCACATGAGCGTACTGGAACCCGCAAGCATCCATACAGAGGTAGAGGCAGGTGGAGACCCCCTGGATCGTCAGGAGGCCGACCTTGAACGTCGCACGCTGAAGTATCGCTGTGGACAAAGAAATATGTAACAAGTTAGTAAGGTATTGTTGCTAAATAAAACAGAGGGTGAAATATGATTCAACGAAAACAATAAAGAATTTTTCGATTGATCCGCAATACCTAACGCCGAAGGACTGAAAATGGGACATGTGACTTGTAATATAATGACAAACGCGTTTATCGATTCAACACTGCCTCATCTACTCATCTCTAAGCTTCAACTTAGCGCTACGAGCAATTTCAAGCTATTTAAAAACAGTAAACTTGAGTAAACGCGCAATATCTTCTCAACAATCAGCACTTACGCTAATATAACTTCAAATACATTTATTCACAGTCGTTTAAAGATATCTGATTGTCAAAGAAGCGACGGAATCCCGTTTTATTTCTCAAGAAGACTCCAGCGGTCATCCAACAAGATTTAAGGTTCAAAACGTTTCCTTATAATAAATATTAAAAGCACATTTACTACGAGGAAGTGAACACCACGACATTTCTACTTGAAAGAGCTCATTATGAAAAACCATAACTGTCACTTTACACAATCGACTAAAAACAAATCGGAACATCTTTCACATCTCTAAATGCAAGATAATCTTAAGTTTAAATAAAGTGCGTTCCACACTCATTGAGTCGACTAAAATGGCGATCTTAATAGTTTGCTATTTGCATGACAACACTATTCCCGCAACTAATGTTGCCAGTAACAAATTCAACGCGTTTGAAATGCTCTCCGTAAATATGGGGAAAATGAAAAATATGTTAAGGTCAAGACTTGTTGGGAATGTTTTACATAACAATATATAATTTATGTCATATGCCAATGGCCTTATGAGTTTATATGGGAGGTTGTATACAAATGTGCTATATTTGACTGTCTTCTATGTTACCTATACATAAATATTTGAGTAACCGTGCCCTGCGGCTTTGCTCACACAACACCCAAATGGTCAGATAGTCGCAGTACCGAACAGCCTCTTTTAACCACGACACTTTGATATATTTTAAGACAAAGAGAGTGCCAACCCTATGAAAGAAGAAGCCTGAAAGTCCTGCCAGTCTTGCCAAGGGATATCGCGTTACTGGGTTGTGGAGGTCAGAAAGGCAGTCATTCCATGTAAAATATGGTTATTCCACAGCATCGGGTTAGACTGATAACCAACCCCAACATAGCTGGGAATAGGCTGGACAGATGATGTTAAGACCCGCTTCCCAATTTATCTTACTAAATTCTGAAGCATCAATGCCTTAATTACTCAAATTATTTTACGATTTTGATCGTGTCTTAAAATGATGGTAACACCTGCTGCAGTTCCGTTTCGAGACCAATATTAGCTTTATAACTGTGAGTAATATTTGTCAATCATCTTGGGAGTTAGCGTGTGTTTGTATTTCAATGTTAATCCCCGAAACTACTGGACCGGTTTCGGTGTGGCTTTGAGTTGGTTTAAACGCTGCGTAAACTGTTGTAACAGTGATGTGTGAAAATGAAAGTTAAGTTGATCATTAATTTGTATAAATATTTATATCGATATTAAGTAGAATGGACGGCAGCGTCTTTCTGTTTATAAAGGTCAAACAAAACATACCGCGAACAAGTCCTGTCAATATTTGCTGTACTGGTGGCGCACCATGACTGCTTAAAACATTATTGTTCCATTCTCATTCCAGAGTAAAAAAGAGACGGAGCTATACAGGTCGTCTAGCTCCATCTCTTTCCCACTCTGGAATAAGAATGGAACAATAATATTTTAAGCGTCATAGTAACCCTCCTGGTTGACTTGTCTTATCGTAAGTATATGCTAAATTATCATAACCCTACCCTCATTCGACTGGTGAGCTTGAAGTCCTGGGTCCGATATCCAGGTCGGGCAAAGGGTTATTGGGGTTTTCCATCAGGAATTGTTCAGTAGCAGCCACGGAGTCTGGATTTGTGCCCGGTTGATGGTAATAGGCGTACACCCTATTACATGAGTCTAAAACATAACTGGCGAAATTCAAATTCTTTATTGCGAACTAAGTGTACAGAATTTTGAAGACGTTGAAAAACATCTCTGCCTAACCCTTCGGGATTACAGGCGTGATGTCATGTTATCTACATCACAAAGAAGATCCATGATATCACGATGTTCCATGTGGGCCATAAGGCAAGTCTGAAGCCATAAAATCGGAGTAAGACAGAAAAAGTCGTCATGGAGTAACCCAGGGTCGCCCAGGACCCAGAAGCACTGAGATGAATAAGGCAATCACACGTTTCAACTAAATTAAAAGTTTAAATCTTCCCCTTATCCCATACCAATGGCTCTAAAGTTTAAATGCAACAGTTTTATAGCGTAACACCCAAGATGGCGGCACGACAATGCGTTATTAGCACTGCCGCATGTGAAGACGTTACTCTAAACGAGCTTGCCGGCTACCGAGCTATTGTAACTTGCTTTACTGTATTAGAAAACATGAAGGTAAGTATATTTGTTGTACAATCTGAGGTGGATTAGATGGGTTTTGTAAAATGATGCGAGATTTGAAATCTAAATCAAAAGTAATAGTACAAAGACGTACATTTTTTGCCTGTAAGAAGTAATCTCTGGAAGTACTGATCAAAGTCAAAGTCAAAGCATTTATTTCAATTAGACCAGGCACTTATGAAAGTCAAAAACCAAAATAAAACGCGAAGCTGCAGTCCCAGTCATAAGGCATAATAACTTGTGAAAGTACTGTAGTTGCCCATTCCGTAGCGTAGATCTCTATGGAGAAGAATGGGCAAGAAACTCCATGGACACTCTTTTAAATCAAAATATGTTACAAAATCTTGGTTACATCATTCATGTTTAGAATTAAATATCGGGTTATAAAAACTATACTATTGAACGGTATATTATAGGATTTTTATAGTACAGTGGAGTTCCTAACTGATGGAAGTTGCTGGCAGGCGCTAGTTTAAATATACAAGGTGTTGTTTTGCATCCTCGTCAAATACAAGGATGTAACTATGCTAATGATTCTCGACCCGAATAAATAATAAAATTGGTGGTTAATTTTTCTTTTTTACGGATATCGGTAAGTGTGAACCACCCGTGTTTTAAACGCGGTCCGTCTGATCCTCGCCAAAATCTCAAACGTTAATTTGATAATTTCTTATTCCCTAAACCACGTTAAGGGGGTTTTTCTGAAATATTGTCAAAATTTAAACAACAACAAAAAGCAGTATTTTTTAATAATTAATTATGTACTGTTATTTATATTGTTTATTTATGTCTTTTGTAACAACATCCTGAATTTTGACGAGGATGCAAAACACTGTTTGGATATAAACTAAAGAGATTAGTGACCAAGTCAGTTTAAAACACGAGAATCTTTTCAATCGCCAAGCAATTTATGTTTAAAGGGAACTTATAAGTACCTATTTACCAAAAGTCGCTAATTGTCAGTACATAGTTAAACCATTGAAATAAACGCTACTAATAGACGCTTGCTTTTAGCGCTCAACATCTGTGAAGTACGATCGACTTCTAGTCAAACAAATCTTCCATAACTCAGTCCTCCACATTCGGTCTAGACATCTGAAAATAGAACAAAGCCACACACAGGAACTGTAGTAATTAATGCAAAGGAAAATAAACAAGACTTCATTTTGTAATAAAGATGCACCGACTATCTCTACTTGGCAATCTCGGCAGTGAAATTGAGCAAAATATACAGAAGTTTCACTCACACATGTGATGAGAATAGGGCTTTTAATGTTCTACGTACTGAACGAAACGAAAATAGTTAGCTTTACAAGGAAGCTTGACTGTGTCTGAAATCAACTGTTGAGTGAAGGGTAGATAAGATAACAATAATAGGAGACGATGAAACTGTTGTACTGAAAAGAGAACTTTGGCTGCGTCAGTCAGTTGACCATGCCTAGTTCTGTTGACTACACAATAAAAGAGAAGTAAGCTTAAGAGGCAGTGGGCCGGCTTCTAGCCGTAGAAACCAATAGTTGTCAAACCAGACGTTTTCTTGAATGAAAACCAAGAATCTTTTAACATAACATACCCAGCAAAGAATAGTCTAAAAGCCTTCTAGTTAGGTGGAATGGCAATGGATGAGATTGGCAAAGGTAACAAACTCTGATAGTGATGATTTCTGCCACTTGTTTTAAGGGTACTTGCCTTTTGTTTCCAGAGCATTGAGCTAGAATATGATCATTGTTTAGAGTAGAACTTTTAAAACATTTATATAGTAAGAGATCAAGAGATAGCTACAAGGGATGTTTAATTTAATTGTTATTAACATGCTGATGTAAGTGACCGCAGTCGTAAATGCTATCGGGATCGAAATCTAGTCGATAAAGTATGTTTGAGAGGAAGTCAATTGTATTAGGCTTGATTATAGGTATCTTTGTTAGAGGGATGTAAGACGATTTGTAACTATTAGCGTCTGTTTAATGCTAATATCGTTCCGGTTTTAACAATTTTTATTTGATTCTGAATAAAGTGGTCGGTGTTCAATGATATTAAGTAGTCTAGTGATCAGCATTTAGACTTTAAAGAAGCTGCAGTTGTTTTTGTATTTTCATTACAGAGGTCCTATGCCCACCTTCCAGCTCCAACATCAGATCAGCTTCATGTCATCATAATATTGCATTGTCACTCGATAATATGCAGAATTGTCGACATTACAATTGCAACCAGGATACACTAGATCTTTAAATCCTTTTTTTTTATCTTGATTATAAAAATCGGACATGTAATGAGGAGGCATGTGACTAAAAGAGTAATGGATATGAATGTTAATGGATGGATGGTGTGAGCAATTATATGAAAGGAGTAAATGATGCCATTGGGTCTAAGAATGGAAGAAGAAAACGTGTTGCGCCGACCCCAAGTAGATTGGTACAAGGGCAGGAAGATGATATTCTTGGTTATAAAAATCGAGGCCTGTAGTTATTTAACCTATAAGTACGTTCTTATGACTTGCAATAATCTGTCATCGCAATAAACAGGGGTCATACGTGTTAGGTTTCCCAACTCGTTGAGTATTTATTCTTATTTTGTTGAATATTCAAACAGTTAACTTATGTAAATGAATGGCCTTAGTAACGGGCATTTTATTCTTCTAATGACGTCTACTTGATTGTTTAATATGATGCTTGTTTGAAATTGCGTTATCGGACTATCTAGAGGTCCTGGACAAGAATCGACTGGTTTCTAAGCGTTTCGTGTGTCTGTAACGGCTTTAAACTGGATTTACGTAAGCTTTTCGGTAGCTTCTTCTTTCTTTATGGTGTTGTTAGTGCCTTACTTGGTGTCAGACATTTTATGCCGCCCATGGGCCTTTGACTTGGCTTTAAATGCCTACGAGTAATATCATTCAGGCATACTGGTTTCTTCACGAAGTTTTCAAGCAAGTGATAAATATACAATACGGACATGAATCCGAAATCAGAGAACGTGTTTTTGGGTTAGAACTTCAGATCTATTACTAGGCTATTACTGTTTGTAACTTCGGTAGATTATGATGTCAATCCAATTTTTACTTTTCCAACTTGTCTAGGCCTTCAAGGATCGATTACTGTTAAAGTGTCGCATAAGCTGGATGGCGCAATAAAAAACGGTAGAATGGCGTAAAAGAAAAGACTTATCAGTTCTAAAGCCTGTAAAGACTTTTCAGTTCTAATAATGATGATGAAACCCTTCGAAAAAAAAATCTTAATCTATGTAAAAGCATTATGCAATGCTTTCGAAATTAAACAATGGTTATAGCATCAATATTCGTAGCTAGACCACACAGAAAACTTCACAAGTGGCATCAAATGAAATGACCTTACAAACGCCATTTAAAACACTCGTGTGAATATTTAAAGACTTATATTAATATCCACATCTGTTGAGTCGAAAGTCAACAGTCGACTTTGATCCCCGAGAGGTTCCAGCGCAGAATCAGGAAACATATAATGACAAAAGCGCAAAATCCTGCACAGAGCCACCACTGGATGAGGAACTTTTGAAATTGCAGAGAATCACCAAAAAGAATGGAGGTATATATCGAGAATCAACAGAAACAATGATAGAAGTAATGGCAAGTCTCACCATTGATTTTTAAAATGAGCAAATGAAGGACAAAACCCGCAGGTTGCAGGAAACGCAACATTATGGAACAGTGAGTGATCGGTGAAATGGTAATGACGTTAATGTTCAACACAAGCTTGAACTTTGAACTTCAAAGCGAGGAAGGGCAGAACGGAAGCTTAATAAGTTCAAGCCATGTCAATCAACTGTGTGGATGTTTTCGTCATAATATTATTAAAGAGCTTGACACACGCGGTACTTTAGTTTTGTTAACAGATTTCTTACAGGTTCCAAGACAGTGAAATGATAAGTTCTGTCTTCTTTTTTTTCGATGTTACTTCCATAATAAAGAGTTTGAACCCAGTAGGTGGCCACGCTTTTTGCAGTATCAGAGGCGTTATTCAGGTAGTTGAGAGTGCAGGTAAACGGACACCTGGGACACTCCAGCAGGTGGGGTATAATTTGATCCGGATAACTGTAAGACTGTCACAGCATTTTCTGGTTGATCGTACTAGATTTGACTCATAGTTTTAACTACATGGATGAGGGAAATGGACATGAGGACATGGCTTCTAGCCATCTCTTTATTCATTTTAAAATAGATAGTACCCATTTTAAATGCAGCCTTTGTTCAAGTTTTTAAATCGCAGTACAAGTTTGGCCGCGTTCCCGCTTTATGTCGTGACGACAGATTATCGTGTTGTTTAGAAGATTATCGTGTCGTTTAAAGTGTCGTGGCTTGTGTATATAAATGGAGGTGTTTTCATATAGGACGACGCGATTAACTGTCAACCATGATTTTTTTACCGTAACGACAGAATGTCAAGTGAATCGATATAATGGGAACAGCCAGAGACAACGGTCATCCAACGATAAATGAATCGTCACGACATAGGGAACGGGCACTTACGCAATGCTGCCAGTGGAAGTTGTTCTTACTTTCGTTGTCATGACTCCGATTCATATGAGATGAGAGTATCGTTAACGTATCGGCGCCCGCGGCCTTCTTCAGATGCGCGGGCGCCGCTGACAGTACAAAAGAGAGGTAGAAGGTTAACTGGTTACCGCTTTTGAGAGGAACAGATGTTCGGTAACATTGCTGATATCAGACGCCAGCCCATCATTCTACAAAAAACTGTCCTTTAATAGATTTACAACTTTATCGTTAAGAAATTAGGTTCAAGGTTGATTGGAAAATTTGTCAGTGTCGTGGAGCTTGTCGTGCTTGGCGATTTTAAAACTGCTGCATCTACTAACAGAAAACGATCTTTGGTAAAGATAATAAAGTTTCCATGGAATAATTTAGGGATCCTTTTATAATTTCATGAACACTGATCCATGAAAGGATACATAATGTTGAAATTACAAACAGTGTTTTAACTTCGGAAGTTATCACACAAATATTATAAAGGCGGGTTTGTGAGTGAGTGTGTGTATATTTGTCACTCCTTCACGCTTCAATGGCTGAACGGATTTGCATGAAATTTGGAATGTAGATAGCTTATACCCTTTTTATCCCGGTCTGCGCGGGTGAAACCGCGTGGTGCATCTAGTATTCCATAATTCACATTATATTACATCATTACTGTTTACAATTACTCAAAATAGGATGGTAACACCATAAAACCATATTGCCAAATTTAATTTTAAAAAACACCTAAAATACTGTCATTCATTTTTATCGTTCGGTTTATCAAGACGGTGACGATGCAATTTCACAGAATTTGTCGGACATGTTATGCTTGATATTATAGGTTCAATATAAACGTGCACACGAAATTATGATCGTTGTTAAATAAATTGAGGTTTGAAAAAAGATACTGTTTTGATGTTTTATAGAATTATATTGAATGTAAGGGTGATTGAAATAAAATAATTGATTTAAATGAATTTGATTTTGATTTTGAGATTTGTCGGTCAGTGTAACTGGCATAGTAGTTTTTCTAATTAAAGTATTAGTCAGTTTATTTGATTGAATCCAGATGAAGATGGGTTTTCAAATGTTGCTAACCTTTTCGATTGCTAATATCACATAATTATAATGATAGTTATTATATTTTTATATAAGTTAGATGGTTCAACAAACTTAGGTTTATAAATATTTATTTGAAAGACATCAACTCATTGTTTCATTCTATCTTTAATTAAACCACAAGATAACAGATTTTCTTGCATTATTTTTCTAATTACGGACATCTTTATCCATTTTCAAACAAAAATAGTCATGTAACCTAGTCGATAAACATAGGCTTCGAGCTAATTCACGTTAAATAGCCGTGAATGGGGTGTCTTGTGCAATTTGCCGACACTGAGCGGCAGTGAGCGGCCGCCAAGATAGTAATGAGAGCGATTGACGGCTAGTGAGGGGATGTAGTCGATTATTGCAGCAAAGATTATCGATTAATTAATCTTGTACTTGATTTTATGACGCTGAAATCAGGTTAAAGGGACATTGATGTAGTTTGGATAAGCTTATGACATTGTAAATGCTGTTTAAAGAGAAAGAAAGTTACTGATTTAATACTTATTGAATAGAAACTTAATGGATGAATTATGAGGATTCTGTAGGAAGAAAAAAAGAATTTTGTAGTATACTTATGTAATAACGTAAAAAGTAATGATTATTTCAATTTATCGATATCTTGCACTACAAAAGCTTATATTCAATTTGCCCTCCAGGTGTAAATCACTAAATTGATACAAAATCACCCTTAAATACATACGATCGACATTTAGTGTCGATCGACGCTACTCGACAAAATAACAGATTTTAGTCGATGTTAAGTGAAAATAAAATGTAGTTCGGAGTTGATTTAATATTAGGGCAGATTCTAAGAGCTTACGGTAATGACTTCGCATTAAAAAAGTGGATTGTGTCTATTCTTTGTGGTATTAAAAAAGTGTTGAAATTCGTGGGTACTTCGGCGGATATTGTATGTAGTCCATTATATAAAAATGTTTAATTTTTGTTATAAATTTTTATTGAATATGATAAAGATATTTTAAATGAATAAAATATTCATCATTTTAAAACCTTAATAAAAATTGAAGAGAAAGTTCCAACACACTTCATTGATGCACCGTGAAACTTACTATAAAAGACAATTTCACAGTTAATAATTGTAAAAACTTAATCATAGATCACGGCCACTAGATGGCGCTAGTTGCGCAAGTGAGTAATGGCGGTCAGTCACGCAACGACCACACACAAGCGCGGACGTGTCAAGAACGAAGCAATTACTGTTATTTATCTAATTAACGCTTGGCGAGCACGAGCGTTTTTCATTATTGTAGAGTGGAAACAGGTAATGAATGACGTGCTTGGAGAAGATAGGTTGGAGTTTATTTTTATGATGTGCAGTTAGATGCAGTGATATATTTGAAGAGGTTTATTTGGATAGCTTTGTTCAAAATGGTCGTGCTAGGACTCTTATTATTTTCGGTTGCCTTTCTAATGCCACTTTATAAACACAGATTGAAACTTGTAATTTTATTCGTTCATTAATAGGAGTGCCTAGAATTTCTGATCAAATACTCCCGTTTGATTTATCAGTAACGTGGTTCGCTTGAGACATCATCACTCTTGTAGAATACCGACTGATATGTGTCTGACTGATATGTCACTACACAAGACACGCGACTGTGACTGTTATTTGAGTCAAACGGTTTATTTTTTAATTTTGTTAGCATGTATAAATTAAGCATAATATCATAAAAAAATAATATTACAAACATGTATCTGTTGTTTACGAACAATATTTCAATCAGCTTACCCAACACTTTGGAGCTATCAAGTACCCATTAAATCTTATAATTATACCAAGATTAATAGATTCAAACGGCCAAACCCGATTCGAGATCTCATTTCCCCTGGTTAATCTTCTGAGGCATCTTAAGTAGCCAGTGTAAATATAACGGTAAGTTTTTATCAGCTAGTCACCTCTTCACCTTCGTTTATCAGTTACTGTGACGTGAGATAACTGTCTCATTTTTACCGCATTTATCTGAAGATATCCGTCGGTCTTCGGAATTAGTTGTGTAGAAATGTTAAGCGGGAGATTATTGTCGTAAGAATTTAATTAGGAGGTGACGCCTTGACCTGGCGTGGAAGGAATGGGATTTTATGGATGTTTGATACTTATGATGACAACAAGTGGTGTTTTGAAATAGGTGTGATGAGTATGAACTACGACATTATGCCATTGTTAATAGAAGCATTTAAACGGGTAATGCAGTTGATTAAACACCGTTGTCTGACGACAAAATTATATAACATACGATTGAAAAAAGAACAAGAAAAATAGTTGAAACAATTCCAAATCCAATCGATCAATGCTCCCGCAAATCTGAGTCATCTAACCATCTACGTCAGAAATTACGTCAAGAATCTCATTACCCTGCAGACGAAAAACATTAAGCAACTTAATGCCAGGTTAACAAAGATAGATAATAATGCATCGAGACATGTCAAGTAATGAAATTATAAAGTGTAAGATAAAACCAAAGCGGGTATAAATAATAATTATGGAGAAAGTTGGTAGCATTGAGGTGCACTGAGGCCGGTTTGGGCCCACCGTAGCGTCGATTAGATTATGACTGAAAATATTTGGTCAGATGCTTTATTAAGTAGTTTGTCATTGGGATCAGATATTAAAGCTCCACTATCTACAGATATTGGGACATCTTGGACAGTAAATGATGTGTCTTTGGGAACGAAAATATGGACTGTAGCAGGTTTCGATCCTTAATTAGTTGTAAGAAAGTGGGAAGCGGTTGGTTTAATAGCAGGCTTGGATAGAAAGCTGGTAATGTTGTTGCTGTTTAATAGATTCTTTCGTAATTATCACTTCTGTATTACCCTTTGGAGTTTGAAGGCGTGACGACGACTTTACTTGATTTATACCGGTGACTATTAAAGTATTTTGAACATCATTGGGGTACGTTAGATTTTTATCCTGTATCTTGACTCGTATTATAGGAAATAAGATACTGCTTTTAGGTGATCACATTAAATAGTAACTCTAGAGTTAATGATGTTTTTACGTTCGTCTATAACGTTAATAATGGATCCCCATAAAAATATCTAGACACATGAATCACTACTAAAACTCGAAAAGTCTAGCCATAAAACATTGCCCAATATTCTTTGCGACATCGTCGCGACAGATTTTACGAGATTGTCCTCATCAAGCCGCTAATGTGCGCAATTAATTGATTTATGGTCATTGACCGTGACAGATAGACCGCAAATTGAAACTGACTATCAATTTCCTACAGTATCGCTTCAATTGTTAGCATAAATCACACAATTCTGGATAGTTTAAAACTCAATAAGCTAGATTTGGTAATGAAAATATTTGACACTGGAAACTTTTATTTAGTGTATCTTAAATAAATCTTGGAACAGTGGAAGTGGGAACTTTTTATCTTACAAACGTAATTGGAATGCCAATATTGTTTATGAGTTTAATTTAATAAGATCTTATCATGGGATTGTCGTGAATATGAAATTAGAAAAATGACTGCATCTATAAAAAGAAACGATTAACGACCATCAGCAATATTTTTTATAAGATTAGCATTATTGATGATTTGATTGAGATTAAATTAAGTGTAGCAGGAATTGTTGTCAATGTAACAAACAAATTGTATTGGTATCAAGTGTCTATTTCAATTCATCTATTGGCGAAAGGTTAGCCTAATGCATCTCATAACATTTCCAACACAATTAGTAATACATTATTGGTTACTCAGTCTATGAATCACATATTAATACGCCCACAAACACATCACAAGGAAACGCTCGTGACACTCACGATTCTGTCAGTTTGTAGGTTCCGAGGTCGATGTTCGGCCTTGTTCGCCGATTTTCGCGCGACTTCGGTCGTGACGTCACTGGCCGTGCGACAACGTGCTCCCGCGCACGTATGGCACCCCACTAGTGACGTACGTGAGCGTAAATATCGATAAAATTGGAACGGTTAGTGTTTGTACAAGGTTTCGCGACGTGTGTGCGTAACTGTGAAACAATTGATTTTCTCGTGATTGTTGTAGGTGATTAGACGGTTGCGGTGTTAATTGTCATGGTCTATACTTGTATGGTATGTGGTTTGTTTATTAAATTTAACCGCAAACTAGGAAGTTACTCATTTATGTCTTACTCGTAGTTTTGTTATGGAATAGATAAGCTTCTGAATACTACAAGTGTTCGGTATTATTCTTATCAACTACTTGACATAGCTGATTAAATATTATCGCAAAATTTCGAATAAATATAAGCATCTCCATGAAAGTATTCCCAACACTAATCAAAGAGTTTATTACATGACAGTGTGATTAGTAGATGTCTAGGACAGTTACACAGCGTCGGTTTGATAAGAATAGCGCCGTTAGATCTATTTTAACCCGAGGCCGAGACAAAATGTCGTTTGTAATCGTGAACGCCAGATGACTCACAATTAGTCGTATTTACGCGTCATATAATATTTCGCGGGCACGCGTAGGACGAAGTTTATCGATATTTCGTGATTTACTCATTCTTTGTTGTCCCATCACTAAAGTTGTTCCGATAGGATATTTTTGACTAAATATTATCTTGATGTCATTTTTTGTTAATATCTTTATGAATGTGTAATTTATTCATTACAGAATATTTTTTGCAGTGTGAATGATAAAATTATGTAAATGAGAAACGGGTTGCGCCAACAAATTAACACCGTACAAGTTTTATGTGCGTGGCTTGAATTCTTTAAATGCATGGCATCTTGACCCAGACTCCGTAGACATGGCTGATAGCCTATGTTTTTATACAGACCGATTGTCCGATAAGAACATTTGAACTTATGAATTTTGAGAAAAGTGAAATGTTTTTTTTGTTGGTTTTTAATTTTCTAGGTATTTTATGACTAGAATAGGAATGAAGAGATTGGTGGTGCCAGAGTCCAGTTATCGATATGTTCTATGTCATCACTGAATATCGTCCCTTAGTTTTTTAATGCTTCAAACTTTCTTTCAGGCAGGTTGGCTTTGATTATTGTGGTATTAAGAGTCAATCTTAAATCCTTATCTAGACACGACTAGTGCAAAGTATCGATAGAATTGAATGACAACACGAAACACACGTTCCGCATCATTTTAACTCATGCTTTGAAACAATTACGTTAGTTCATATGTATACCTATAAATACGTTAGTTATTTACATAGCTGTAATACATAACATGAAGTATTTATACAATAATTCAGAAGGTCAGCAGAATCACTTTAATACTTACAAGTTTATAGACTTTTGGTGGTTATGATATTCATAAGGCAATGACTTCATTTTCTTTCGACTTCTCAATATTAGTTTATTTCATAAAAGGGGCCTAACTATATACATTACAACGATTAACAAACTAATCAAATTAAACAACCAAAATAACAATAAGACTATAAAAGGGCGTCAAAAAACTCTTCAAACTTTCATTTTGATTTTAATCAACTTAGCCTGTCGCAGGCCACTACTGGGAATAGGCCTTTTCCAAACTGCCCCATGAAACCCTGTCCGCTGCCTTCCGTATCTAGTCACCTCGATAGATCTAGTTAGTCGTCCCCTACATTTCCGTTTAATTGGGTGTTTCTTATCAAAATGTAAAGTTACTATTTTGATACAGTTTTGTTTTATTCTATGTCTGTTGTTAGCGCGAATGATGAGCACAGTTCTGGATTTAATTCCCAGGTCAGACAAAGTGTTATTAGATTTTCCTTCAAGAATTTCTCAGTACAAGCCACGGAGTCTAGATTTGTTCCCGATAAATGGCAATAGGCTCGTCTCGTTACCTGACGAAACGGACGGTCTACTATAGATGCACCTCTTAACCCTTCCTGGTCTACAAGCATGATTTTATTTTCTTTGCCTGTATAAAGGGTGTAAAACACCTCTTAACGAAGCCGAAAGGCACTGGTTCTCATTGCGATCATTTTTTTGTTCTACACCTTACCTGGGAACCTTCTAGTTACGGAGATATTAGGGGTCAAAGTTCCAACTTTTTAACAAGTACTTTTTTTAAATACAAGTTTTTAATGTAAGATTTTTACTTTAAACACCTCCAAGACCCCCGTACTATTTAATCCGTCCATCAGCACAATGTTTTGAGTGCGTTACATTGAGTTCTACCACAAAACATGATTTTACACCCCCCAAAAAAACGTCGTTTCCCAGCTCTAATTTTTGCGTAAAGTTACTTAGTTTCATGTACAGAATGCTTGGTTGACGGCTTCGTGATGAGGTGATTTACACGGTGTATTAGTAGGTTAAGTATGTTTTAGTACCTAGTAATAAAAATATTAGTGAATAGCACTTCCGCGACTTTCTCCGCGAAAATTGTGATATAATATGGCATAAGTTACTCGGTAAAGATGTAGCTTTGTAATGGTGAAAGAATTTTTAAAATCGGTTGAGTAGTTTTTGAGTTAAATCGTAACAAACAATCAAATCATTCCTTTTTTTTTAATATTAGTTTAGATTAGATTATCAAGATTTACACGGAATTTAAATTTCCCTTTTTTTATATTTTACAGTAGGTATTCTTGTATAACACTATTATTGTTTCAGATATTGCTGCCAAGTGAACATGATACTACTATTGCATTACAGTTACATAGTTATTCGCTGGCAAGGATCCCTGCTGTCTTTGAAATGAAATGGAGACTGGGTTTCCGCCACGGTTTCAAGGGCGAGATAAAAGAATTTTCAGTAAATTATAATTATATTCATAATATATCCATGCATAAGAAAACCAGGTGACAATTGAGGTGACATATCAATAGATGAGTTACGCTTAATAAAAAAAAAGTGCGTGGAGTCGCACCGCGCGGAAGAAGTGAAACTTCGTAATACTACACGCATGCAATCGAGGGCCACGCATTCACTCTCGCTCTGTCTCTTTCTATTCCCCCTCCATGGTAGCGTTAAACGTTTAACGCAACCTTGTTGGAAGTCGCATAAGAAAGTTCAATTCAAATAAACTATACTATAATATTATTCTTTATTATTATTTCCGGCCATAAGCGAGCGAAGCCAGGTGCAGAAGCTAGTTTTAGATAAGGTTCGCTGAAAAAAATAAAATCGTATGCCCTATATGCCTACATTGCTATCTGCATTATCATCATATTATGTACAATTACTTAATACCTACTTCTATTATCTATAAAAATATGCAAATTCCATTTAATTAAAATGAATTTCGTGTTGTTAATCTCTTAGTGAGATTTATTGTCATTTAATTAATGATAAATAAATGTTAATTAAACCCATTAAACATTTTGTTTCTATAAACATCTGGACTTTAATTCTTATGATCATTGTTAAGTAATTAATGTGAATTTAGTAGTTCTAAATTAGTAGACACTAATTAATCAGGATTTGTAGATAGGTCTGAATTATTCATTTTGATATTTTTTATTCGTCTGTCGCACTTATTAAGAGCTACTTAATGCACACTAGTCCGGGGAATTTACGCCGAAAATTAGGCCAACTCTGCATTAATTAAAAACAGCGATTTTTTTCATTGAATGTGTAGGGTATGGACAGGAGAGTATGTTATGCTGTATCCCGCGAAAAGTTCACCTCCGCGTATGTGTTTTTTTTAAGAAAACGTGTAATATGTTGTAACTTGGTGGAAAAAAATATAAACAGGTATGTTTATTTTGAGTATTGTAGAACAGATTGAGTGCTACGAGTAGGTCAGCAAATTAAACATTTTTCGTCCACGGAACAATCAGTTTTTTTAAAAAATCATATAATTTGACTTCGTACTTAAGGCAAAAATATTAACAGGACAAAAATAGTGCTAAAGTGATTGTTATCAACATATTTAACTATTATTATGAAAATTAAACAAATTCTGCTCCGGACTTCACAGAAAATCAAGAAAATCCAAAAATCTTGAATACTACTTACGGCAAAAATGTAACAGGACTGAAATTCATTTAATAATGGGATATATATCAATCCAAACCTTAATCTCCAAAAATTAAACAGATTAGAGCGTTATTTAATAAAGTAAAAGTAAAAAATAAATTACGATGAACGTGACGTCAGCGCTAAGCAGCGAGCAGCGTACAGCGTGTGCTAGTGTGCGTATCCAAGATAAGCGCTGCGTTCATTGTATGCGTATGACTGTGTTCTTTTTTAAGAGTCGGTGTGTTTTTATTGATAAATGATGTTTATTTTGCAAGTAGGTTTTATTGTGTTACTCTGTAATTGTAAAAGCATAGGAATAAAAACGGCAAGCCATCAGTCGGTCAGTGGCGACATACCTACTGTTTACAAACATGATCGTCATTAACGTTAAATCTTCATTTAGAAAACCGGCCAAGTGCGAGTCATACTCGCACACACCGAGTTCCGTAGCACCAAACAATATAATAAAAATATTTTTAACGCTAATTAATTTGTAAACATACACTCAACAGTAAAACTAAATTTGTTAAAGTGAAAGTTTTATTACATCGTCTCAAACTTTTTCGTCTGTGTGTTGCATGTCGCGTGAAGGTCGGTTTTATGTACTCCGCGTTTTATACCCTTAATGCAATATTATTCCAATTTTTTTTAGATAAATGTCAAAAGTATGAAAAAAAGTTTCACTTTTACCGTGGTTTCATAAAACCACACAATCCTTTTTCTTTTATAGTATGTTAATGATGAACAAAGTTACTGCTGCAGTTTTGATAAAAAAGTTCCATATCTCGAAACCTAAATGATTATTTCAAGAGTGGATTATTTTCAGGGTGGTTGAAAAAATGTAGCACCCACCTCGTTTTCTTTGGCTAAAAATACAGAAATAGTGTTATTTTATAAAGGACGATAACAACACAGTTTCCCAACATGTTAAATGCAGGTGAGGTAATTATATTACTTATTTCACCATTACAGTGCAGATAGCTACTACATACTTAAGGTGGAAGTGGAAGGGTAGCCTGCGAAATTCAAATTGTTCTTTTGCAATTAGAGGGTCAACAAATGGCTTTACAAAGTTATATATATCTATATTATATAAATAAAAATAGAAGTCCTGACTGACTGATTGACTGACTCATCAACGCCAAGCCCAAACCTATGACCCAGGAAAGCTGAAATTTTCCACAGAGGTTTCCTTTATAATGTAGACAAGGAATAAGGATGGATTCTTCGAAATTCAACCCCTAACGGACTTAAATAGGGGATGAAAGTTTGTATGGAAATTCGTCATTTTTTAAGTTAGAAGGCTGAAATTTCATATACAAGCTTCTGGTTAGAAATAAATAAATACGTATTTTAGAGTTTTTAAGAATTTACCCCCTAAGAGGGTGAGATAGGGCTTCAAAGTTTTTCCCAGCTTGAAATTCACTATTTGTGTTTCTCGATTGAATTGACGTGAAACACGTATCTATTTTTTTGAAAATTCCACCCCTCAGACGAAAACAGCGATGGCATTTTTTTGTTATTGTTTTTTGTGTTAGCACGTTTGTGTGGACAAATACGCTAAAAAAAACTTCATTTAAGTACACACTTCTAGGGAATCTGGGTCATTTGTGGGAAGGACACTTGCGGTAACCCATTTACGCGAAAAGATATTTGCGCGCATGGACACTTGCGTGACCGACACTCGAGGGCTGGACAATTGCGCGACTCAATGGCTTCACGGGTGTCGTTTTCGTGGTTTTAGCGGGTCGCTGGCAATAAAAAAAAATCGGAGATGGCCCCGAGGAAAATTTCTTGTTTTTCGTGCATGGGTGTCGTTTTCGTGGTTTTTGGGGTTGCTGACCAAATTGACGGCGAGGAAAACATTCGGTTTTTCTTTCACAAGTGTCGTTTTTGTGGACTTCAGGGTCGCCGATAACGAAAATGATGACCTCATTTTCTAGGTGCAAATAATAAAAATTAAAATACGCAATGTCTCAATATCCTCCCCTAGGCTATGGCTGGCATTGATTTAAGTGATAACTGTTTCTCACGTGTGCAGTTTTATGTTGCGTGCTCCGAAGTGAGCTCGGCGAGTATCTTAGTAATTTTAGCCCCAAAAGGAAACACCGCAAACGTCATTTACACAGAAGAGCTAGGATAATTCATTAGTATAAAAGGGTGTAAAACACCTCTTAATGAAGCCGAAAGGCACTGGTTCTCCCTGTCATTGCGATCATTTTTTTGTTCTACACCATACCTGGGAACCTTCTAGTTACGGAGATATTAGGGGTCAAAGTTCCAACTTTTTGACAAGTATGTTTTTAAATACAAGTTTTTAATTTAAGATTTTTACTTTAAACACCTCCACGACCCCCGTACTATTCAATCCGTCCATCAGCACAATGTTTTGAGTGCGTTACATTGAGTTCTACCACAAAACATGATTTTACACCCCCCAAAAAAAAAGTCGTTTCCCAGCAATAATTTGTGCGTAAAGTTACATAGTTTCATGTACAGAATGCTTGGTTAACGGCTTCGTGATGAGGTGATTTACACGGTGTAGTTTTACGGGAGTTAAAAAGATTGTTTTAATCTGAGTATTTTTTAATTTAAAATATTGAAAGTTAAGTAAGTTAGCTCATTTACACCATAACCTATATCGCTAGGTGGATGGATGACCGGGGCATTTGAGCTACAGCATCGTCACTCGGAAGACATGTATAAAATAAATTCTGGTTCAACCCATTTAGGTCCCTAACAACACAAAAAAAAATTAAAAAAAAAAACGCCGTAATATACATTTTTCTAACCAGAATGAATTATGTGGTGTCTTACTTCGAAAAGCGCAGATTTTTACACAACTATTAAAATGTGTCCTATACTTACACTTACGCGCGCGCGAAGCCGTGGCCAACAACTATTATCTATAACATTTAAATGACTATTTTCGACATTATTTTGGGGTGGTTAACGCATACGTGGGCAATTGCCGAACTTCACGCGGGCGAAGCCGCGGGCAAAAGCTAGTCATTAACATTATGAATGAAAAAAAAAAATATCGCGCGCGACGAAAAATTTCATTTGGCCCGTGATGTTCAAATTTTCTTACGCTTTTTGCAATTTGCACAGCAGTGTCAGGTTTTATATTGATTAAAAACTGATTTAAACGGATCGTAAATACGTCGATTTCAAAATGGAAAATACTTGTAATACGTACAATATTTCATAATTTATTTCGTATATATGGATGACTCTGACGAACAACGTAACGTGAACATCGACATTTTACGTTTACACCATGCGCTCGTGCTAGGGAACCAGATATTTACTTGAAAGTATGACAACCGGGAACACATCAAAACATTTGTAAGTCTTAATAGTGTTTTGTTACGTATACGCGATTTTACACCTTATCTCTATTACGGAAAGATCAAATTCCTATGAAAGCGCTGCACCAAATACAAGAATGAAGCTTGCAAACGTATTTTACGTAAACATTATTTTTATTTCAGTATTTGCTTTAAAGTGTTTAATTTTCGTGTAAATTGGTTAGAAATAGCCTTTAGATGAAAGTTAAACAAAATTAAACCCTGTTACATTTTTGCCCCGACCGCTATTGTAAAAAAACTAATATTAATAACTTCCGTGAGTCAAATTTGTTTAATTTTTTTAACGGAGGTTTAATATATTAATTTAAGTTATTTTATGTAAAAAAACCGCTGTTTATATTTTTGCCTCAAGTACAATCCAAAAATTACGTAAATGTTTTTTTATCGAAATTTCCGTGGACGAAAATGTTTAATTCTGAAAAAATATATTACTGTCACCAGTTCTTTACCTAAAATAATTAAATTCGTCCTGTTAATAATTTTGCCCACGTTTTTATTCACAAAAACGCGTTTTCGTCTTTTTGACCTTGATCCGGCCTTGGAAAATGTTTAATTTTTTTTTATTATTTGGAGAGCTAAGGTCAAGTACACGATTCAAGAAAAAAATCGCTGTTTATATTTAATGCAAGGTTCAAACCTAAAAGCCCCGTACTACACTATAACATTATGAATGCGAAAGTAAGTCAGTTTGTTTGTTACCTTCTCACTACTGAAAGGCTGATCGGATCGTAATGAAATTGGCAAGGAGTTAGATTATATCCTGGGGAAGGAGATAGGCTATTTTTTTTTTCTAACACATGCACATCAAAATTTCTACGCGAGCGAAGTTGTTTAGTTCAATATAATCTCTATCTTTTGCTAAATCAACTTCTACAAATGCAGAGTGTAACGGAAAGGTTATATACATACTTAAGGGTGTGCTACAGACCATCAAACTGAACATGTATCTCCATCGGACAAACATCGTAATAGCGAAAAACTTAGCTGCTGCGTACTACAAAATTTGAATACCTATTTGACCAAAATTTATGGGGGCAGCTGAAATTTGCCCTTATGTATACACCGTGTATATCACTTCATCACGAAGCCGTCATCGTCAACCAAGCATTCTGTACATGAAACTAAGTAACTTTACGCAAAAATTATTGCTGGGAAACGACTTTTTTTTGGGGGGGTGTAAAATTATGTTTTGTGGTAGAACTCAATGTAACGCACTCAAAACATTGTGCTGATGGACGGATTGAATAGTACGGGGGTCGTGGAGGTGTTTAAAGTAAAAAAAAAATCAATAAAAAATTCTATCTAAAAAAATACTTGTCAAAAAGTTGGAACTTTGACCCCTAATATCTCCGTAACTAGAAGGTTCCCAGGTATGGTGTAGAACAAAAAAATATCGCAATGACAGGGAGAACCAGTGCCTTTCGGCTTCGTTAAGAGGTGTTTTACACCCTTTATACCCTTTCCGTTACACTCTGTATACATATTGATCAATGGAATCATTACCTATCTACACGTTTGTATGTCACATGCCTTCAAGTTTTCAGTTATACGATTATGGCTGTTATTGAATTTTCCATTAGGACTTTAACAGTAGCAGCTACGAAGTCTGGTATTGTGCCCGGCTAATGGCAATAGGCGCGACCCCTTTTATATGGGACTTAAATATAACTGGCGTTATTCGGGTATAAATTAGGTACACCTCTGCCTACTGCCTATCCCTACGGAGATTACAGGCGTGATGTTATGTATGCGAACTGTGTGACGCCAATACTCAGTCAAGGAATATTTGGAAAATGTTTTTAAGACTTTATACTTGTTGTGTGTCTACATTTCTAAATGTTAATGGATTCAACCGAAAAGCATTTGTTATCAGACGGATATTTATTTATTTTATAATATATTCTCTGCGCCATCCGCCAAATAAAAATCGTAAATAACAAATTGAACTATTTTGTGTGTTTTAGAAAGAATGGTATTTTTTTTTTTGGCAAATTTAGACTGTGACGGCTACTGAGAATTTACCGATGGAAAAACCCAATCACACTTTGCTCGACCCGGGAATCGAACCCACGAAATCATTCTCAGAATTCGCGGTTGTGACTTGTAAACCAGAGAGGTAGCCAAGAAAGTATTAACTATGTACCACATATAAACATGAATGGTACTCGTAACATCCAAGCACGGGGTACAGATAGTTAACCGTGAAACACCTTGGTGAACCAGGGGTACAGAAAATTAACCGTGGAACACCGTCGAACACCTAGGTGAACCAGGGGTACAGAAAGATAACCGTGGAACACCTAGGTGAACCACTTTGGTGTTCCACGGGTAAAAAAAAATGTGTGCCGTAAAAATTTGGGTTACTGACCCAAATTTTTACGGCACAGTTGGCGCAGTGGTTGAGCGATCGACTGCTACGCTGCGTGTCGCGGTTTCGATCCCCGCATGGAACAAATATTTTATATGGCCTACAGATAGTTGTTCGGGTCTGGCTTTTTGAGTGTAATTCCTATGGGGGGGCAACGTTTTTTTAAATAAAATAAATATCTCGAACAAACGAGATATTTCTTAAAAAAAAACTTTTGTTTAAGTGAAACTTCTTATGCAACTTCCAACAAGTTTGCGTTAAACGTTTAACGCTACCATGGAGGGGGAATAGAAAGAGACAGAGCGAAAGTGAATGCGTGGCACTCGAACGCATGCGTGTAGTATTACGAAGTTTCACTTCGACCGCGCGGAGGGACTCCACGCAAGAAAAAGCACAATTTAATAACTATCCGTGGTCATTAACTTATCTATTTATAGTATTTTACAATTCGTATACAGTATGTAATTCGATCTCCTATTGAGTTTACGATCAGAATCATGAATTTTGCTGATCTTATCAATAGTAAGATCAACAAAAATCTAGTAATAAAATAGCACATAAAAACTTATGTTTGTTTAACTTACATTATTATGATTGTCGCAAAAACTACATAGTTATCTCTTTATTTGTGTCTTCATCTAATTCTGCAATGAGCCTGCCACTATATACCCGTCATTTTAAAATAGCTGACTAATAGTTAGTATAAATACATCGAATTTTACTCCAGAAGATGATTGCTTTTTAGGGTTCCGTACCCAAAGGATCAAACGGGACCCTATTACTGAGACGTCGCTGTCCGTCCGTCCGTCCGCCCGTCTGTCACCAGGCTGTATCTCATGAACCGTGATAGTTAGCCAGTTGAAATTTCTACAGATTATGTATTTCTGTTGATGCTATAACAACAAATACTAAAAAACAAAATTAAATAAATAATTAAGGGGGCTCCCATACAAAATGTGTTTGTTTTACTCGTTTTTATAAATAATGGTACGGAACCCTTCGTGCGCGAGTCCGACTCGCACTTGGCCGGTTTTGTCTCACTATGTCCAAAAAAATTCAAAACGTATGGAACAGCATATACACCGATGAAAATTTTCTATGAATGATTCTCAGATTAAAGCACTGAATACGTGAATTACGCGATAACGGTTATCGCGTCGGTCATACTGTATATTATGCTTTCAAATTTTAGGTTAGTTGTTACACAGTAAATTGTGTCTGTTTAGCGAATAGTGAAAGTGTCCAAAGAAACCACCATATATTTAGCACCACGTGTAAATCTCCCGTTACAAGCTAAACATTTTGGTCCCATGTTTTACTTGTATGTACAACTCCATTTCACAAGTAGGCCCCTTTAAAGGAAATTCGAAGACAAATACGATCTGTTTATCTGAAACTTTGTTTAGGGCGAAACATATCTCATAATATGAAAGTGAAAGTGTGTGTTAACGCACTAGGCAGTGAAACTGCGTCGACGGTCAACGGGTGCGTCAGCGTTTTCAAAGATCCCAGGGATTATGATACGACAAGAGTACACGATTGCAAATACATTGTCTTAGGTATTTTAGTTTTAAGTTTGCCTGCTGAACGAAGTAAGCAAAATATGTGGACCTTTTTAATTGTAAAACTATAATGTACCATAAATATCTTGCAAATAAAGAATCTTGAATTTTTAATATGTTTTTCTGTTTCTCTATTAAAACAAATGCAATTAAACTGCCACTGCAGCTTCTCGTAAAGATTGTCTAACTACTACGAGGAGCGGGCAATGCGAGGCTTGTGAAACTACACAGTGAATATAGAAGATATCTCGGACTAAGCCCTTCGTATAATTACAATAGAACTTCACTTCAGGTAAGTTCGTTTAATTAAGTAATTATAATCGCTAAAACCGTGGAGCTCTTACGAGGAGAGGGCAGTTAGTGGATCGCGGTTACTTGACGGGAGGAAAAGATTTTTCCTGGCAATGTTCTCACCTTGTTTTGGATAAAGCTCAGAAACCTCTGCAGCTACACTGCCCAGTGCGTTCTCTCCCTTATTATCTTTAGTGCCGTCGTAAACTAAGTTCTGTATACCCACGGGCGCTAGTATGTATGGACTTAGAATAGAACATAATTTAAACAAAGTAATGACATAGTCTGATGCTAAAGTACTAAGTGTGGAGCGTTTTGTAAAAACGGTTTTCTCAGTAGCTGCGGTGGAGTCTGCGTACTATTTGGTCAGCGGCATACTATTAGGTACAGCTCTGTCTTACCCCTCGGGTATTACAAGCGTAATGTTATTTGTTGGTATTAAGGATAATTTATCTAATTCAGAGATTTATTTGTTCAGTGTTTCGTAAGCTCAGCATAACGATTTAGTTATATTTATTTTGTTTTATCAAGAGTTCATCTAGATGGATGGACTGTGCGAAGGATGATATGGCGAGAAAGGTGGTGTCTGATGAGATGCCAAGAAATAGATAAGTATGGATAAGAAAACATGCTCGCCGATCTCAAACAAATTGGGATATCAAGTGTTTATGTATTATTTTCAAGTGGTTCACCTGTTCTTTAGCTTATTTGTAACAGTTTTTAAGTTAAGATGTCTTATTCTAAACTCAACGACTTAAATCATACGACCATAATCATAGAACAATAAGTGTATACAAGGTGTTGTTTTGCATTCTCATCAAATTCAAGGAGGCAACTAAGCTACTGATTCTCGACCCGAATCAATAATAAAATGGGTAGGTATTTTTTCATTTTTTTCTTTTTTACTGAAATCGGCAAGTGTGAACCACCCGTGTTTTAAACGCGGCGCGTCTGATCCTCGCCTTATAACCTCGCATGATTCGACACAAACGAAAACTCGATAATTTCTTATTCCCTAAACCACGTTAAGGGGGTTATTCTGAAATACTCACAAACTTAAACAACGAAAAAAAGCAGTGTTTTTCAATAATTAACTACTACCTAGTTAATTATTGAAAAACACTGCTTTTACTGCGTAATTTATATTGATTATTTATGCGTTTTGTGACAACATCCTGAATTTTGACGAGGTTGCAAAACAACACCTTGTATATCCACGGTTTAACCAAAAATGACCAGCGAAAACCAACTTACAAATCAATTGTCGGCTTTTATTTCCCGCGGCCAGCCTGACCTGTCACATTAGGAGCAAATCGAATACTGTATCAACTCTACATCGGTGGAGAGAATCGTG